>CANTUT010000622.1:45000-92500 GCA_947687605.1 Reutealis trisperma | reverse complement strand
TACTTTCCACCAAGAATTAAGCAAGAAATAAGCAAGAAATTGAAGAAGTGGAGATTGGAAGAAATATGCCATTTTAAGAAAAGCAAGGTTAGTCCACTTTTCTTGGTTTTAATCCATAGAAATAGATGTTAGTGAGTGGAAAAGATGATTTAGTATGAGAATTATGTGATAGATTAGTGTATTTGGCATGGAAACTTCATAACTCTTCAAATGCACCTTAAATCAAATTGTTGCTAAAACTTTGAATTCACCTAAAAAGACTTAAGAATAGTTAAATCCGATGCTTAAGGAATGGATTCCAGCAATTGGAATCATTGAATTTGTTGAAAAATACATAGGTTGCTTAAAATCATCAATTCTGCCCATATGTTCAAAGTCTCACTTCAAGGCTTTTTTTTTCCAATTTTATTGCTTAAATGTGTTAGTTTAGTATCAAATAACATGGAAATAACCTTAGTTTGAATTATAGAAACTCCCTTAAAGAAACCATGCTTGGCCAAACCATAGGAGGCAGAATTGCCTTTGTTTATACTTGATTTTTTTCATGATTTTCCATGCTGAAATGAACCCTTTGCTTGGCCTTTAAATTCCAAATGAGTTGTGGAATATATTGTTGGCAATGTGAATTTATGTAGGGCAATTTGGGCTTCTTCCAATTTGCCCAAAACTCTTCCAAAATGCAACCAAAGTCATGCCCACCAAGTGTTTGATAAAATGTCCCAAAGAAAATCCATGAACAAATGCCAACCAATGCTTGCTACAAAATTGCCAAGAAAATACCTAATATGTAAATTCCATAATATATTGTCCCTAAAGTGATAAATAGGTTATGTATGCCTAAATTGCTAATAAACATAAATATAGTTAAATTAAACTAAAGAATTAAAGAAAACAAATTAAATGCTCAAAACAGAAAAATAAATATAAATCATGCATTTTATGCTATTAGTTTAAGTATTCTCAATAATGTTTTATATTAAAACAATGTATTTTGCTTCTTTAGCTTCCAAGGATCAAGAAAAGGAGGTTGAGGATTAAGGGATAAAGCTTCGGGTTCCATCTTTCATTGGTGAGTAATATATGCATATGTATATATATGTTTATACTAAAATGAACTTATACCCTTATATGATATTTGCTTGTGAAATGCTCCTTGATGATCCTTTTGAATCTGAATTGCTTCCTTCTTGCTTTGGAATACCCTATTGCTTACATTGAATTTCTAATTGTTCATGGCAAACCTTTGAAACCTATTTTGCTTATTTGTAATTACATTGTTCGGCTTTGTAGCACCTTGTGATATATTCGAATGACTTTGATTCTTTAAATGAACTTATGTTGTTTAATTCACTTTCTTTGAATTTAATTATTGTGTAAACCCTGTGATTTGATTGGATATCAAATAACAGAGCTACTCATCTAATGGAGTAGCAAAATTTTGCATCAGACATTGTGCACAATGAATTATAAACCCGAGCTAGGGAGGGTTAAGCCCCTAGCCATATAGTCTGATCAACTATATATGGGTAAAGCATGCTACCAAGATAGTAGCCTCTGCTTATTATAAATGTGTGATTAAGTGAATTCTGTCATTTGAGAGCCAATATAATTGTCACCTTTACTTTCATGCCTTTATTTAAACTAATGCTTCTCTTTGCTCTTTTATCCTTTTCTATTTTGTATATGTATGTATGCATATATTATTCACTAGGATTTTATCTCATCATTTTAGTGGTTTATAAATTTTTAGGTGGTGAGTAGACCAGTGGTTCCAGCAAAGCTTCTCCCTCCTGTGTGGAACCTATCATGTAATATTCATATTTATTTTGATGGTTGTAAATATTAGAACTCCATGGTACTTGGTGGTTTAGTATAGTTTAGACTGAGAATTGTAATAAATATTAAATGTATAAATTATATGTAAATTAAATGAATATTAATGATTATCATAATGTTTATTGTATATTTGTGGATGCTAATTGTTTAATATAACAATCCGGGGTTCTACGAGTTTAGATGGCTTTAGGCTTATCCAATCCCTAGGACCGTCCATCCTTAAAGTGGGATGTGACAATATATATATATATATATATACACACACATATATATATGTGTGTGTGTGTGTGTGTATATATATATGTGTATATGTATATATATATGTGTGTGTGTGTGTATACATATACATATACATATATATATACATATATACGTATACATATACATATACATATACATATACATATACATATATATATATATATATATATATATATATATATATATATATATATATATATATATATATATATATATATATATATATATATTCATATACTTATACATATGAATAAGATGTGAATATGAATATGAGTAAATCTTCTAATCACCTATATGAATATGGTTTTTAATATAAAACTAAAAATAACCCTCTCATACTTAAATTGATTGGTTTAATATCATTTTTATTTAAAATTTTTGTTTTTGTACTCTAATTAAAGATAAAATCTAAGAAAAAAATCGTAATATAAATAAAATTTTTAATTCTAATTATATATATATTTTAATTCATATTTCAATATTGATTTAATAAATAATTTCACTATAAACAGATATTCATGTAATTATTATTTCTCTCATATTCGTATTTTTTTTTCAGAAGATTAATTTCTCATATTTGATATTGTATGGCTTTTCTTAGTTTTTTTATTAGTTTTATTTTAATTTTTATATGTTAATGGGTTAATTTTATATTTATATATTTTTTGTGTATTATTATTTTTTTTCAATTGTGTTTGTTTTTACATGTTAATGTCGACTTATTTTTATATTTATATATAATGTATTAAATTTATAGTGTATTCCCATGATGTTTATTTATTTTATTAGTATTTTGGCATAGAATAATTCATAGTTTACTACAAAAAAAAAATGAAATATTAAATTAATAGTACAATATATATATATATATATATATATATATATATATATATATATATATATATATATATATATATATATATATATATATATATATATATAAAGGAGAGATAAGCATATTTACATAAGAGTTTCTTACTAAATTTTTTCTAATTGTGTATTTATAATGGACAATATAGTTATTTATTAATTAAATAATATAATTATCTTATTATATTTAATTTAAATAGCGAATGATAAATCTAATTTGAAAAAAAAATAATTATTTTAATATATAATTGTATTTAATTTAAACAAGAATTTAATGAATTCTATTACAACATGTAAATAATAAAATAATTATTATCTAATATATAATTAAGTATATTAATTTAAATAAAATTAATATAATATTAATTGTAAGGGTATAATTTATTCCTTTCAAATATTAATTGGACACATTGCATTTTATAGACATGTGCTCGACTGGGCCACTAATTTAATAGCAATTATTAATAAAACAAATTTACCCTTGCAAAACAATCATGGAAATGCATTCTGAACAATGGGGCAGCAAGAGTTGGGTCCCTAGAAAGCATTTGCAAACATTTACGACCGGACAATTAAAATAATTAAATAAAAAAATATCTACGTATAAAATTGCAAGCGTGTGTATATATATATATATATATATATATATATATATATATATATATATATATATATATATATATATAAAAGAGGAAATCAATGCAAAAAAAAAAAAAGGAAAAAAAGCAGTCAATTATTTTCGGATAGAATTAGATTAATATGATAGAAATTTTAATTTGACTTTGAGAGAATTCTATTTATATTAGAAAAATTATTTTTAGTTCTATAGGAAGATGCAGCAGAAAAAAGGAAAAGCACTAATTAAGAGTTATTTAACAATAATGAGCAAAATTTTTTTATTTTATTATCAAATGTCAAAATTTCTATTTATAATTATACGTTCTTCTAAAAAATCAATTTATTTGCGATTTTTTAAACACTTAAAATTTTCATTATAGAAAAAATTCAATTTGTATAAAAATTGAAAGTCAATTGAAAATCATTTATAATATAATGAATATTTTCAGTTTAGTTAAACATATATATTACATTTTTAAGTTTTCACTAGAAAGTCATTATTTTGAATAAAATTGAAAAAATCAAATTTAGGCATCAAAAATTAAAAGATATGTATAGTAAATCGGTAGCCAATCCGTTTTAGTTCACTGAAAAACTTGAAATTCCAGTTAAATAGTCATTTCACCAATTTTAGCCGATCGGACTTGTATTAATGAAAATATTTTATAAATGACCAAAAAATAAAAAAAAAATGAAAAATGAAGAAATTTTGTTCAACAAGTTTGATTAGTTGGACAGTGAACCAGTGATCTGTCCATTTCAATTACCAGTTGATTTTTAAAATAATGGTACATATAGATACTGGAAAGATTATTGTTGATTTTCTGGAGAAATAAAAATTAAGTTATAATGTGTCAAATAGATCACATTTATCAAAATTAATAAAAATATACAATTTATATTGAAATTATGAGAAAACAATAGATATACCAAGTATTAATATGAAAATCAAACTATAATTAATAGTTAGGCAACGTAACAATAACAAAATAAATTAAAAATTATAATAAAACGTATTTATCAATTCTTTTATTTTCTATTCTCTAACATATTCTTGAATATAAAAATATCATTTAAAATTATAAAAAGAGATATTTTTAAATAAGCTTCACTCATCTTTGTATGCATGAATTGCCTTTTAAAATACATTTATGTATTTATATAGAATCTATAATTATTTTGTATTATCATTCTAATTATATTAAACATGCACGACTATACAATTTAGATAATATTCATAGTGTATAATTATATTTTTGTTGAATTTTTTGATTATCATATGAAAATTTAACTTAACTTGAATTTAACAACTAAAGTGAATTTAATAATTAAGTTATATAAATATTTCTCCGTAATAATTTTAAAAGTCAACCAATAAGATTTCGATTGCATGGTATTTATTTAAGAAGTTTTATATCATTTTAATTGAAAATTTCTCTTAACATAAAAGTATATAATTTTATATTTAAGTAACAAAAAATTAGTCATTAAATCTTTAATAAGGAAAGAGTGAAAGTCTATTACAAGTATTTATATCTTTAACGAGTCATATATATATATATATATATATATATATATATATATATATATATATATATATATATATATATATATATATATATATATATATATATATATATATATATACTTTCTTTAAAAATTTAGAAAAAAAATATTGGCATTATATGCAGTGTATTTGATATTGATATTAGGGATTAAAAAAGCATTTTTAAAATTTTTTTAATTTAATTGATTATTTTTATTATTTTTTATAAACTATTTTTTCAAACTTATTTATGAGAAAAATATCAATTTATCTGTTTCTACTTAAAAGTTGTTTGAAAAAGCAATTTAAAAAAATATAAAAAAAATTTGTTGAAAAAAGCTTTTAGAAAATGTAATACTTTAACTTTATCTACTTCTTATGAGCAAAGAAAGTGAATGATTATTGTATATTAAGTACCATGCCATAAGTTTAAGTATGAATTTTTTTGCATAGTTTGAGATGAATGAGTGAATACAATTGGTTAGAATTATGAAGGAAACTTAAATTGGAAGAGTTGAAGTTCAGAATTCATGAAATCTTATTATTAGGTCAGAAACTTGCACCCGCATTTCTGTGGACTTAAAGGGAGAATTAAAGAAAGTATAAAACATGAAATTGTATAGTTATATCTCATCTAGATGCCTATAAATCAGTTTTGCAAAATGTGATGCGTGTGAAGAGATATTGTTCTTGGATTGGGACTGAATTAGATTTCTATTTCGATATAAAGTTTGAGATTGTCCATTAGTTTTGAAGATCTTAGACATTGAATTTGACAAAGTGTAAACATAAAAAATATTCCTTTATGTGTAAACTAAATTATAGTAAATCAGTTTATAAATTGGATATATACGTTATGAGCAATAGCCAAAAATTTGGAGACTATTCAGATGGAGCTTGCATAGATACATAATAATATTTGAAATTTCACCATAAATTGTATAGTTCATATTTTGAGCTAATTTTGAATATGTTGTAGCTTCATATATGTAGTTTAAGCATAAAAAAGAATCAAGTCATTTGGATAAGTGTAGCCAAAATTATTATAAAATAAGTCTGAAGGTTAAGATGAACTTTAAAGAATAACTATGAATCAAAGCTTTTGCATGAGTCACTCAAGTGAAACTAAGTAATGCCAGTGACACATTAAGGCTTATAAAAAAAGCAGTTTCGCCCCAAAATTAATTATTTTCTCATTTCCTCTCATTTTTAGATTGTTCTAACCACTTTAAACCCTCTCTAATTGCTTCTCAAGTCCGAATATTTCATTTTTCTACCAAAATCACAAGAGATTACAAGAACTTAAGTGAATTTTTTCTATCCCTTCTTGATTGGAAGAGCTTTGGTTTAAGATTACAAAGAAAAATCTTAAGGTAAGTTGATAATCCTTTGAATTTCATATGGGTAATTATTTAATTGAAGTTAAATCATGATATATAAGTTAGATTGGAAGTGTCTGTAGTGTATGTTGTAAGAGATAAGTTTTATTTAAATTATGAAAACCCTAGATTTGAGAAATCTTAAGACTAAGTTTTGATTCATTATGGTTATGAGTTGTAATTGTTAACAAAACTTAAGAATTGAGAAATTATGGTTAAATATAAGAAATCAAGTTGCATGGTTAAAGTCTCATGGAGCAATGTTGATGTATAAATTGGGGATTTTGTTTATAGGTGGAAATGAGCTAAGAATTGAATGATCCACAATGCAATTAAGTTGATTTGAGTGTGATTGAAAGATTTAAGGCAAAGGATGTAAGTTATGAAATGTAACAACTTTTCCTTGATTTGTTTGTTCATCAGATTTTCATTGATTGATTCATTCATTCTATAAGACCCATTTTATATTTTCGCTATCATCATAATTATTGCCATTGTTGTTGACTTTGTTTTCGATTATTGAAACCTTTCATATTGTAAAGCTTTATCGTTCTATCTTTAATAATCTCTTTTTGTTGAATCCATTGTTCTTGGTTAATAAAACCCCCATTTGAAATCTTTCTTACTGTAAAGTTTTATTGTTTTATCTTTAATAAGCCTTCCATTGAACTTATTGTTATTGATGACCCTTTTATTGCTATTGAAAGACCAATTGAGCCGACTAATTGAGTAATTGTTTCTATTGAATCTTGACCTAACCATAAAATCAAGCTATGATAGAACTCTTAACTAATGAGGGAGATCATTAGACCAAGTGCATCGGTGACTTAACTAATCGGGTTTGTAAACTAAGTCAGACCATTCTTACAGGCATGCGTTGTATCTATTGTTAAAAGGGAGAAGTTACTGGCCTTATTGTTTGATTTGATATGATATAGATATTGAGACTCATTAGGTTCGGGTGTCGTTCCTACCGGTGGGTTCTTCGTTTGTATTGAGACTCGCGGTGTTGTGGTTATGTTTTTACCAGAGTTCTCACATTGATTGGTTCTATTAAAGTAATTTGTTATTTGATAAATATCATTGTTTAGTTGAATCGAAACCATTGCAAAGTTCATTTGTTCTTTGATGTTTGATTGATAATTGAAACCAAAGCTATTGAGATTCACCTTTTGCTAATGAGAAGTCACTGAACTATCGAAATGTCATTATGATCACTAAGCCAATATCGACCAATTGAATGTATGCCTTTATTACCCATTCAACATTTGTTTTTGTATTTGTATATCCCAATTCATTGTTCCTTGTGAAATCCACCTTTGCATGCATTTCATCAAATTACTAAGTTGACGGCTCATGGCATCATTTGTGGATTTCAAGTTATGGTATAGAAGTGGATAGAAGTCGAGTAGGTTGGATATTTTGATTTCCTTTATCTATTAAGAAATCTATAATATATATGCTTAAGATTGTGTCTATATTTTTCCTTAAGAATTGTATATATTGATGTTGAGTTATAATAATTTTATCTGTACTTATAGTTGCTTTGTAGTATTTGGGATGTCATAGTTATATTGATGATATAATATATTTGTTATGATGATGTTACTGGAAAAATATTGAATTTTCCTTGTCTATTGAGATTAATAGCTTAATGATGACCATTGCATAAGTGAGCAAGGGAAAGTATGTGGAAATGGAACAATCTTGATAATGATTGTAGAATTAAATGGAATCATTAAGGAATTAATTTTATCAATAATGTTATCTAAAGGATAATTGTATGATATTGTTAAAGGTTGTTCTATTTGATCCATGATCTTTATGGATCATTAGAATTATATGAGAATATTAATATGGTTATTGTAATCGAATGATAGACATTTATATAAAAAGTTGCTTAGATATATAGTAAGATTTATAATTTTGGATCTAGGTTTGTTGTTGTTTTTGGATTTTACAGCTTTTAGATAGTTTTATGCTTATTCATATTTTAAGACTATTGTGCCATATGGAGTTGGAGTGTGATATTAAACTCAATCTCAAACGGGTTCATAAAGGGCCAAAAACATATTTTGTTCAAAGCCCATGCATTCTCTCCCGTTTATTCTCCTCGTCTAAATTTTATTGTATTTATTATTATTATTGTTATTTTCATTTCATTATTTTCTTACGTTGGATTAAAATTATTTTCATCGGCTAGCAAAGAGACAGGGACCTCTTACAATTGTTTCCAAAAACAACAGAATGCGAATTAAAGCGGAGGCTTCAAGCCTACTTCTCATAATACACCGACGGAGATAGAGAGAGCCGGCGAAGATCTAAACCCTTAACTCGTATAAAATGGAAGGTATATTCTCTAAACCCTAAATTCTCTCGTCTTTTTGAGCCTTTTGACTTGGTTTTACTTCGCTCGGAATTTCATTTGACTCTTCTGTTTCTTGAGTTTGCTTTGCTTATAAATTCTGTTTTAATTTTATTACTTCTAGTCCCATAAACCTCATTTGCCTACTGTATTTGATCTTTAATGTTGAGATATCTGAACCTCAATTAGTTACCAAGTAGTGTTGAATCCGTTGTTTATTTGACAAGTTTTATAATCCATACTATAATGTAATTAATTTTGGATTGTTCTTGATGGGTTTCTCTTTGGGTATGGTTCTTCCTTGTGGAAAATCAGCACTATTGTTGAAGTTACTTTATATAGTTACATAATAACTTTGATTGTCCAAAGCATGACTGCTTAAAGTATGGCCTATTTATTTTTCTTTTTTAAATCTAACCTCTTAGGATTGAATAATAGCTTTGAATGTGCAGAATTCTGAGGTTGACTATTATTGATAAGGAGCAATTTGTACCTTAAACCTTTAACTTAGAATGTCTATACTATACTAGAAATTGTGGGATCATGGGAATATCATACATGGCTATATGATTTATTTTTTGAGGAAAGAAAAATCATAGGAAAAGTTTTGATTATTGTTTGTTATTTTGGAGGAGAGGAGTACATTATGATCTAGAGGCATTACAGTTATCAGAAGACATAGCCCAATATCGTTCAGAATGAAACAAAATATCCATATAGCCTATCCCAATTAATTTTGGGATTAAGGCTGAGTTGAGTTGAGTATTGTTTGTTAATTTGAAAATTTTTGTGTTTTAGATAATTTTTATGATTCAAAAGTCTATTTTTGCAAATTGAAGAATAAAAAATGGAAAAAAAAAAAAGAAGAAAAAGGTGCAACTTTTTTCTTTTAAAATTTTAGGATCAGCTGAAATGTAAAAACAGAAATATTTTTGCCATTGACAAACAAAATTTTTTTCTAGGCACAGTTTTGCGTAAGATTTTATTAAGCTGTTAGCCTGAAGGTCTAGAAATAGGCACAAGTCTTTGTTTAACTGCAATAATGTAAGAGGTGGGCCTTAAGCTTTCAACATTTATGTTAGATCAAAACCTCCTCTATCATGTTACTTGCCACATCATGTCTCATAAGTAGTATCTGAGAAGAAATTGATTCTAAGAATCTATGATGAAGGAAATTGATTCTAAGAATCTATGATGAAACACTTTTTTTTCCTTACGAAGAGAATGACTAGATGCTTACCAAGGGGAAAGGTAAAGGAAGGAGAAAACGAAAGGAAGAGAAAGGAAGGGTGTCATGCTTTTGAAATGGATCTTGGCATAAGGATATTTGGTATATATGTTTTAGAAAATTCCAATGATGGCAACGTGGAGAAGATCTATACTAGGAAACTTGTTGTCAGAGTGAGCTTGGCTCTTGGCTGCGGCAAGATACAGCCTAAGCATGATACCCAGGTGTGGGTGAGGTAATTCCAGGTAGTACATTGGCCTTTTAGAGTGCCTGGGGCATGTTAGGCCTTTTGCCTCATTTAGTTGTTGCATTTGTTTGATAGTTGATATAATTTCTTGTGGCATTTATTAAAATTCCATCACACCTTTAGATTCAGTAGGGCAAATTTTGTTCCTGCTCTTTTAAAAATAACATAAGAAAAAGATGAACACAAGGTGGAACAAAAGTTTAAAAATAAAAAAAAAGCATGGAGAGTGAATCTTGTGGTTAACTCTTTTGATTTTGAGTGATTTGAATTTTTACAAATTGTTGATGAAGAGAAAAAATAAATGCTTTGAGTTCTACATGGAAAGTTTTCTGGGACAAATGGGTATCTGAGTATTTTAGGATTTTTCACACTAGAAACTTGTGTTGATTAAGTTATATAATTTATTTTGAGATCTTTTCCTTTCATTTTTTTTTAAAATAATGTTCTTTTGTTGGTCATAATGCTCATATGACCATATGGAACTTAGTTTTGAGTGGAATCTTGATTTGATGATGTTTTCTGGTGATTTTATCCTCTATTATTTGGTTGAGAGTAAGATAATTATAAATAATATTTTAAACTGGAACCTCAGCCAATTGTCTAGTGTGGTACCTAGTGTTGCGGGTCATAGGAGGCCTTGGCACCTCAAGGGCATTTTTAACATTGTCTTGGCACCTCGAGGGCATTTTTAACATTGTGAACATATGTGCTCCATGTCAAAGGTTGATACTTTTATTTCCATATATGCTCACCATTTGGCCATCTTAATCCTTGTTTCCTTATTACTTCCCTCTGCAGTTTTCAGACATCTTAGCATTGGAACTGTACATCTTTCTAGGGATATCATTCATTTCTTCCCATGCCGAAATCTCCAAAAGTTCCCAGATATTAAATTTTTCTGTTGTGAACTAGCCTATTAATTTTTTGTTGTTGACCTCTTGTTTAACTCTTTGAATGGTGTCATTTGGTTTAGTATAATAAGTTCCTATTCCTAAGCTCCTTAAAAAGCAAGGATATGAATTGCTATACTGAACTGTGGTCATATTATGGTTGTTTCAGGATGGGTGGCTACAGTGTAGTACTACTGGTCGGTGCTGTTGTTGTTGTTGTTTTTTTTTTTAATGAAATTTAGCTTGCAAAAAACATAGAAAAGAAGGAGGATATAATGTGCAATGGCTGTAATGGGAAAGTCTGTGATGCACATAAATAATATGTGGCTAACATTCAGCGTTTCAGAAATGTTTCCTTATGGAAACTCAATGAGATGGACTCAAAACATTTCAGGTCCATTTCTGGAATTAAGAAAAAATTGAAATTGCATTTCTTGTCCAAAACACGCATCTTAGCTCTTTACTTTATTATATTTATTTCTATAAAGACCCCAACTTAACAGAAGTAAGACGACACCTTCATCTTTTTCAAAACTCGCCTGACATATCTCTCTATCTTTCTCACGATTCTAGGACACAGTATCTCTGTTTGCTGGACTTGCTCCATGGCTATCTACGATGGCTGGGTTTGCTCCACGGTGATCTGTGGCAGCTGGGTTTACTCCAACCCAGCACCTGCGCCTGGTATCACTGTGTCTCCGTCTCTGCTCAGGCGCTCACTCTCTCTTTCTGTATTTTTCTTTTGTATGTATTTGGTTTGTTTTGATTTATGCAATATCATGGCCTACCTTTGCTGTGGTATTAAGGATGTCTTCTACTTTGTCTTTTGGGTTTGTTAACATTTAAAATTGCAAGTTGTTGGTTTAATACTAGAACAAAAAAAAAAAAAAAAAAAAGAGGAAATTTGAATTGGGCCTAAATTGTCATGCTTTTAAATTGTTTGGAAATTAATTAAATTAATTTTTAAATTGTTTGGCAATAATATATTTTCTAAAATGCCTAGAAAATAGATTTAGATATTGTATTATTAAATGTCCCTGTACTTTGTATGAGAAATTAATATTTATAAAAATGCCTCAATATTCTTTATATTTACATGTTTTGCCCATGTTTTTGTTTCCTATAGGGGAAATGCTGTTTCCTGTGTCCATTTCATAGCATATCCATTTCTGTGTTTTCATTGCCGTGCTACCTAGGCATAGTGTAACATCCAGTGACATGGTTTAACTGCCATTTGATTTGAGATCATCGCACTTGTGATTCTCAAATATCTATTGTTAAACAGCCTATAAGACAATGGTAAGCCAAAAAACTGATACATTACAGTCATTATGTTGCATAATGGCCAACCATGTTAAAAAGCCTTATGCTTGTTTCCACAATGCCAAAGGCTCAACTGGACATCTTACATTGTTGCCTTTCTTTGTATTTTAATGTGCATCATCTGACCTTTCTGCTTGCTTTGACCATTAAGAATGTTGTGCTGCAACATATTTGTGTTAGCATTACACATTTTGTTTTTACTGTACAAAAAAAAAATCCTAATTGTCCAACTTAATAATAATACTGATAACCTGTTATTTGACAGGTGAATCTCCAGACCAAGAATCCATTGGGTCTGGAACAAAAAGGTCTAGTGTGTCATCTGGGAGGTCTCGTAACCGCAAGGAGTTTCTCCATAGGTTTGTGGACAGTGAAATTCTGACTGACAAACTTGATGACTGGTTTGGATATATGTTGGACAAGAAAGCAACAGAAAAGCCTACATTTGATGTTCCTTTTGAGTTGATAGAACTTCAAAAGTTTGACTATGCATTGGAAGGGGTTTCATTTCAGCAGCTTATTCGGATGCCTAATGCTATCTATGGTTCCACATCTGATGCTGTGGAAGCGACTGCTTATCTTGCTATTGAAGATTTTCTACATGCAAGTATGAAGGGTTTGTGGGAGGCATTTTGGAGTCAGGATGATCCCATGCCTTTCTCTGTTGCCTGTCTCTACAATGCCAACTTAAAATTCTACCAGGCTGAGAAAGCAATTGCTAATGGAAAGCTTGGAGGACTTTGTGCCACTGGCATATTGCTGAACAACCCTAGACATCCACATGGAAAATGGGACCAAATTCTTGAATTGGCACTTCTGAGGCCTGATATTAGAAGCCTTTCTGTGGGAATTGACGGGCAGCCGTCCTTCTCAGTTCTGGGTGAGGCTCTCTTCTATGCTATACGTGTGCTATTATCAAGAAGCTTGAGTAGATTGACTTTATCTGAGAGTTCAAACTGTGTCTTTGTTCTTGTTGTTGATTCTCAGCATGGTGGGGTTGTTAAAGTTGAAGGAGATGTAAGCAAAATGGATTTTGATGTGAATAATGTTTATGAATGTTCTGCAGACTGGATAAAAAAGCATTCTAGAGTTTCAGTCTCTCCGATTGATAGGATATGGAACAAACTTGGAAATGCAAATTGGGGAGATATTGGAGCTCTACAGGTACTTTTTGCAACCTTCCACTGTATTATGCAATATGCAGGGATGCCGAAGCACTCAATTGAAGATTTAGCAGCTGATCATGGTTCTCACCTCCAAACAAGAAGAGTGGAACGGCAGTTAGGTGATACCAGAGTCAATGGAAATGGTATATTTAGGTTTCAGCAGCGAAGTGGTTCTCCTGAAATTGTTGAAGTTCAAGATGAATCCATCAAAATAGAGTCTGAAGGCTTAATAATGAAGTTGGATGTTGGATCTGTTTTATGGTTGGAGGATTCAGACCAGCAAAGGGGTTATAAGGTTACTGATGTCCTGTATAATGGTGAAATACGGTATTACATAGCTTCACCTGTTGAAGATCCAGGTAAATCCCTGTTTCTTTATGTTGGTTCCCATCCTTCTCAACTGGAGCCAGCATGGGAAGATATGAATCTATGGTATCAAGTTCAGAGGCAGACTAAAATATTCACCATTATGAGACAGAAAGGTCTATCTAGCAAATATCTACCACAATTGAGTGCTTCTGGCAGGATTATTCACCATGGTCAGTGTCGGAAACCCAGCTCAGGTGGAAACTGTGATCACCCTTGGTGTGGTACCCCAATTCTTGTGACCAGCCCAGTTGGCGAAACATTGGCTGATATGGTACATGCAGGCAGGTTTGGTTTAGATGAGGCTATCAGGTGTTGTCATGATTGCTTATCTGCACTAGCTATTGCTTCTTCTGCTGGCATTCGGCATGGAGATATCAGGCCGGAGAATGTAATTTGTGTGAGATCTGGTGTAAGACATCCTTACTTTGTCCTTATTGGCTGGGGTCATGCCATTCTTGAAGACAGGGATCGCCCTGCTATGAATCTCCACTACTCTTCAACTTACGCTCTGCAAGAGGGTAAGTTGTGCTCCGCCTCAGATGCAGAGAGCCTGGTGTATATGCTTTATTTTTCCTGTGGTGGGCCTTTGCCTCATATGGATTCAGTTGAGGGGGCACTGCAATGGCGAGAGACCTCTTGGTCAAGAAGATCAATTCAGCAGAAGCTTGGTGATGTCTCAACTGTGTTGAAAGCATTTGCTGATTATGTGGACAGTCTATGTGGGACACCATATCCAATTGATTATGATATATGGCTAAGAAGATTAAGGAGAAATATTCATGATGAAGACCATGGAAAGGAAATTGACACTTCAGGCTAGGACATCTCTACTGGTAAAATTAGCAAAAAACAAATCTGTTGTTCTTGCCTCTTGGCTGCAACAATATGGATATCTGGCTGAAATGTCCATAGCTTGTAGTCATTTTCAAGCTCAAGAAGAGTTTTTGTCATCTTGAGAACAAAAAAATAGTTGAAAATTTTGAGAATGGTTTGGAATGTTTGTTTCTTTTGGAGATAATGGGTAGCAGATAGTGGCTTTTGATCAGCCTCGCTTCATCTGAGAACATCTTGGATGTGTGGATCCAGTCCCACATTCTGTGGAGGCTGAAAATGTTATTGGTTTGTCTTGGTGATGAGTTGCTTATAGATACGTACATTGTATTATTTGCTGATATTCCTTTGTAAAGATACGAGCTATTAAGATTGCCCTGAAATTTGTATAATTGTTTAAGGTTACTCAGATTAATCAACTCATTGCACACCCAGGCATATGACTGGTTTTTTTTTTTTACTATATTTGAAGTCTACAAAACTTCAATCATGCATCTCCCCCAATAATAATATTTTCGGGATTTTTACCTTTTTATCTGAAATCGTTTGAAAAACTGTAAAATAGTGAATGTACCCAAAATTAACCCCAAAAAAAAAAAAATAATAGTGAAGCACAAGAAAATACATTAGATTAGTTGGAAATCCAAACGGAGGCTAAGATTTTGGTGGAACGGGATTTGAGGACTTGGTGGAATGGGATTTAAATGGGAGAGGTAACAGAACAGTACCCAGGGGTGGGAGCAACAATAAAGAGAGATTTATATCAGCTGCATACACATGGAATAATTTGACTCGATCTGGTGATCAACGTTCTCCTTTGGAAGTTAGGGGCAATGATGCTGATAATGAGGTACCACATTTGTCTGAAGATAGTTATGAGTTTTCTGAGAGTGACGAATAATGGTTGAGTGAGAGGTCCCTAAAATGATGCCAACTCTGAATCCAGTGGTGATGTGGATGGTTCAGAAAATAATGATGAGGATGATGAGGTTGATTCTATTTCTCATGATGATGATGATTTTGGGACTCATGTATCAGGTGGTTTGGTTGATGAAGATTCTGATTTGAGCTTGGCTCTATCTGATAATTCCAGAGATTTAGAGACAGATAGTGATGCATTTGGTGATGAAATTGTAGATGAGAGGGATGATGTGGTGACTTAAAAAAGAAAGAGGACTGACCCGTTTAGAAGGATGTATGCTAACTTGCATCATCCACTAGAAAATAATTAAAGTTCAGTTTGAAGTTGGATTGGTGTTCGTAAATATGGATGCAATGAGAGAAGCTGTGAGGGACTATGTCGTGAAAGGTGGATACAAGCTTAAAAGGCATAAGAATGATGCTTTGAGATTTGCAGCATCTTGCATTGAAGAATCTATGTGTAATTGGAGAATCTATCTTTCTGTTCTTGCTGACAACTCAATATTCATGGTGAAGATACTGCAGAATGAACACACTTGTTCAAAGCCAGTCGTGAGTGAAAATTATAATGCTAATACAAAATGGATTAAGGGCAAAATCATTGACAAATTGAAAACTGAAACTGCCCCATCAATGGGTTTTGAGCTAATGAATGCTAAGTTGAGAAGCAACAGGAGTATAGAAGCAGATATGTGGCAGTTCCACAGGGCTAGAAGCCAATCAAGGGAGGAAACAGAGGGAATTCATAGTGAAGAGTACAACAAGTTCAGAAAATACATAAAAGCACTTCAAAGTACAACTCTGGAACCTTTGTCAAATTTGATCCTTGGTGGTGAAGTCTAGCCTGGATTACACTAATTATTTCTCTCTCTCTCTTTTTTTTTTTTGCTTGCAGCTAACAATCTTTTTGTAGGATTTAATGATTGAAAAATGACAATTAAGTAATGGCCCGTGTTTACATTATCTCCTGTCAAAAGTTTATTTGCGGATTTTGCCTTTAAAGGAATGCTAATATTTAGAGAAGTATCTGGCATTTCAAATTAAAGAAATATATACAGCCAGAGTCGGTTGGTTAGAAAAAAATTGGTGGGCTATGGAAACTGGAGTCTTGGGTTTTCTGGTGTGTATCTTTGAATAAAAAATTGACGTCGATGTTTAATAAGAATATGCACTGTGAGTCAGTGGGCCTCCTGTTGCATTTATAAATAATGTTTACTTACTGTATGACGGAATAAATAGGATTAGAAAAAAATGTTGAGATTAACGAATGTTAGATGATGTTGGATGTAACAAATGATTATATCGTGAATGATTATTGACTCAACTTGACACAATGGTGCAATGGAATTAATATAATTTTAAATTTATAGCTATTTTGTTTTGTTATCATCTTAATTCAATCAATCCGCAAAATGTTAAACAGATTAAAAGTGTATAACTATATTTTTTTATGTAAGTATTATTAATTATTATGTAATAAAATAATATAATTTCTATACCTATCAATTAGAAAAACATTATACATAAATTTTAAATTTTTCCTAGACAACTTATTTTTCCAAATTGTAAAAATAAAATCCACCTAAAATTAAAATTAATATTTATAGAAAAAATAGATACATGTACAAATGGCGATTGTTCTTGTACAAATGGCGATTATTCTTGTACAAAACGGCCCATATAACTATTGTATATAAAAGCAACATATGATATCTATATAATAGGGCGTTAGGCCTGTGCAATATGTACTTGACGATCTATGGTCAAATAACATCCGCAATAATTATTTACGTACAAAAAAAACAAAAAATATTGAGTGTCGTCTACGTGGAGTAAATTAAATGTGCATTTCCAATTTTCAACAACATTTGGTATTTATTATTATTATATATTCCATCTGTTTCTAAATAATTAATTTTTTAGATATTTATTTTTATTTTTAAATAATTGACGTTTTCAATTATTTAAACAAAAAATTTATTTTTTTTTCCTTTTATATCCTTATTTATTCATAATCATTTTTCTCAAAATAAACAACTTTCTTCATCATTCTAAGAGACTTTCAGTATTCGTTTCCTTCCCTTCTCAATGCTTTTTATTCATATAATCATGGCTATTCATCATCTTTTCTATTTTCCTTTTAAAATCATATTCAATAACCACAAAATTATCATAAACAATGGATATAGATGAAGAAGAAAAAAAGAAATTTATCAAGGAAAAGAAGAAAATTGTCTATGATTTTGATTTGACTATACCTACGAATCGCAATTTCGATTTGAATAAATTTCCTGAAGAAGCATATCAAGTTTTTGAAGACAAAGAACTTCAAGCGGTGCTTCAAATCATATTAAAAAATTATCTTCCTAGGTTCTATTAAGTAGAAGGCATGAGAGTCTCCATTTGGTTTATCAGAAGTTATCATGAGGTTAGTGTTTTTTTTTTTTTTTTTTTTTTTTGGTTTGGTAAAATGTGTAGGGATAGAATAGGGAGATGGGTGGCCTTTGTTTTAAAATTTTGTCAAGCATCAAAGTTGAAGTATTATTTTGATGTATCTGTATGGATTTTCTAATCAATTGAACAACTAAATATTTATATTAATCCTCCACTTTTTAATTGTTTGTTCCCAATATAATGTTGTTCCTTTGTGTGTGTAAATCAAGAACTGCAAGAAGAAACTAGAATAGTGTCTGCCGAGATAGGATGATGGAGTTGTGGTTGAAAAAGAGGATATTGTTGTGAAAATTGACACTGGATTAGAGCAAAATCGCAGCTAATAATTTGAGAAAAATAATAATAAAGATTTATGGACACACAGATTTTACGTGGAAAACCCCCAAACAAATTAGGGTAAAAACCACGGGCAAAGATAGAAGAATTTCACTATGAGAATAATAGGAATTACAATCTCTCTATTTATAAAGGAGAAATAATTTTAATTCTCTCTTTATAATAGGAAATTAATCACTCTAACTCTCTAAATATTTTCTCTCTAACTCTCTAATTTTATTCTCAAAATGGGATGGAATTAGGCTTTGTCTTCATGGCTATTTATAGCCATCCAAGAAACAAAAAATTCAAACCAATTAGTTGTTAATTGGTTGGCTTCCATTTCCTTTTTTGGTGTGCTATTCTATTTCAAAATTTGGTGCCTCTTTTGTTGACAATTAACTAAATTTGGTGCATCTTTTGTTGACAATCTCCCACTTGAAGATTTGATTGAGGATCAATCAATTTTCATACCGTTCTCTCTATCTTGCCATTTCCATGTTGCTTACGTCTCTGCTAGGCCACTGGAGGATCGACACCAAATAAACTTGTCAGTATTGACTACCTTTGTCATAAAATCTGCCAGGTTCTCTTTCGTATGAATTTTCCGCATATCCACTGTTCCTTCTTCCACTTTCTCACGAACGAAATGGTATTGAACTCGAATGTGCTTTGTCTTTGAATGAAAAGCTGGATTCCTTGCAAGATGCAAGGCACTCTGACTATCACAAAACAAAGAAATCTTTTCCTGTTTGTGCCCGAGTTCTTCCATTATCATTTTCAACCAGATTGCTTCTTTATTGGCTTGTGTAGTTGCTATATACTCTGCTTCTGTTGTTGATGTAGCCACAACTGACTGCAATTTTGAAACCCAGCTTACTGCTCCTCCAGCAAGAATAAACACATAACCTGTAGTGGATTTACTTTTATCCAAATCACCTGCATAATCTGAGTCAACATACCCTCTGACAGTAAAATCTAATCCTCCATAACATAATGCAGCATCTGAGGTCCCCTTAATGTATCTCAAGACCCTTTTCACAGCATTCCAATGCTCTCTACCAGGATTCGCCATGTATCTACTAACCACTCCCACTGCATGTGCAATGTCTAGTCTTATACAAATCATAGCAAACATTAAACTTCCCACTGCTGATGCATACGGTACTCGAGACATCTCCATCCTCTCTACTTCACTGCTAGGACTCATCTTGGAGGATAACTTGAAATTAACAGGAAGTGGGGTAGAAATTGGATTACAATCTTGCATGTTAAAGCGTCGTAAGATTTTCTTCAAATAATTCTTTTGAGAAAGCCAAATCTTTCTATTATTTCTGTCTCGGTGAATTTGCATCCCTAGAATCTTGTTTGCCGGTCCCAAGTCCTTCATTTCAAACTCTCTAGCCAACTGAGCCTTTAGTTCTCTGATATGATCTTTTTTGGGGCCTGCTACCAACATGTCATCAACATACAACAGTAGAATGATGAAATCATTATCTCCAAACCTCTTGAAATAGGCACAAGGGTTTGCATTTAATCTGCTGTATCCAAGGCTTATGATGAAGGAATCAAATCTCTTAGACCAACACCTCGGCGCCTGTTTGAGACCGTATAGAGATTTGTTCAACCTACAAACCAAGTTCTCCTTTCCATGTTCTTCAAATCCTTCTGGTTGGAGCATATAAATTTCTTCTTCAAGATCTCCATGAAGAAAAGCAGTTTTCACATCTAACTGCTCTAGGTGTAGGTCAAGAGTAGCACACATTGCCAGAACTACTCGGACTGTATTAAGTCGAACCACAGGGGAAAATATCTCATTAAAATCAATCCCTTCTTTCTGAGCATACCCTTTTACAACCAATCTTGCACGATACCGCTCCACTTGATCATCACTATTTCGTTTGATCTTGAAGACCCATTTATTGCCAATAGGCCTTCTTCCTTGTGGTAACTGCACAAGCTCCCAAGTCTTGTTCTTATGAAGAGCTTCCATTTCCTCCTGCATTGCTACCATCCACTGAGATGCATCTGAACTATTCATTGCTTCTTGGAGAGTTGATGGCTCCCCTTCCTCTGTTAGAAGACAGTATGCAACATTACTCTCCATAAAATAATCAAACTGCCAAGCTGGTGTTTTTCTTTCACGAGTTGACCGTCGAACTTTTGTAGTTTCAAACTCAATTGGTTCTTATTCCTCAATTTCTGGTATTACTTCAGAAGAATCCTTTGAATCAGACTCTTTTTCCACCTGTACCATTGTAGTTTCTGGACCTTCATTTGAACTGCTACTATCACCTTTCTCTTGCAGCTTCCCTTCTGCAAATATCACATCCCTGCTGATGACGACCTTATGGATAGTGGGATCCCATAGGCGATACCCCTTTACTCCATCAGCATAACCCAGAAATATGCATTTTCTAGATTTTGGATCTAACTTTGTAGTTTCTTGAGTGTTGTACATCACGTACACAGGACTTCCAAATACATGGAGGTTTGAATAATCAACAGGCTTTCCCGTCCACATCTCCATCGGTGTTTTCAACTCAATTGCAGTTGATGGTGATCGATTGATCACATAACAGGCGGTGTTGACTGCTTCTGCCCAAAATATTTTTTCTAGACCAGTAGCTCCCAACATGGCCCTTGTTCTTTCTAATAGGGTTCTGTTCATCATCTCTGCCACTCCATTTTGTTGAGGAGTGTATGCCGTAGTAAACTGTCTCTTAATGCCTTCTTGATTACAAAACTCAGCAAACTCATTGCTGGTATATTCTCCTCCATTATCTGTCCTCAAACACTTGATCTTTTTCCCATATTCAAGTTCTATCCGCGCTTTGAACGCTTTGAAAACTGAAAACACATCTCCCTTCCCCTTGATAGGAAATACCCAACATCTCCTGGAATAATCATCTGTGAAGGACACAAAGTACTTCGCTCCTCCCAGGGATGTAACTGGTGCTTGCCATACATCAGAGTGAACTAATTCTAAAACTTTCTTGCTTCTAGAATTTGATGTGTTGAATTTTAACCTATGCTGCTTACTTGTCACACAATACTCATAAAAAGGTAAGGACACCTTAGTGAGTCCCGGAAGTAGATTCTGTTCTACAAGAATTTTCATTCCCTGCTCAGACATATGCCCAAGTTTCTGATGCCATATTGTTGTAGATCTTTCAGTTGAACTGCTTGAAGCAACAGATGCTTCTCATTCTTGTAGAGTCTCTCCCATCAGTATATACAAATTTGCAGCCATTTTCTGTCCTTTCATAAGTACAAGCGCACCATGGATTATTTTCTTAATCCCATTCTGAGTTTCGATCCTACACCCAAGATCATCTAGTTGTCCTTCAGACAACAAATTCTTTTGTGAGCCCTCTACATGTCGCACATTTTGAATAGTGCGAATTGTACCATCATACATCTTCAACTTGATGGTTCCAATACCGACAATCTTCAAGGCATGATTATTTACTGTGTACACAGATCCTCCTGAGATAGATTCATAATAATGGAACCACTCTCTCTGAGAGGTCATATGAAATGAGGCTCCAGAGTCAATGAGCCATACATCAGCAAATCTTTTTCTGCCTTCTGAAGTCATCGCTGCTTCACAACACAAAGCTTCACCTTCATTTGAGGTAGATGCTATATTTCCATGAGGACTAGAATTTTTATTTAAACTCCAGCAATCCTTCTTCAGGTGACCCTTCTTGCCACAATGGTAGCACTTCATGTTCTTCTTACTTCTTGATTTGGACCTACCATGATTTTGGCTCCCACTTGAGCCACGTTCCATTGATCTCCCTCTCATCACCGTTAGCGCCTCCGCTTGCTGCGAATTGGCCAATCTGTCTTGCTTATTTTTGCGCCGATTTTCTTCTTCCAGAATAGCAGCTGCAATATTATCGAAGACTAGATTGTCTGTATTGTTTGTCAGATTGATGATGAGTTGATCATATGAATCTGGTAGACTTTGAAGTAGAAGTTCAGCACGCTCTTGTGACTCTATTTTATAACTCAGTGATGTGAGTTGAGAAAACAAAGTATTCAAGGTGTTAATGTGCTCCGTCACTGAAGTAGATTTTGATATCCGTAGAGTGTATAATTTTCTCTTAAGAAAAATCTTGTTGTGAAGTGACTTGGCCTCGTATAATTTTTCGAGATGATCCCAAATCTCTTTTGCTGTTTTCTTCTCCTCTATGCTAGACAATATCTCATCTGCAACTGCTAGATGAAGATTTGCAACAGCATTCCCATCCATCTCATTCCATTTGTTGTTATCTGTGATCTCCGCCGGCCTATTGTTAATGGCCGCCAGACAATTATCTTTTCTCAAGATAGCCTTCATCTTTAATTTCCACAGTGAGAAATTTCTCCCGTTAAATTTTTCAATCTCAAATTTTGCCGCCATTGCTTCTATCATGAACTTTTGAGCAAATCTAGCTCCTACTATTTCACGTAAATAGTAACTGTATACTGGAATAGTGACCGTAGTCCGTGAACAATACACTAGGTAAGTTCCCAGGAAAGAGAGGTGGGTCACAATGGACACACTTAAATACCAAGTCTTTCCTTGGCCAGAACTTTTCGTAGACATGTATTTTCACACTACCACACTTATTTCCAACTTACCCATGAATAGTGCCAAATTGTATAGTATCTCAGAGTACTATTCGCAATAATAATTTTTCAAGAAAAATTTTTCTAATGTGGAAGATCAGTTAAAACTGCAACCACAGAGCATACTCTTATTTTTCAAGAAAAATTAAAACCAGGCTCTGATACCACTTGTTGTAAAAATTGACACTGGATTAGAGCAAAATCGCAGCTAATAATTTGAGAAAAATAATAATAAAGATTTATGGACACACAGATTTTACGTGGAAAACCCCCAAACAAATTAGGGTAAAAACCACGGGCAAAGATAGAAGAATTTCACTATGAGAATAATAGGAATTACAATCTCTCTATTTATAAAGGAGAAACAATTTTAATTCTCTCTTTATAATAGGAAATTAATCACTCTAACTCTCTAAATATTTTCTCTCTAACTCTCTAATTTTATTCTCAAAATGGGATGGAATTAGGCTTTGTCTTCATGGCTATTTATAGCCATCCAAGAAACAAAAAATTCAAACCAATTAGTTGTTAATTGGTTGGCTTCCATTTCCTTTTTTGGTGTGCTATTCTATTTCAAAATTTGGTGCCTCTTTTGTTGACAATTAACTAAATTTGGTGCATCTTTTGTTGACAGATATTACTAATAGTAGCAATGAGAACATGATAATAGCTTGTCCTGTATGTTACAAGCCATTATCGTTGATAGGGGATAGTGTCCTCTCTGTGTAAGCGATGTATTTATTTATGGATTTAAAAAGCCATTGTTCAGGATAAAGATCTAGATTTTATGCCATAATTGAATTGAATTTTTGAAATCTTATATCTGTTTTAATTTTAATAAATATTTTTTTGGTTGGATTTGTTGCAGTGAATCTGCTGGCACTAGTCTGTAATGCTGCAGTTTTAAGAAGTTTAGTGTCATATTCTAGTAACATAGTTAATATACATAGTTTATGCATGAATCACATGATGCCTTCTGGTAACAAAGTTGTCCATATTGTTTATTTATTTAAGGAAGAGTTAACCTTTAAGAAGATCATCATAGTAAATAATAGAGTCCTTGTCAGTTTATCTCAAGTCTCATATTACCAAACAGTAATATGCGAACCTTAGTTCTGTGATGAACTATTGGCATTAGTCTTATGTTTTGGTAGTTCCTTTTGTTCATAGGAAAGCAAAAAAATGGTATAGTTCATTTTTGTGTGTAGGAAAGCAAACAAACTCTTTGTGATACTACTTGATAAACAACTAGCCTATTTGAAACACTAAACATGTGTAATGATATTTCTTACTACTTGTGCAGGAATATCTCTTAAACTTCTCTGCTTTAATAATTTAGAACTTATTTGTGACTGAATTAGATTTCTTCAGGAAATTAATATTGGTCTAAGCAAATATCTCAAGACTTCCATTTCTTTATGGTTCTATTGATGCTATCCATGCTGGTGTTGCCATACAAATTCAAACACAATATTCTGAAGGCCCAAAAAAAAAAAAAAAAAATTAAGGTAGAACTCTCAACTAAAAAACTGAAGTGAAACTCAACAGGTTTTTACTATAAGAGAAGTTGCTCCTATCTAAAAACAATCAAAGAATTTGTATTAAAAAGGGTATTAGCTGAAAACAAGAAAGTGTTGAAAGGATGTCTGCTAAACATTAAAGAATGGAAATAGTCTCCTTCTAAATACAACAAGATCAACTAAAACAACAAAAGCATCTCAATACAATAAAAGAAAGAACATACAATTACTAAAAATAACATTTCAGCAGCAAAAGCAACCCACCCATAATAACAATAAGAGAAGAGTTCCCAACCTAACCAGATGGAGCACGAGTGTTACAATGTACTTGGTGTGATGGTTTTGGATCCGACATCTCCTTTTGCAATGACTGACCAAGAAGATATATGGAATTATATAATTAGTTAACAAATGATGCCTCCATGGATTTAAGGTAAAGATTATACTTCTCGTCTGTTTATTCTATAGACATAGAATCTGTCATTGGGAAATCTTAATATTTATAGTTAAAATGAAGATCAGAATCCTCCAAAGAGATAAAAAAAATTTGAGATATGAAATATGAAAGGGAGTTTGGCTTCAAGAGTTCATTGATATTAAATTTAAATTTTGTTTGGAAAAATCAATATGTAATTGCTAGATAAAACAGTACAAAAGTGATTATGATAAGCACCAACAGCCACAACTAGTCCAGCTTCTCAATTATTACCATGCATATATGAGCTCAAAATATGCTACTATATTGCAATGAGAAAAATTCTTGCAAATTGGACATACATTACTAGTGGCACTTGATAAACTTTTTCTGTAAAGACCAATATTGAGAAAAGTAAATAATATAAGGATTTTAATTATAAGAGCAATTCTACCATACTTTAGATTCAACACTTCCCAACCCCCTCCCTCCCTCCTTTGTTAACCTCTAACTGAACCAATATGGAAATAAAAAGAAGCTAGAAAGGGAAATTTGCTGGATATGATACATTTTTCAATAAAGATTTATCAAAAGCACAAATATAGTGTCTCCATTTATAGGAATATGCCTGCATTGGAGCTACTCCACGAAAAGGCTCTTCAAGCAGCATAACTTGGTCTTTGAACCTCCTATAAACAGATATAATTGTAAAATCAAAGTAATTGAGATGATATGCAAAAATAAAGCATTACAATATTTAAAAAATGAAAAAAAAGTAGTCTACCCCATATCAAATTCTGCATCCAGGAAAAGAAAAAGAAATAAGTTAAGAAGAAATACCTGTTCAACTAAACTTATTGTTCTAAAAAACGTTAACTTCTTGTACCAATTCAGCATCGCATTTGATTTGAGAAGGAAGTTCACTATTACTTTGCAACATTGCTTTGTTGATATGTGGAATTTTGTATTGTTGGGAACCCATAGCCTTCATGATCTCTATCATGCACAGTTGCAAGGTTAAAAATATATAATCAGACTTTACCAAAGGAAAACCTTGACACGACTTCACAACGGCATTAATCAGCTCTTCAACATTTTTTGGTGACTCTTTGTATTGCAAGGATTGAATGGCAGCAAAAAATCCAAGATCTAACACATTCAAATAAGGAGAATTTACAGGCTGACACATCAAACGTATATCAAATCCATCTTGCGTGGCTGCTCGGCGAAATTCTTCATCATCAAGACTGATGTGTGTTTTGGCATTGTCTTGTTGTATAAATATCGGATAATGTAACTCCTCTCTTGGCTATTTTTCCTTAATGGCAGGTAGTACTTTTTCAATCAAATACATCTTTATAACATCCCTGTTAACTGAAGTAATTGGCTTTGTTTCCATGGTTCCTGCAACTTTATTAATACTATTTCTTTTAGTAGGCTCTTGAGTGATAAAAGGAAACACTCCAATTTTTCCTAAAAAAATATCATTTGTTTGAGCATCAAACCTTGGACAAGCTAAAGCTACTAAAAACATGACTTTTCTAATGAAATTTTTACTTTTACAAGTACACAATGGATCTTCTTCATTGGGTAACAAGTAGTATTTTTCTATTTTTTTCGTCATGTAAAACCATTTTTCGTCAATGTGAACCACATTATACATACCTTTGAAAATTGTATCATATGGCATGCTACTTGCATCAAGCATTGATAGGCAATATTGCAATCGCAATCTTTTGTTTTCTTCCTTTAGAAAAGGCTTGATAGCATTCGAATGTCGCCGAATATTTCCAAATTGCAGATGTCTAAACAATGTGGTCGTGCCTATGTTGATTTCTGAAGATAAATTCCAAAGAGTTGTCCGTTTGTGTAAAGGAATTTCTCAGATTTTGTCGTTATCAATTTGGATTCTCTTACGACCATAATTCTTTGTCTTCTTATAAGAGACATCACCAGTTTCACTATCTCTTGCTTGTTTCCAAAGTCACTGAATAGTGCGTAGGGGAATAGAAAATGATGAAGCCACCTCCGTTGTTACCCCTTTTTTCAATTTTCCATCAACACTCTTTCGTTGTAGCATATTATATATGGCTTTGCACTTTTCGTCACTTAAAATCACATATTTTATGCGATTATGTGTTGATGATGACTCTAAATTTTCATTGCCTTCGTCGACAGTTTCATCTATTTGAAAAAAAAAAAAAATACCATATCACTTTCATTAGCTCTTAAAAAAAAAAAAAGATAGCAAACTGTATATATGATAAATTATTGATCAATATAATATAATCCACAAATTGACCATAGTAAAGCCTAAAACTTTCAAGAATACTTACAGACTAAAATGTAGCCCCTATAATCTTTTTTGTTTTTTAAACATGCAGCCCCTATAATCCTGAAAATGCACTATTTATGAAAAGACAAAGTATAGACTGTATACCAAAGGCAAGTAAATTGTAGAGTTCATGAAAAAAATTTGCCAATTCATACCATCAAGATCACATAATAAAAAAAAATTCATATCATTACTGCAACTATTAGTGTCTATGCATATTGGTAGTTATTGCTATCCATGGCACTGAGGAACCAACTCATGCATTTTTTAGACTATATATATATATATATATATATATATATATATATATATATATATAATTTATCAGTTCTATTTAAGAAAAGTTAACTGGACAACATTTTGTCAAATGATTGAAAGACCAAGAAAAGTAGACAGATAAAAATCTTTCCATCCATGTGATCTGGCATTACTTGTTAAATACCAAACATGTATCTATGTTATTGTAAACAAGATACTCATCCATCCAAGTTTGCTAAACCATACATTCTAAATAGTAATAGCCATTCTATAATATTTACAGCTAATTGCAATAGAAGACAAGTTACACAAGTACTCTGATTGGATGCATTACATAGTGGTGATAATTATGCATTAAAAGTTCCTAAAATACATGCCTCGTCATCTATTCAGCTTGGATTAACTACTTTGAATTGTTCTACCTAAGTCTCATAAAAATCACATAAGCCAATTCATATCATCAAGCTCACCTAAAAGGTGCATAAGCCCTCCTATATCCATCACTCCACAATAGCGTTGGATTAATATGAAAAGAAAAGAAAGGAATAAATGGTACCAATATTGAAGTTTGATACTTCTTGTGATGTTTTCAGTCATTCTTCCTCATTCACATCATAATCTGGCAAGATATTGAGATCCGGCAAATTAACTGGAGACCTTGGTGAATTTAAAATTTCCACATTCAAATCTATTTCACCAAGAGGCATTCGATGACTTTGGCATGTGTTGTAATAAGCTTTTAAATTATCTGTATAGTCATTTGGCACTGCATTCAAATCTATTTCCTCCATTGCTTTGCTTGATGAAGATGAGAATCAAACTATTGGTGAGAGAATAGCAAACATTTTTGGAAGCAATTTTGTGGCAAAGAATTTGTCTGTTCAAATATTTTGGCGCTACACTATTTTTGGCAGAAAAAAATAGGAGAAAATTTTTTTTTTGAAAAAAAATAGGAGAATTAATTGAATAGGTACACTCCTTTTGGGACTATACAAAGCTAATAATTGCTTGAGGGAATTATGATAAGGGTAGTATAGTATTTTATACATATATTAAATACATTTCTTAATCTATGTGAAGAATCCTTAAACGTCAATTATTTAGGAACAGAAGGAGCATTTCTCTCGACAAGGAAAATAAGCGAATGGCGAAAATAGTCAAATGGTTATAAATATTATATTAACTAGCATTAAGATATAGCAAATTATTATTTATAGTTTTTACTTATTCGTGATTATTGTTTTTTATTATAACTGAACTGATTTTATTATTGCTATTAACTAGTATATGTACCCAATTGACGCCTGTTCATATTGTACTAGACGACCTTTATATATTACATCCGCGATAAATTTTTAAAATGGCAAAAAATTCATTAGTTGTCTGTTTGGATTGAATTAGACGCCTATTTTGCAAATATGTATATTAACATTTTTTTTTTGCCAAATAAATTTAAAATTCATTCATGGAATGGAATCCAAATACAAGAGATGGGCAAGCCTTGAAGGCTGCACTATAGACCATATAGGTGATAATACATTATTGGATATGGATTTTGCAACCCAATCAGCTGCTTGATTGGCACTTCTACTAATCCATACAAATTCAACAAAAACAAAAGAGTTCTTGAGTTCCTTGATCTGAGACAGATAAGCTATTATCTCCCAAGGAGAAATTGACCTTAGTATGTATTTTTAAAAAAATATATGCCAAAATATGTTATTTTAAAAAATATTTACCCAGACATACATTGTTCGGCATTAGAGCGTGAACACAGTTCGGTATTTTAAATACTAAATTAGTATTTATTCAGCCTTTTTCCTTTACCTTTTTATGTGTTGTGAGCTCATGCACTATAGTTCGGTATTTAAAATACTGAACTAGCAGACACCCTGCAGCAGTGGGGCTCGAGTGCAGCAGTTCGGTATTTAAAATACCGAACTCTACACCATCCCCCACCCACCCTGCTACCCTTTCAAATTACTTTGCTTTCAAACTTTAGTTTGCTTTTTTTTTTTTTTTTTTTTTTTGTTCCCAGATCCAGTATCGCTCAAACTTTACTTTGCCTTTTTATTTTTTTTATTTTTTATTTTTTATTGTTTTCCATATCCCATTTCACTTTGAAGAAGAAGAAGAAGAGGAAGAAGATAAAGGAAAATTTTATTTTTAATATTATAAATAATTTATATATTTTTTATTTAATATTTAAAGCATTTTTGTTATAAATAATTTTAAATATGAATGAATAATAATTTAGAAATGATATATATTTTTAGAACAATTAAAAAAATTTAATTGAAAGAGATAAATTTTTTTTATTTATTTGAAAATAACATAAGATAATAATATATATTTTTTATTTTTTTTAATTGTGTGATAATATTTGTTATTATTTTGTTAAAATGTTATTTGTTATTTTATATAATTGATTGTTTGTAATTTTTTAGTAGTGTGTTAAAACATTTAAAGTAAAAATATCTAAAATAATAAAAATTATGAATATAATTGGGCATGAAAATAATAATAATATGAATAAAATAACATTAGTTATTATTATTATTATTAGATAATAAGTTAGTTATAGCATATTTTGTTAATAATTGATTTCTTATAACTTTTTTAATTATATGTTTTTATTTTTTATATTTTGTGACATAATTTATTAATAAATTTTATTAGTTTATTTTGTATAATGAATTGCTATTTTTCGATGGACATAAAAATATTTAAGTAATTTAATAAGATAATGTGTAAAGTATAATAATAATAATTATTATAATAATAATAATATAAAATATTAATATTAATTAATTGGTAGAAATTTGAGCATTTTATTTTTATAAATAATTATAAATATGACTGAAAAATATTAATTTTTTTTAGGTCATATTAAAAAATATTTAAATTTTTAAAAAAATTTTATATGAAAAGAGGTAAATAACATATAAATGCATGACTATGTTAATAATATTTTGTTTGCTTAATATTAGAATTTATTTGTGTCCTTAATTGTTCTAATCTACAAATAATAATGGAAAAAATTGGGTTTGCTTATTAATTTTCTTGTTATTAAATAATTAAAATTGAAAAATTGAAAAAAAAACTAAACTGTGCATTAATTTGTATTTTATTAATTTTTTATGTTAATTTATATGAAGTTTTTATAAATTATATCCGATTTTTCAATATTTAAACAATTATTTAAAAATATTTAAATAACTCAATTGATAGAAATTTAAAAAAATATTTAAAGAAGAATAATAAATTGTATAATAATAATTATCATAAACATTAAACCTTTAACTTATTCTAAACTTTAAACCCTTAAATATCTAAATCCTAAACTCTAAATATTTTTTTTTTTTTTAGTTTTGTGAAGTATATAATTTAATTAGAAAAGCCTATAAATATTTTTCATTTTATATTTGTGAAGCATATAATTTTAATACAAGCGTCAGACTTTAAATTCATAGTTGAGTGCTTTAATCGCAGATTAAAATTTGATTGTAACAATGTCGCGTTTCAACGATGAATATAAAAGCGAGAAGTATTCATATAGGAAAGAATATTACACGGGTTTGCGTCGTGAGTGGCATTTTCGAGTGGAAGAATCAAATAAATTGTTGGAAGACTTAAATGCTCTAGGAGCTCCTATCGTACATCGTAGATCACTTAGTTTGATATGGAGAAATATATATACATATGAAACAACTATTATTCGAATATGGAAAGAGAATGCACGAATGCTTCTTCGCAGATCAAGATATTATATGTTGAAACTTGCAAGAGAATAAGCTAATGTGAATGGTAGAACATTGTCTGATATAGAGATTAGCAATGTGCTTAGGTACTATAAATATCATTCAGATGATGAAATGTTTGATGAAGAGTAATGGAATTAGATGTGTAATATGAATAATATAATTTTTTTTATTAAGTGTTATGTGTCATATTAAATTAGTTGTAATAATATATTAGCTTAGTAATATTAAATTTATTGTAATAATATTAACTTACCATATATATGTAAATATTGAAAAATATATGGCCAGTATTGTGGAATGATATTATGTCGATTAACAAATAAATAACATATTGTACCATCAACAGAGAATGCAATCAGAATTTAGAAACATAATATAAAATATGCATATATAACTATACAAATAAATATTATACCAAGTGTATAATTGTCATTAAAAAAAAAAAAACTAATGCCCTCCACGTCGTCTGCGTCCCCCTTGAACATGACACTGATCACTAAATGCGGTTATTGATAACATGCTCCTCATCATTAAGAATGTAATGGGTACTAGGATTGGTTGCTTGTGCTGCTTGCAATCACCGTTGAAGATGAGAAAATGACTCATCCCAATCACCAAATGTTTTTTCAATTACAATCTATTTTGCCTTCCATGTCTTTCTATAAGATGGTTCATAGTCTAATTGATCTTTCACTGTAACTTGTAAAGCTTTAATCTTAATTGAAGGCATTTTTGTCACAAGGGGTGCCACAAGATTAACAATAACATTTGCAGATAAATGTTTATGATATGATGTACTGCCTGTGTTCATACACGTATGTGGTCTATCATATTGGTTTATCTTCTATCGATTGTCATCCCTCAGCTTTCTTGCCCATACTCGCCAATTACAACCATTAGATTTTCTCTTGCAAATCCATACAAATGTCTCTTCCCAAGATTCTTTTGAACAATACTCGTAATTATTCTATATTGCATGCTGTTGGATTGCAAGCTTACATTCTTCTTTGCTGGTAAAAAGCATACCTTTATATAAGCCATCACCATAATCTATTATGTTTTCATTTGCCTCTATTTGTACCTGCATTGCTTCAAAATCTACAAACTCATTTAAGTTGTAGCTAAAAAAATGTGATGGTATATTCATGACTGCATGATTACTTACAGTACATGCCTCCCCCTCATATACTCCAAAAGCAGAATGTTCGGAGTCAGAATCATTTGATTCAGGGAGCATATTTTCATCGCTTTCGTTAGACTCTTTTGGTGCATCATCACTGTCATCTTCCTCGACATCTTTGTCATCTTTGTCCTCTTCAAAAACTTATGAAACCATTGCGCCTAATCCCTCTGCATCATCATGTGCACTTGCATTATTGTCTTCTCCATCCCTATCTGCATTCCCTTCCCCATCATCCTCACTTACGTCATCATTTGCTGTTTTCTCACTAATACCAACATAGATCTCAAAAAATGCCAAATCCTGTTTAAACATATTTATACGTTGAAACATTCATTCTACATCATCGTCTTCCAATATTTCTGCCATTTGGTAGACAACTCCATTTACCACTCTTACAGGTACCCTAAATATTATTAAGTTAATAAAATATTGTTCACAATCTATATTTGTGGCTGAGTGAACAATGTGAAGCATCTATGTGATTTTTTGTACAGGATGAATTTGGAGCATAATGCATTGCCTATTTATATAATCAACCTCATAGTCACAGCGTATCACTTCACCTCCTCAGTAAAAATATATTGGTATTGATTCAACCATATCTATTAGCATTATATATAATGGATTCCAAAAAAAAAAAAATAAAAATTAAGTAATAATATTTATTTATATTAATATCAGTGCAATTATTTTTACTTTTTCACAATATTCTAAAAATTAATTTGTAGCATAATCTGTGTGAGCGACATTTTAGAATTTATGATTTACAAATTTAGATTTATGTTTTAGGATTTATGATTTTCACATTATCAAATAATTGCACTTTCTAAATCTGCTTATCATTTTATAATTTATACAAGATAATCATTATACAAATTTGAATTCTAATATTATTTTTATTCTTTCATTATTATTATTTTCGATATATATATATATATATATATATATATATATATATATATATATATATATAATTTTTGCAATAATAATAATAATTAATAATAATTCTAAAGATTTACGTTTTAGGGCTTATAGTTTAGTCATATTTGAAAATTAATTCCACTTTCTACAACAATTTCACTTCATCAAAATATAACTTACTTTTATTATGTTCAAAAATTAATACTTTATTTAATTAATTTATATAGCTTTTTATACTATTTATATAATATTAAATATTAAATATATTATTATAGTATCAAAAAAAATTCATAATTCATTAATTATACTTAACCGAATTAATTATTAAATTTATTAATTATATTATATGTTAAATATATAATATAATTAACTGATATATAGTAAATTAAGTTAATTTATACTCTTTTATTATATTATTAAATTTCATTAGACATTTTTATAGTTTCTAGCATAAATTATTATTTCACATAAAAATTTAATTATTACAAATAAATTACTTTATTTTATTTTCACTATAATTTTTTGATCCAATACTATTTTTATTTCCTATAAATTAATATTTCGCATAACTTTTTATTTCACAAATATTTTTATTTATATTGTTTCACATACATTAATGAAATTAATTTCATACACATTAATAAAATATTTCAGTTAAAATTTTTCTTATTTATTATACTTATTTTTTAACTTAATTAATAACATATATAATATGACATTATATATTTTTAATATTATTATAATTTAATCAGTTTTCTTAATTCATTCACTTTTCACAACTGAATTATTTAAATTTAATATACTTTAATTGAGCTAATCAAATATATTACATATTAGTTATATATTTTAATTAATTAATATCGCCTAAATTAAGATATATTATTTACTAATATTACTTGAATTTATTAACAAATATTTTTAATCTTATATAATTATATTAAATTAATTAATATTTTATGGTGACATATTAATGAAATATTTCAGTTAAAATTTTTCTTATTTATTATACTTATTTTTTAACTTAATTAATAACATATATAATATGATATTATATATTTTTATTATTTAAATTTAATATACTTTAATTGAGCTAATCAAATATATTACATATTAATTATATATTTTAATTAAGTTATCGCCTAAATTAACAAATATTTTAATTAACAAATATATATTTTAACAAATATTTATCGCCTAAATTAAGTTATATTATTTATTAATATTACTTGAATTTATTAAAAAATATTTTTAATCTTATATAATTATATTAAATTAATTAATATTTTATGGTGCTTTTAAAGGGAATATTTATTTATTTTTTTATTTTATTACCTTAACACTTAAATAAATTACAATGTTTAATTTTATTTTATATTTGTATTTCAAATAATTAAGAGGAACTTGAAAAATATATTAACAAATTTTAATCAATCATTTTATCCCTAAAGACTTTTACAAACAAAAAATAAATATTATTTGACAAAAAAAAAATCCTATACAATACAAATTATACAAACAACATAAATAATAATCAATCTAATATGCTGTCTTAATATAATTTTTAAAAAAAAAATTACCTTTTTCGTGGATAATATCTTCAAAAATTTGAATATTGTTATAATCACCTAAAAAAAATAGCAACAATTATTTTTCATCAATATTATTCTTATATATTATAGAAAATAATAATTTGCTGAAATTAATTAAGAAAAATTTATAATTTACTTCAAAATTTAAATTAATAATATATACCTTTTTTTTTTTTTTTTTTTTTTTTCCTTCTTCAAGCTTCTTCAATAACCAATATTTGCCAAGTTTTCACAGCAATAAGAAAAAAAAAAAAAACTAAAGCTAGTTGAGAGTGGTGAGAGAGAAATGAAATGAAAGAGAGAAACTGAGCAAATGAAATGGTGAGAAGAAAGGCAAGAGTAACTAAGCAAATTAGATTTCCTAAATTACTCTCTAACCGTTGGATTGCAAGAATCCAACGATGGGGGTGAGCAGCTCTAGTTCGGCATTTATAATACAGAACTAGAGCCCATGCCTGCCATCTTGCATGGATGGGATGGGCTGGCTTAAGTTCAACATTATAAATGCCGAACTAAGTCTGCACCGCCTGCCGCGACTTGACAAGTCGCAGTAGCTACAAGTTCAGCATTTATAATGTCGAACTATAGGTGTTGGCCCCACCCTTTGGCTGTGGCACTTCTAATTTAGCATTTTAAATGCCGAATAATGTATGTTTTGGTAATTTTTTTTTTAAAATAACATATTCTAGCATATATTCTTTTAAAATATCATACTCCGGTCAATTCCTCTCTCCTAAGGGCTTTCTTCAGTCTTTTCATTATAACAATCAATCAATATTTTGCAATCAGCTTCAAATATGCAGCGATGAATACCTAAACTGATGGCCTTTCTCATTCCTAAAATGAGGGCTTTCGCTTTAGCTACTAATGGTGATCTTGTAAACTTCCATAAAGCCACACCATCTATCAAATGCGGTTGATAATCTCTACATAAAGCAGCTAATCCAGCCATGCCTTTCGTGGAACAGAAGCTGGCATTTGTATTTATCTTCAGACAATTAAATGGGGGAGAAAACCATTTAATTTGCTGGTTAGAAGAGGGTGCCATTATAGAAGTTTCATTAATTCCATTAGCTTGAAAATAATCATGACATAACCTTGAAGCCCTATCTACTACATGTCTTGGATTAGGAAGACATTGATTGAAGATTTTTTCATTCCTGCTTAGCCATATAGACCAGCATATTGTTGCTGCCATTTCTAACATTGATAGTTCTTGCTCCATGGATTCTTGCATTTGCATCGTAGACCTCCACCATATAATAAAGCTTTGAATCTGTAATGGATTAGGATAGTAACTCAATTCTAAGCCAAACCATATGGATCTCGCATGGGAGCAAAAAACAGCAGATGTTCTAATGTTTCCTCCTTTTCTTCACACACATCACAAATTAAATTCTCAACTATTCTCCTTTTGAACAAATTTTCTTTTGTAGCTAACAAATTACAACATGCTCTCCACATAAATAAGGCTATCTTTAGAGCTACTTTAAGCTTCCATAATGACAACCATACTTCTTTGGCTACCTCAATTGATGTAGATGGGCCTCTTGCTGTTATATCTTTCTCATCTTGTTCTATTAACTTATGATAGGCAGAGCACACTGAGAATTTCCCATTCTTCCTCCAATGCCATACCCAATGGTCTTGCTTTCTTAAACTACCTATTGGAATTGATGAAATAGCCTTCACTTCTGTTAAAGAAAACAATTGGTGCAATTTCTCCATATCCTAAGAGCCTAAGTGATTAAGTAATTCATGAGCCCTTAAAGGATAAATTTGTCCCTGTGGCTTAGATAAAACTCTGAATTGAGGGAGGTTGGGAATCCAGGGATCATCCTATATCATGATCAGTCACCCATTTTCCATATTAAATCTCTCTCCTGCCATAAGAACTCTTTTAGCTTCTAGTAAACTATGCCACCCCCAAAGGCTATTGTTTCGGCATTCAACTGTCCAGAATTCAATTGTAGGAAAATATTTTGCTTTCATTACTCTTGCCCATAAACAATTGGGATTTGTAAGTAATCTGTCATGACCCACCTTTTTAGCCATGACGGTCCTAGAGTTCAAGGAGACGTAAGGTCACCTAAACCCGTAGAACCCATTTCACTCATAATCAACTATCATTCATCACATTAAACCATATCCCAAGATTGTAACCTAATCACATTCCTTGTTACCTATTACTCAGTTACCATTTCCTTGTTAACTTATAACATCATTATAAACACAATTTGTATAAAATTTCATTTCATATCAATAGCCAAATGTACATTACTTTGTACAGTATTACAATAGCAATTACAATATCATTCATATTACATATACATCCTATAACATATTAGTACTAACTTTTCAATAACCATTAATGTTACAAATAGACCCTATGACTTTCAATAACCATGGAGCTCTAACGATGTTCTTCATAATCAAGAATTACAATACCAAGACTTAGCAGAGCAGTATCTAAGCGAAGGATGGGGCTTGGAACTTTTACCTTGCTAATTCATTGACTTTACTTGAAAAGTTTAAACCATTACAATATGAGAAAATGCTCAGTGAGTATGAAATAATACAATACATAACATGAGTGTAATGATTAATTTCAGGAAGGGCTTATCATGGCAATGGGATGTTTTTAATCAATATCAGCATTATGGTTCAATTTCTCATTTAAAATGAGAATACAATCTTTAGCAGAAATATCACTTTCTTGGGAGCAGGATGCTTCCCACACATATCAATTTAATAGTGGTGGCCTAAGCTTTGCTTAATCACACATATCACATTATGTAAGATTGATTGGGTCTTACAGTTAGGCGTTCCCCCTTAACAGAGGTTGGGTACTCTCGCTCTACCCGCAGGCATATACCAAGTGCACAAGATTTGATGTATTTTTCCACATCAGAAAGGGGATTTCTGCTTATCAATAGGTATTTAATAGGAAAGTTCATATCAAGGAATTCAATGAATATAGAATGAGTTCAATATGTAACATTCACAATAGCCAATGGTCATCAAGAAGCATCGTATCAATGGTTCAATGAATAATTCAAGCTTATCAAGGAGTTAAAAAGCATCATATCAAATGGTTCGATATTCATTATATAGTTTATGCTCATCAAGGTATTGAAAGATTCAACAATCATAGTTTGAAACAATAAAGGTTTCAAGCAATAACACAAAGCATATTATATTATTACGTACTCACTTGGAACTCTTTTTCTCCTATTTACGTTTGATTATGATACAAGTGATGCTCCTCGCATTCTTACACAATATTCTTGTCCTTGTCATTATACTCTACACATCATATTTCAATGGCGTATTAATCACTTTCTTTTCATAACATTGGCTTAACTTAGTTTAACTTACTAACACTTCTATCTTATTCACAACTTATCACTTTTAAGTCAAGATATACTATACATATACTTGTTACTAAATTTAACCTTTCCCTTAGTTATTCTCCAATTGATCAAAACTATTCATTTTAGGAAGGACAATTCCTTTCCTCTCAATTCTACATTTTAACCTTCATAATAATCACTAATGTCAATTAAGCAAAATTTTCCAATATTCAAGAGAGCTAATTCTATTTCCATCATCAATTCTATAATTGAATCTAGTTCATTAATCTTAGAAAAAAATCATTTCTATCAATTGAATTTCAACATTCACATTGCACATATCCTATAACACCATTTTCAAACTTGATTTCTCTCTTTAATTTCATAAGTCCAAATTCAATTTCCAAAATCCTCAATTTTTCATAAACCCTAGAATTTGGGGAAATCATCAATTCTCCATTCACTCTCTAAATTACTCATAAATTCCTCAAATTAACATAATATAAAACTTATTCAACCCTTCAATCCTCAATACTTAATTTTAGAATATCAAGTTTCTTTTTAATCATATTCATGCCTCTAAGGCGTTCCCATTAAAATCATGTTCTCAAAATCATTCTAATACTTATATTTCATTTTTCCTCATCTAACATGACCATAGATATACTTAATTGAAATTTAGAACTTTCCTTAGTCATTCTCCACCATGACCAATTTCTATATATATATAGTATATAAGAGGTATCCAAATAACTAAACATTAAAAATTAAGCTCAAGGCATGGAGAAGAGTAGATAAATAGAATCCCTCACCTTGATTGGCTTCACTTGGCTAACACTCTTGTTGCAAGTAGGTAGAGAGAGTTGTAGAGAGAGATAAAGGATCCTAGTGTAGAAAGAGAAACAAATTCTGATTTCCAACATAATTTTTGTATATATATATATTCATTGGGTTCAATGGTGAGGATTAATCAAGTTAAATCCAATGGCTAGCATTTGATCTAGATGGATGGTTAAGATTAATCAAGATGGATGGCTATGATTGCTTCTACAAAGGTGATGATTATCAATAGGAAGTGAGGTGTCCCAAAGAAGGATCTAGATTCACATGTGGAATGATGAGAGTTTCACTTGGTTTGGATTTGATTTAGTCAACTTTGGTGGCAAGCTAATCACATGCCTAAAATTTATTCTCTATAACATCATTTACCTTTTATTTTGGCCAATCACCTTTACTCATAAGCTCTACATATTTTTTAACTCTTTGGCTTATTGGTCAACTTCCTACAGGTGAAATCTCAGCCATGCCTCCACCCGTGTGAAGCTATTGGATGCATTTCTATTTTGCCTTTATCACATGGCTGGAATCTTAGTCTTGTGGCCACCCGTGGCCAGAGTTTTTCCCTTTTATCAATGATACAACTTGCCTTTGGGTATCCCATACTTATGAAATGAATGCTTAAATCTTTAACAAACAATTTAGTTAGGTAGCACAACATCACTAATCAACTTCCTTTTACTATTCTCTTAGCATTATTCAAATATGTATCTCATGTAACCCATTGAGTCAAACTATGTTGAATTTCGCCATACTCTTTGTAACTTTGATTAAATTCAAATTTTCATATCAATATCATTATCTCCCATTATCATAGAAGATGTTGACACCCCTTTCACTGGCATTAAATTTACATCTCAATTAATTTACTAGCATAACTACGTTAAATCCAACTCAATTTAACTTTCACTTATCATAAGGTACTTATCAAAATTGATTACATTCCTCACTCATATCTCGTCATGCATTTAGAATTCACTCCTTTGGTACTCTTATGGTTCTTAAGGTCTTAAGGCCCTAAATGGCACAGTATATAGGTGCTGTAATGGGGAAAATGACAAAAATGTGCCACTTAAAAAACTTATTTACCCATATATGCTATTTTGAAATTTATTTATCCACATATACCACTTTTTTAGCAGAAAGGGTGTGGGGTGTGCAGAAAATCGGATGTTTGACATCCGATTTTTTGCACACGTGGCAAGGAAACTGGATGTTAGACATCCGGTTTCTATGTCTCTGCACTCTGACAAGACAAATGAATGACATAAAACTAGATCTCTAAGATCCAGTTTATGTGTGGCTACCCATATTTAAACCCCTCAACCAAATTTCCCTTCGTCAATTTATCAATTTATTTCCCCCCTGCGGAACCAAATTTTCTATCGATCTAGGTGTATTTTTGCATTAATCCAAATTTCCCTTCATTTTCAGTTTAGGTGTATTTTTTGATTTTGAAAGGAGGCAAGTAATTTTTTTTTTTATATTTATTATATGTTGTTTAAGCAAATATTTATAGTAAGTAGTTTTTTTTAATATTTATTATAAGTTTTTTAAAGCAAATATTTATTATAAGTTTATTTCTCATATTAAAAAGTGGTCATTTGTAATTTTAATTGATAAATTTTCTCTATAATATTATTAATATTAATAATTTTTGAAATTACAGATACGTGAACTAAATATTTAGGTGAAATAATTTTATTTTATAAATAATAATATATGTATATCATTTATAATGAATTTTTATTTTTAATAGATTTGATGATTTTAGTGATATAAAATTTGTTATTATAAAATAACAATTATTGAGAAATAAGAGAAATAATAATTTAATTAGTTTTATATTTATTTAAATCACATTAGTGTATAATTTTTTTAAAATTTTTGTTTGGATTTAGGAAAAACTAAACAAAAATAATTTTTTCAATAATAAATTTTAAGAAATATTTACATAATTAATATATTATTAACTAAACAAATATATTATTTTTTTAAGCAAATATTTATGGTAAGTAATTTTTTTAATATTTATTATAAGTTTTTTTAAGCAAATATTTATTATAAGTTTATTTCTCATATTAAAAAGTGGTCATTTATAATTTTAATTGATAAATTTTTTCTCTATAATATTTTTTTAATTAATAATTATTTGAAATTACAAATATGTGAACTAAATATTTAGGTGAAATAATTTTATTTCATAAATAATAATATATGTATATCATTTATAATCAATTTTTATTTTTAATAGATTTGATGATTTTTGTGATATAAAATTTGTTATTATGACGGCAACCATGAGTATATATGTGTATGAAATTTTCCAACTTTTAGGTTTTAGGACCAAAATCATGAATTTTCTTTTTTTTTTTTTTGTATTTTTCGGTCATTATAGTAATATACAGAAATATGATTTAAATCAGTATTTTTCATCCAAACACAACAAAAATCAATTTATAACATCAAGAAATACAAATTGGCAGCCCCCCAAAGTGTTTATTCATGAAAATTTCAATTTTGAGTTTCAAAGTTCACCTTTGGAGGATTCGCGTAGAGAGATTTGTGTTTTCGGTAGAAAAATTGATTTCTCTTTTAAAAATTCACCTAGGCCAATTTTAATCAATAGAAATCTGTAAACAAATAGTCCAAAATAATTTTCTCATGATTAGTTTCATAAAAATCAAATAATAAGTTGAAAGGAGAGAAAAATTTACGAAAATGGTCGCGAATATATATATATATATATATATATATATATATATATATATATATATATATATATATATATATATATATATATATATACACGTACCTCTCTCTCTCTCTCTCTCTCTCTCTCTCTCTCTCTATATATATATATATATACATATATATGTATATTTGTATATTTATCTATATATATGTATATACATATACATATATATATATATGTATATATCTATATATGTGTATATGTATATACATATACATATATATAGATATATATGTATATGTATATACATATACATATGTATGTATATATATGTATGTGTATATACATATACATGTATAGATTATATATATATATATATATATATATACAACGTATACATAGACATATATATATGTGTGTGTGTGTGTGTATGTACACACACACACACACACACACACACACACACACATATATATATATATATATATATTTCTTATTAGTATTGATTGTATTTTCCTTATTAGAAAAGCTTCCTATTTCTTTCTCTTCTGTACTTTATATAAAGGGCCTAATACTATTGAATGGAATAACTAGAAAAACTATTCTCTTTTCTATATTTTTTGTTCTTGTTATTCTCCATTATATGTATAACATGTTATCAGCACAAATCATTTTATAATATTGTTCATAATTTTGGATAACTTGTGGTCTGCTATATCCCAGTTAAGGCAAAAAATTTGAAGAAATAATATTCAAGATTTGTGGTAAACAATTTTTGTATAATTAGTTACTATTATTATTAATATTTGTGTATCAAATACATTTTTTTAAGAAAAAAAAACTTTTGAAGATTTTGTACCAAATTATATACAAATAGCAAATTTTTTTTTGAAGAAAATACCAAATCGTTTGTGTTTTTGTTTTTTTTATTAGATAAATTGCCAATATTTTAAAAAAATAGTTTATTACCAATATTTCTTTCTTAAACAAATCGTTCACCAAATCATTTATTGCCAATATCGTTCACCAAATCATTTATTATGATAAAATTCATTACCAAATCATTTTTTTTAATTCTAATTCCTGAAAAACTAACATTATATTTTAAATTTTAGTTCCTGAAGAACTAGTATTATTTATAGTTCCTGAAAAACTAATTAAATAAATAACTAAGCTATGAGTTCCTAAAGAACTAGTATTATATTTTAAATTCTAGTTCCTGAAGTACTAGTTTTATTTATAATTCCTGAAAAACTAATTAAATAAATAACTAAGCTATAAGTTTCTGAAGAACTAATAATAATTACAGTTCCTGAAAAACTGATGTTCTCTATAGTTCCTGAAGAACTGATGTTCTCTATAGTTCCTGAAAAACTAATATTCTATATAGTTTCTGAAAAACTAATCAAAATAAACAAATATAAATTCATTAAAGAATTATTTAATGTTCCTGAAGAACTAGATGCATTGTCTACAAGTCTTTAAAAGACTGATTTTATTATGATCCTATATTAGACAATGTTAATTGATGGCCCTTGACATCATGAGTAAGAATTATTTATTATGGATACTAAATGCTGAAATTCTTGAATTAGTCTTAATTAATTATTTATCTTATGGGATTCTCATGCCGTGTTGTTGTGGTAGTACAATTTGTTGATGTGAAATTGAGAGCAGCAAACCAATGTAGCATATTGCCCATTAATTTTGATTTTGTTGAATATGAAATTAAGCCTAACAAGATCTGGATTAACTAGTATCACTTTTTCGGGTATTAAAAATTTAATGTTGCTAAAGATTTTTTATTTGTCCGAGAATCATTTGACAGGTTTGGTACTCCAGTCAATCTTTGTTGGGTGAACTTTTTGTTTGCCATATTTTATCTTCCTTTAACAATTTCAATGGGTTACAAATTACAATGGATATTTGAAATATTTAATTGGTTAATCTATTATATATATACTCTTGATGATTTTATTTTAATAAATGAACAGTATTATATACATAACATATGAATAGAAAATTTATATTTTTCTTTTGCATTTTTTTGGGCATGATTGAGATGATTGCTTATGAAGAATTTAATTTATATATTATACAATAAACTCTGCTTATACTAGAAGTATAGAATAGTTATAGTGTACACTCTGTATTTTGAAGACTTGAACCCATGTAATTTACTAATTTTTGACCAATTAATACATTTAGAGTTCCAAAAATCCTGTGAAATTGATAATTAGCTCAAGTTTACTCAAGAGAGGTCTTCACTTATACTCACGGTATCTATGTCTTAAATTCCTTAGTGGAATTATAAGTATGCCATGATAAATATGTTGTATATATATATTGGTTTCTCTGATTAGCAAGTATAATTTGCTTGTGTCATTGCATATTATTTTTTTATTTTTAACTTGAATTCTAGTATAGAGATTGTTATACCTTATAATTAATGGCTAATTTGTCCTCAATTTGCCTTGATGCAAATATATTTTATAAGAATTGCCTTATGAGTATAAATTTCACATTGTTTGTGTTTGGTTTCAATATGAGATCTGAAATAATTGAAAATTTACTACTTCATTATAAACATGAGTTTATTGTAAATGGTTGGATTGATTTACAAATTATTAGAGTTTTTACATGAAATTAGTTCAAATTTCTTCATTTTTTTCAAAAATCGATTGAGTTTTAGATTTTTAAGAAAATCAATTTAATATTATTGTTTTATTTTCAACACAAAGATTTTGATCATATTTATACTATATGTAAATGCGATTTAAAGGCTGAATATATCATTATTGAAGATTTTTATATTATCTATAAGAGCTTTAAAGATAGTATGATCACTTGAAAGTTGTGGTCATACCATAACGCTCAATATTACTGGTTAAACATGTGTTTAAAAGATTTTAAATTTGTTTCATAAAATAATTTAATCATGGTTGGAATAACTTCATAGCTAAAATTGTGTGGTGATCAAATTGTGGAATATGATATGTTAAAGAAGACATATATTACTCTTAATACATCTAATATACTCTTGCAGCAGTAGTATAAAAAGTAAAAGTTTACAAATATTGTTTGTCTTCTAGTGGTTGCAAAGAATAATTGCTAATGAGAAATCATCAAACAATGCCTATTAGTACAACTGCATTTCCTGAAATGAATGCTATAAATCATTTGGTAGATCATGAGAATTCTGAAAGAATAATTGCTAACGAGAAATCATCAAACAATACCCACTAGTATAATTGCATTCCCTGAAGCGAATGCTATAAATCATTTGGTAGATCATGAGATTCTGAAAAAGGAACCACCTATATAGAGGACATAACTCAATTCAATATTGATGATTTTATGTAAACTCCCTGAAGGAGTAATTTGCAAGGATTTTACAAGTTGTGCATTATTATTTTATTCCCCATATACATACATAGTATATTGTGTTGAACCTGCATTTTAAGTATTAACTTACAGTTTAATAATTAAACCTTGAAGGTTTGGCATGAATGCCATTATGTATATCATACATACTCTCCTTTGAAACTTGTACAAGGACATGAGCTGCAAATTTTTAATTGTGCCATGAATATATTAATATCACTATCTCAATGTGAGATAATGGGTCCACAAAAGAAACTAAGAATTTATTTTGATGAGGCACATTTCTCAACATTAGAGGGAGAAAAAGCACCTGTGGTGCTAAAAAATGTCGAGAAATTTATTAGAAGGAAAACCCTTTAAATAATTTTCTTCCATGTACAAGTTAAAGTGAACAAGAAGCTCAAAAAATAACACAGTTGCAACAAATTACAACTTAGCTGCCAAATGCATTTATAAATGCTAAAAGAGTGATAAAGTCTTATATTACAACTGTTAATACCCCAGCAAGAGTTGTGATTCCAATTGCAAATTGAAAATCAATCAATCTCACTACATACCAAAAGCGTGGATAATAAAGTGGAATTAAAGATAAAAATCCGTGGAAAATAAAAGCAGCGTCACTCATAAAATCTCCTGAAGAGGAAGATCTCAGTCAAAAAGCTATAGCCAATTATGAGACACAGATTGAGATAATGGAATAATTAGATCCTCCATATATGGCTTCTGGAGTTGATAATCATATAAATGAAAACTATGAGATCTCAATTATTTTTGTGATAAAAGAGAAAGAGTTGATAGAAATTTAATTATCGTCGATGATGAATTTGTCTCAATAGTAGCTCTTACTGTTTTAAGAGAAAATCTGGATCTAGAATCTATAAGTATAACTGAATAGTAGCATAAATATGATTGATCATCATAGAAAGAGGCAATTAAAGTAAAGCTAGACTCGTTCTATTATTAACTATGAGAAAAATAATTCTCTTATTATGAAAATGATCACGTTCCGTTATTCGATTAGTATGGCAGTTAAAGAAAGGCCTTGTATATGCCTTATGAAAATGATTTTTATATGAGAGTTCTAGAAGAACTAAAGATTTTAGAAATGAATACACATTAAATATGTGACATATATTCCATCAAATCACAAAAATCCATGTACGGATTAAAGTAATACATATGGTATAATTATTTGAGAAAATTCTTATTGAAAGAAAGATATGTGAATAATACAATATGTCCATTTGTATTCATAAAAGGCCAAAGAATGGCGAATATTATTATTGCAGTGTATGTTGATGATTTAAATATTGAAGAGTGAGTTCAATATGAAAAATTTAAAGGAAATGAAATTTTGTATCGGCCTGTAGACCGATTATCAAGGAGTCCTAATATGCTAGTCTACTTATGTGGAAAAGGTATTTAAGCAATTTTGTATGGATAAATCTTTTCCCTTAAACATACTAATGGTGGTCTTCTCACTTGAAGTGAAGAGATACCCTTTTAGACCTAAATAAGATAACAAAGAGCTATTTGGTCTTGAAGTACTATATTGAAGTGCTATAGAAGCACTCATGTATCTTGCAAATTGCATTAGGCCTGAAATTATATTTGTAAGAAAAAAACTCCTAGCTAGTTATAACTCTGCACCTACTAAGAGATATTAAAGTGGTGTAAAAAGTTATCTTTAATGTACTATTAAAATTATGATTATATTTTGATTCAGATTTCAATTTGATCTATATGCAAATATTGGTTATTTGCTTAATCTCCATGATGGTAGATCTTAGACTGGCTATGTATTCACTTATGGTGGTACTGTAATTTTATAAAGGTTTTATGGTCCTGAAGTACCTCACTAAAAGATACTCCCATTGTATTTTGAGAATAATGCAATTTGCATTGCACAAATTAAAGGTGGTTCTATCAAGGGTAACAAAATAGACATAAACTTCACCCAAATTCTTATATATAGATGAGTTCCAGAAGAGATATCCACTAAATTCG
>CANTUT010000622.1:5000-42500 GCA_947687605.1 Reutealis trisperma | reverse complement strand
CCACTATGACCCATATTGAATCATGTCCTTTGAAGGTTCTAGGTAAGTGTCACATCCCAACCTTATGAGATACCACCTTTGTCACATCCCAACCTTATGAGATACGACAGTCCTAGAACATGGGGAGATATAAGGTTACCCACACTCGTAGAACCCATTAACATATAACAATCATGCCTAGGATCTTATCGAACCTTCTTCATTAACTCATTTAAACCATTTAGATAAATACCATAAATAGCGGAAGACTTAAAAATAAATCATTACATATAAAATCCATAAGGGAATTAATATAAATCTCGATAAATATCAATCAACACTCCCGGAGCACCTAAAGACAAGACTTCATAGATGTAGTATTATTGATAACTTAGACAAGGAATTCCCCAAGCGAAGTAGAATGCTTGAGCCATCACCTTGCCTCCTCACATTTGCTCACCTGGAACCACACAAGGAAAAGGGATGAGATAGATGATCTCAATGAGTAAACAAAAAGGCACATACATTATCATATATTCCTTTGAAAGGAAACACATAGCTTATACACATAGTTCATAGTTTATAACTCATGCATTAGGTTGCAATTTAGCAAGGGTTCAATTGGGCAAGTTCATAGAAATCACACTTATAACACATAGAGAGTGAAGGCTATTGCTCAATCACTCGAATACATAGAAGAGAGGTGGCCTTATGCCAAATTCCAACTCCTATCATATAGAAAACGTGAAGCTGATCAGACTCCACAGCTAGAACCGCCCCTTCTAGCTGAGGTGGATACACTACCCCTATCCATTGGGTTAAGACCGTGTGCACAGGTTTCGATGATTACCCGCATTGGCACGAGGATTCTGTATAAAGGGTAAAGGTACCATAGCTAAAGCTATTGGTAAACACAATTAACAATATCACATAAGGCAACAATAACATGTAATTCAATATCAATAGTGGTTTAGCTTTCAAACAATGATACAATGATAGTGTAGTTCTAGAAAGAATATAAGTTAGGGTGTTAATCACAAGAAGTTCTCAATGGATCAATAAACTAATTTTGGTCCAAATGTCCTTTGGCAACCCAAGCTTGACAAAGAAATCATATAATAAAATTAAAATGGAAAGAACTTGGGTTTTAAAGATCACAAAGGTTCACATATCAATATATCACATTCTTATAAGACAACATGATGTTGTTCACATTTGTAACAAGAACATTGTGTTTACTCACCTTGGGGTTCCTTTGCTCCTAGTACACGTAGTCCCTTTTTGCACTTCTAAAGCTCCTCAAACTCTAACATAATATTTGATTTAATACTTAGTATTTATTTACTCATGATGCTCCTATCCCATAACTACCCATGTACATATAGCATACACATTAGAGTTCACTCATAGGTGTACTCATCACTTGTACATACCACATTGACTTAAAAGTCTTGCATACTTAGGCCTTATAGGCTCACATGAAAACACATTGTAATCATATCAATACCTTTTTAAGGTCATCACAATATTATTACCTCAATATCAATTCACTTATCAATTATCTTTGTTCACTTTACACTTCCATACATGTCAACTTAACAATTAATCCTTCGAACATCATGCTTAACTCTTATGATCCCTTTCACTTCATTAACTCATAATCATATGTTCATCATCAATTCATCATAACATCTAGTTCCATATTTCCCAATCACATTTGCATTCTAATCACAATATAATATTAAGATACCTTAAGTATACCTTAAGTATACCCAAACGCATTTAAGCTTATCTAGGACTAACATACAATTTTATCATTTACTATACATACATACATGTCAACAATCACCAAGGCACATCACATAAAATTTATAAACATTTGGACAAAATTGTTCATGGAGGCCGAATGCACCATTAAGGTAAAAACCAAATTCTTCTTTTTTTCGTGCTTTCCGTCTATTTCAGAAATATGTAAAAATATGGTTTGAACTAAGATTTTTCATGTAAACATAACAAAAATCATTCTAGAATATAAATTCATAAGAAATGGCTGCTATTGGTGTTTTTAATATATAAAAATTCAATCTTTTGCATTATAGTGCACAAAACATAAGTTTTCTTGTTTTTGGTATTTTCCGGTCATTTCAGAAATATGTAAACAGGTTGTTTAAACTATTATTTTTCATTCAATCATTGAAAATATCAGTTTAGAACACATTCGTTCATAAATCGACAGCCATAGAGAGGGTTTATACAAAAATATTCCAAGTTCAAAGGCTTAGGTAAAAAATCATGAGTTTCCGCACTTTCCGCGTATTTCGTTCATTTTAGTGATAAACAAACACATGATTCAAATCATTATTTTTCATCTAAACAAAACAAATATCATATTAGAATACCAATTCATACAAATCAGCGGCCATATATTCATGAAATAATAAAAATTTCCAATTTTCAAGTTCTAATACGAAAACCTTGAATTCCTTTGTTTTTCGAAACTTTTCGGTCATCACAGAAATATGCAGAAATATTATTTAATCCAATATTTTTTATCAAAACAAATCAAAAATCAGTTTAGAATACATCCATGCACAAATCACACCCCCCCCTCTTATGATGTTTATGCAATAAAATTGTGATTTTAAGTTATAGAATTCACCTTTGGAGAAATCTTGCAGAAAGAATCGTGTTTTCGGTAGAAAATAAATTTTCTCTCCCAAAAATTCACTCAAACAGAATTGAATTTGTAGAAATCAGTAATCAAATAGTTCAAAATAATTTTCCCATAATTTATTTCATAGAAATCAGTTTAGAAATCGAAAGAGAATAAAAACTTACGATTACGGTCGCGAAATCGCGAAACGGAAAGGTGTTTTCAATATTTCGGTAGAGAAAATTATTTTGTGAGGTTTTCTGCCAAAATACAGAAAGAATAAGAGAATGACTTTTGGAAACCCTTGTTTGGCTGAAAATTAGAATATATATTAGGGTTGGAGTGGAATTTCCACTATTACCCTTAATGAAGTAGGTTAGGAGAATTTTTGTGTAGTGAGCTTTTCCTTTAAAAATTTCAGTTGAATGGAATTAAAATAAAAAGAATATTTTTCTTATTAATTCTGGAACATTTTTCTCAAAAATATTTATTAAAAAATATTTTAAAAATACCCATAAAATTATTTTATGCTTAAAAATTATCTTATGCATGAAAATTCATTTTATTTAAAATAAATTCTTTTATACCAATGCACTTCATGTAAATCATTTATTTCACAATAGCAACACATATTATGCTTATTAAAAATTAATTTAATATGCCACATGCTCATCAATCACTTAGATCACCAATTTTCACACAAGCACACACTTAACCTTATTAGTTCTAAATTATGCAATTTATCATGGAAATTCCTAGGGTGGGTGTGGGTTGTTACATTCTCCCCCCTTAAAGAAATTCATCCTCAAATTTAAACCCTTACCTTGTTACTCTTGAAAATTTGAGAATGCTTCTATTGCATTTCCTCCTCCGCTTCCCAAGTACACTCATCTATCCTATGATTCCGCCACTGAACTTTAATCATAGCTATCTCCTTATTTCTTAACTTCTTTACCTGTCGATCCACTATAGCTATTGGTGACTCCTCATAGGATAGTTGCTCATCTAACGTAATGTCTGGAGGTAAAAGAATGTGCGATGGATCTGACACATATTTCCTTACAATGGAAATGTGGAACATTGGGTGCACATGCGCCAAAGTTGGAGGCAGGGCAAGTTTGTAAGACACTTCTCCAACCTTATCTAAGATTTTGAAAGGACCAATGAAATGAGGTGATAATTTCCCTTTCTTGCCCAATCTTATAACTCCTTTCATTGGTGAGACCTTTAAGAACACGTGATCTCCCACGGCGAATTGGACTTCCTTTCGCTTAGGGTCCGCGTAACTCTTTTGTTGACTGAATGCCGTCTTCAGTCAATCTTGAATTATTGATACTTTCGTGGTGGTCTCCTTAAGCAATTCAGGCATTTCTATATGCTTGTCTCCAAGTTCAATCCAACAAATTGGAGAACGACACCTTCTTCCATACAACGCTTCGTATGGTGCCATGCCAATGGATGAATGATAGCTATTGTTGTAGGCGAATTCCATCGGGGTAAATACTTATCCCAGCTATCGCAAAAATCCAAGACACACATCCTAAGCATGTCCTCGAGTGTCTGAATCATTCTTTCAGACTGGCCATCCATTTGAGGGTGAAATGCCATACTAAAATCTAATTGTGTTCCTAATGCTTCTTGCAACTTTTGCCAAAACCTTGAGGTGAATTGAGTTCCTCGATCAGAGATGATAGAAATTGACACTCCATGTAGTTTCACGATCTCATCTATATACAATTGCGCATACTGAGCTATAGAATATGTGGTCTTAACTCCTAGGAAATGGGCAGAATTTGTCAATCTATCTACTATGACCCATACAAAATCATATCCTTTGGAGGTTCTAGGTAAACCAATAACGAAGTCCATAGTGATGCATTCTCACTTCCATTCAGGTAGTTGAATCTCTTGTAGCAATCCTGAGGGTCGCTGATGTTCATACTTGACTTGCTGGCAAGTCAGGCAGGATGCTATAAACTTAGCTACATCTTTCTTCAATCCAGGCCACCAATTATTAGCTTTCACATCATGGTACAACTTGGTAGTTTTAGGATGAGCGCAGTAAGGTGTCTGATGTGCCTCCTTCAATATCCTTTCCTTTAGTCCATCCACATCAGGCATGCATACTCTATTCTTACACTTTAAAACTCCATTGGCTATCTCAAACTCAGGATTCTTTCCTTCTCTTATCTCATCCTTCAACTTCATCAAGTATAGGTCCTTATCTTGTGAATTCCTTATTTCTTCCATTAACTTAGATCTTACTTGGAAATGAGCTAATAGAACTCTTGATCGTCCAATCTCCAGTCTCAATCCTTGATTAAACAATTCTTTTAGTTCCTTCACAATAGGCCTTTTTCTCATATCCACATAGGCTAGGCTTCCCATTGACTTTTGACTCAAGGCATCTGCCACTACATTTGCCTTCCCGAGATGATAGAGAATCTGACAGTCATAATCCTTTAATAGTTTAATCCATCTCCTTTGTCTTAGATTAAGGTCTCTTTGGCTCAAGATATATTGAAGACTCTTATGATCTGTGTAGATCTCACACTTCATCCCATACATGTAATGTCTCTAGATCTTTAGAGCGAACACTACCGCAGCTAATTCTAAATTGTGAGTAGGGTAATTCACTTCATGTCTCTTTAGCTGTCGTGATGCATAGGCAATGACTTTTCCATTTTGCATCAAAACGCACCCAAGTCCTGCTCTCGAAGCGTTGCAATAGACTGTGAATCCTCCTTCTCGTTTTGGTAATGTCAAAACTGGTGCCGATACCAAACACTCTTTAAGTTTCTGAAAACTCTTCTTACAGGACTCTTCCCAATTGAACTTTACTTATTTTCTTGTCAACTTGGTCAATGGGGCTTCTATATTAGAAAAGTCCTGTACGAATCTACAATAATATCCCGCCATGCCCAAGAAACTTTGTACTTTAGAAATTGTTGTGGGCCTTGGCTAATTCGCTACCGCTTCAACTTTCTTAGGATCAACTTGAATTCCTTCCTTACTTACTATATGTCCAAGAAAGTTGATCGACTCCATCCAAAACTCACACTTAGATAACTTAGTGTAGAGTTGGTGATCATGTAACATTTGAAGCACGATCCTCAGATGTTCTTCATGTTCCTCTTTATTCTTTGAGTAGATCAGGATGTCATTGATGAACACGATCATAAACTTGTCAAGGAATGGCTTGAAAACTCAATTCATCAAGTCCATAAAAGCAATAGGAGCATTCATCAAACCGAATGGCAAAACCGTGAACTCGTAGTGTCCATATCTAGTACGGAAGGCAGTCTTGCATATATCTTCTCCTCGGATCTTTAGTTGATGATAGCCAGACCTTAAGTCAATCTTGGAGAAGTGACCAGCTCCTTGCTGTTGATCAAAAAGATCATCGATCCTCAGCAATGGGTATCTATTCCTCACAGTGATTTTGTTAAGTTGACGATAGTCAATGCACATTCAAAACGATCCATCTTTTCTTTTCACAAACAACACTAGAGTGCCCCATGGCAAATTGCTTAGTCGAATGAAGCCTTTATTGAGCAGGTCATGTAATTGCGTCTTTAACTCCTTTAGCTCCATGGGTGCCATACGATATGGCGGTATCGATATCGGTTGCGTACCAGGTAGCAGTTCGATGTTGAACTCGATCTCACGATCAAGGGGTAATTTGGGTAAATCTTCTGGAAAGACACCCATGAACTTATCCACTACTGGAATGCTCTTGTCTTGAATGGTAGCTTCTTTGCCTATGTCTACTACATAGGCTAGATACACTTGGCATCCTTTCCTTAACATCCGCCTGGCTCCTAAGGCCGATATCAAGTTCAAAGGATTCTTATTCCTATCTCCTTGGTACACAAGCTCCTTCCCATCTCTAGTTTGAAACTCGATAAGTTTCTTCCTACAGTCGATACGAGCTCCATGCTCATACAACCAGTCTATCCCTAATATCACATCGAATTCTAGTACGTCCAATTCTAGCAACATTACCAGAAGTGTTTATCCATTAAAATCTACATCACATCCCTTATACTTATACTTCACTTCCATCACTTCCCCTAAAGGAGCTACTATTACTAACGGTTCACTCATCAATTCCTTATCTATGCCCAAATACTTAGCAAAACAAGGCGACACAAATGAATGGGTAGCACTAGAATCAATTAAACATTTTGCACTAGAACTTTGGATGGGGATGATACCTGTGATGGCAGTGTGTGAATCGTGAGCCTTTTGCAGATTTAACATGAAGACTCGACCTTTGCCCTTATTTTCTGTCATCGGTGCATTCCCAACCATTGGTCCTTTGTCCTTGACTTCTTGTCCTTGCGTTTGGAATGGCTTGGGTTGTGGTCGTACCGTGGTCCTATTCCCTTGACTCCTCATCTGTGGGTAGTCCTTTATGAAATGCCCCATTTGCCCACACCTAAGGCAAGCGCTAGTATCTTTTCGGCAGATTCCAGAATGTTTCCTTCCACATTTGCCGCATGTGGGGATCTCTTGCTTAGTTTGACCATTTTGTGGTCCTGATGATGAAAACTCCTTCTTTTGCTCTCCTCCATTTCCATGATGTCCTTTATGAACTTTGTTCTTATGCCTTCCCTTTTGGTCTTGTTTAGCTCATTCAGCTCTCTCCACCTTGTATCTTTTCTCCATGACCTTGGCCTTGTCTATGAGCTTGGCTAAGGTTGGAAATTCAGTTGCTGCCAATGAATTGAATAGAGGTGTGATCAGTCCTCTAAGGAATGATTGACATGACTTGCTTCGGTAGGAACGATGTTGATAGCGAAACGACTAAGTCAGTTAAACTCCTTAGCATAATCCAACACGGACATTCCTGGTCTTTGCTTTAGTTGCTCGAACTGCAATTCCCTATCTTGCCTTTCTCCTTTTAGCAAGAACTAATCCATTACTTCTTGCTTAAACTCTGCCCACGTAGGTGGGTCAGCCCTGTAAAGTCATCCTTCGATATTCCTCTCATACCAGTACCAAGCCTCTTTCTTGAGTTGGAGTCCTACCAACTCAATCACTTGAGCATCCGAGTAAGATAAACAATTGACTAGCTTATATCTCATCCAAAAATTCGTAAGGGTCATCTCCTTCCTCACCATAAAAAGTAGGCGATTGTAGCTTCTTAAATTCCATCACGGTCAGTCCCTCATCAGGTAGTCGTTTCCTCTCTCTCTGAACAGGTGTCACTACCGCAGGTGGCATAACTCCATTCCTTTCTTGAGTTGGTGGTGCTTCCCGCCTTTAAGCTCATAGCTCATCCAGTTCCTTGCCCAAATCTCTCATTTCTTCACATATGGCCTGCACTTCTTGCGAAGTTGCTTGCTCACTAGAGCCCATAGTCGGTGCCCTCGAGTTGGATCTTTCTCTTGACCGTATGGGTGCAGAGGTAGCATTCGATGCAGTGTTCGATATAACATCGTCATTAGCCCTAACGGATTGGGCGACTATGCGAATCTTCTTCTTTGGAGGCATTCTGTCTATCATAATAAGGGAATTTAGTACTAATCCCCTATCCTGATCCATTTAACCTCCCCCTTATCCTAGCACACATTATCATGCATTTACCATGTCACATCACTAAGCACATGTCATGTATGAATCGCATATCACATAGTTTTACACATATCATATATCATAATCATATAACATATATCTCATAATATCACACATTAGCATAATAATAAAGGAAATCATCTCATCCTAGGTAACTTAGGCAATTAAGAAAAATCATTCATATCGTATAAAGTGCTATGCCATTACGTCGATCATCATATCTACTCGACCTAATTATCATGTCCACCTCTAAAGCAATCAAGAGCGATATGGCCACTGCTGCCACATCGATAGTAAAGAAGATCTCTATCTTGACGACGATTAGCTGAAGATGCAGACCTCACTGGTGAGTAGTCTCCTCTATGCTCAATAATCCCTGACCTAAGTTGCTCCATATCCTCTCTTAGTGCATGAATCATTTCCTTAAGACGTCGGTTTTCCTCTTTCAAGTATGAATAGTTATCCTCTAATTTTTGAACCTTACTAAATACCCAATCAGGATCTAAGCGCTCCCCGGGGTCCTCTTCTTCGTCAAGGGTCTTCTCTTTTATGGGGCGAATCACAGTTAGAACTTTCTCGAGCATCTCTGGCCAAGTCTTCTTACAAGTCACACGGGGTGCTCTAGGTCGTAGTCCTCGAGCAGGCATAATCTTCTTGGTCATCTGTCAGAAGAATCGTAAGGCAAGCTAACAATAATAAGGATTACTAAATCTACTAGGATTTCGCGGAACTAAGCTAGTGATAGACTGCAAGTGACATGATAGAAAATTCCTATGCTCCAAGATTTTACTTAAACAACTCATATACAATAAGCCTAAACTAGACTTTTAAAAAAACTATGGCTCTGATACCACCTTTGTCACATCCCAACCTTATGAGATACGACGGTCCTAGAACATGGGGAGACATAAGGTCACCCACGCCCTTAGAACCCATTAACGTATAACAATCATGCCTAGGATCTTACTGAACCTTCTTCATTAACTCATTTAAACCATTTAGATAAATACCATAAATTGCGGAAGACTTAAAAATAAATCATTACATATAAAATCCATAAGGGTATTAATATAAATCTCGATATGTATCAATCAACATTCCTGGAGCACCTAAAGATAAGACTTTATAGATGTAGTGTTATTGATAACTCGGATAAGGAATTCCCAAAGCGAAGTAGAATGCTTGAGCCATCACCTTGCCTCCTCACATTTGCACACCTGGAACCACATAAGAAAAAGGGGTGAGATAGATGATCTCAATAAGTAAACGAAAAGGCACATACATTATCACATATTCTTTTGAAAGGAAACACATAGCTTATACACATAGTTCATGGTTTACAACTCATGAATCAGGTTGCAATTTAGCAAGGGTTCAATTGGGCAAGTTTGCAGAAATCACACTTATAACACGTAGAGAGTGAAGGCTATTGCTCTATCACTTGAACACATAGAGGAGAGGTGGCCTTATGCCAAATTCCAACTCCTATCACATAGAAAGCATGAAGCTGATCAAGCCCCATGGCTAGAACCACCCCTTTTAGCTGAGGTGGATACACTACCCCTATCCATTGGGTTAAGACCGTGTGCACAGGTTTTGATGATTACCCGCATCGGCACGAGGATTTTGCATAAGGGGTAAAGGTACCATAGCTAGAGCTATTGGTAAACACAATTAACAATATCACATAAGGCAACAATAACATGTAATTCAATATCAATAGTGTTTTAGCTTTCAAACAATGATACAATGATAGTGTAGTTCCAGAAAGAATATAAGTTAGGGTGTTAATCACAAGAAGTTCTCAATGGATCAACAAAATAATTTTGGACCAAATGTCCTTTGGCAACCCAAGCTTGACAAAGAAATCATATAATAAAATTAAAATGGAAAGAACTTGGGTTTCAAAGATCACAAAGATTCACATATCAATATATCACATTCTTATAAGACAACATGATGTTGTTCACATTTGTAACAAGAACATTGTGTTTACTCACCTTGGGGTTCCTTTGCTCCTAGTACACGTAGTCCCTTTTGCACTTCTAAAGCTCCTCAAACTCTAACATAATATTTGATTTAATACTTAGTATTTATTTACTCATGATGCTCTTATCCCATAACTACCCATGTACATATAGCATACACATTAGAGTTCACTCATAGGTGTACTCATCACTTGGACATAACACATTGACTTAAAAGTCTTGCATACTTAGGCCTTATAGGCTCACATGAAAACACATTATAATCATATCAATACCTTTTTAAGGTCATCACAATATTATTACCTCAATATCAATTCACTTATCAATTATCTTAGTTCACTTTACACTTCCATATATGTCAACTTAATAATTAATCCTTCGAACGTCATGCTTAACTCTTATGATCCTTTTTACTTCATTAACTCATAACCATATGTTCATCATCAATTCATCATAACATCTAGTTCCATATTTCTCAACCACAATTGCATTCTAATCACATTATAAAGTTAAGATACCTTAAGTATACCTTAAGTATACCAAAACGCATTTAAGCTTATCTAGGATCATACCTTCAACTAACATGCAATTTAATCATTTACTATACATACATACATTTCAACAATCACCAGGCACATCTCATAAAATTTATAAACATTTGGACAAAATTGTTCATGTAGGCCGAATGCACCATTAAGGTAAAAACCAAATTCTTCTTCTTTTCGTGCTTTCTGTCTATTTCAGAAATTTGTAAAAACATGGTTTGAACCAAGATTTTTCTTGTAAACATAACAAAAATCATTCTAGAATATAAATTCATAGGAATCAGCCACTATTGGTGTTTTTAATATATAAAAATTCAATCTTTTGCATTATAGTGTACAAAACATAAGTTTTCTTATTTTTGGTATTTTCTGGTCATTTTCGAAATATGCAAACAAGCTGTTTAAACCCTTATTTTTCATTCAATCATTGAAAATATCAGTTTAGAACACATTCCTTCATGAATCGACAGCCATAGATAGGGTTTATAAAAAAAATTTCCAAGTTCAAAGGCTTAGGTGAAAAATCATGAGTTTCCGCGCTTTCTGCGCCTTTCATTCATTTCAGCAATAAATAGACACATGATTCAAATCATTATTTTTCATCTAAACAAAACAAATATCATATTAGAATACCAATTCATACAAATTGGCAACCATATATTCATGAAAGAATAAAATTTTCTAATTTCCAAGTTCTAACACGAAAACCTTGAATTCCTTTGTTTTTTGAAACATTTCAGTCATCACAGAAATATGCAGAAATATTATTTAATCCAATATTTTTTATCCAAAAAAATCAAAAATCAGTTTAGAATACATCAATGCACAAATCACCCCCTCTTATGATGTTTATGCAATAAAATTGTGATTTTATAGAATTCACCTTTGGAGAAATCTTGCAGAAAGAATCATGTTTTCGGTAGAAAATAAATTTTCTCTCCCAAAAATTCACTCAAACAGAAATGAATCTATAGAAATCAGTAATCAAACAATTCAAAATAATTTTTCCATAATTTATTTCATAGAAATCAGTTTATAAATCGAAAGAGAATATAACTTACGATTACGGTCACAAAATCACGAAACGAAAAGGTGTTTTTAATATTTCGGTAAAGAGAATTATTTTGAGAGGTTTTTCTGCCAAAATATAGAAAGAATAAGAGAATGGCTTCTGGAAACCCTTGTTTGGCCGAAAATTAGAATATATATTAGGGTTGGAGTAGAATTTCCACTATTACCCTTAATGAAATAGGTTAGGAGAATTTTTGTGTAGTGGGCTTTTGGGTATTTGGGCTTTTCCTTTAAAAATTTTGGCTGAATGGAATTAAAATAAAAGAATATTTTTCTTATTAATTTTGGAACATTTTTCTCAGAAATATTTATTAAAAAATATTTTAAAAATACCCATAAAATTATTTTATGCTTAAAAATTGTCTTATGCATAAAAATTCATTTTATTTAAAATAAATTCTTTTATGCCAATGCATTTCATGTAAATCATTTATTTCACAATAGCAACACATATTATGCATATTAAAATTAATTTAATATGCCGCATACTCATCAATCACCTAGATCACAAATTTTCACACAAGCACACACACTTAACCTTATTAGTTTTAAATCAAATAATTTATCACGGAATTTCCTAGGGTGAGTATGGGTTGTTACAGCAAGCCAACAACAAAGTCCATAGTGATGCGTTCCCACTTCCATTCGGGTAGTTGAATCTCCTATAGCAATCCTGAGGGTCGCTGATGTTCATACTTGACTTGCTGGCAAGTTAGGCAGGATGCTACAAACTTAGCCACATCTTTCTTCAATCTAGGCCAGCAATAGTTAGCTTTCATATCATGGTACATCTTGGTAGTTCTAGGATGAGCACAGTAAGGTGTCTGATGTGCCTCCTTCAATATCCTTTCCTTTAATCCATCCACATCAGGCATGCATACGCTATTCTTGCACTTTAAAATTCCATTGACCACCTCAAACTCAGAGTTCTTTCCTTCTCTCGTCTCATCCTTCAACTTCATCATGTGTGGGTCTTTATCTTATGAATCCCTTATCTCTTCCACTAACTTTGACCTTACTTGAAAATGAGCCAATAAAACTCTTGATCTTCCTATCTCCATTTTTAATCCTTAATTAAACAATTCTTTTAGTTTTTTTACAATCGGCCTCTTTCTCACATCCACATGGGCTAGGCTTCCTATCGACTTTCGACTCAAGGCATCTACCACTACGTTCACCTTCTCGGGATGGTAGAGAATCTGATAGTCATAATCCTTCAATAGTTCAATCCATCTCCTTTGTCTTTGGTTGAGGTCTCTTTAGCTCAAGATGTACTGAAGACTCTTATGATCCGTGTAGATCTCACACTTCATCCCATACATGTAATGTCTCCAAATCTTTAGAGCAAATACTACTATGGCTAATTCCAAATTGTGAGTAGGGTAATTCATTTCATGTCTCTTTAGTTGCCGTGATGCATAGGCGATAACTTTATCATTTTGCATCAAAACACACCCAAGTCCTACTCTCGAAGTGTCGCAATAGATAGTGAACCCTTCTTCTCCTTCTGGTAATGTCAAAACTAGAGCTGATATTAAACACTTCTTTAGCTTCTGAAAACTTTTCTCACAAGAATCTTCCCAATTGAACTTAACTTGCTTTCTTGTCAATTTGGTCAACGGAGCTACTATCTTAGAAAAGTCCTATGAATCTATGGTAATATCCCGCCAGGCCCAACAAACTTTGCACTTCTAAAACTGTTATGGGCCTTGGCCAATTTGCTACCGCTTCAACTTTCGTAGGATCAACTTAAATCTCTTCCTTACTTACTACATGTCCAAGAAAGTTGACAGACTCCATCCAAAACTCACACTTGGATAACTTAGCGTAGAGTTGGTGATCAAGTAACGTTTGAAGCATGATCCTTAGATGTTCTTCATGTTCTTCTTTATTCTTTGAGTAAATCAGGATGTCCTTAATGAATATGATCACGAATTTGTCAAGGAATGGCTTGAATACTTGATTCATCAAGTCTATGAAAGCAGCAGGAGCATTCATCAAACCGAATGGCAAAACTGTGAACTCGTAATGTCCATATCTAGTATGGAGGGCAGTTTTACAGATATCTTCTCCTCGGATCTTTAATTGATGATAACCAAACCTTAAGTCAATCTTGGAGAAGTGACCAGCTCCTTGTAATTGATCAAAAAGATCATTGATCCTCGGCAATGGGTATTGATTCTTCACAGTGACTTTGTTAAGTTGACGATAGTCAATGCACATTCGGAATGAGCCATCTTTCTTCTTCACGAACAACACTAGAGCACCCTATGGCGAACTGCTTGGTCGAATGAAGCCCTTATTAAGTAGATCATGTAATTGTATCTTTAACTCTTTCAGCTCCATTGGTGCCATATAATATGGCAGTATCAATATCGGTTGTGTACCAGGTAGCAGTTCGATGTTGAACTTGATCTCACAATCAGGGGGTAATCTGGGTGAATCTTCTAGAAAGACATCCAAGAATTCATCCACCACTAGAATATTCTCATCTTGAATGGTAGCTTCCTTGCCAGTGTTGATTATATGGGCTAGATATGCTTGGCATCTTTTCCTTAGCATCCGTCTCGCTCCTAAGGCTGATATCAAGTTTAGAGGATTCTCATTCCTATCTCCTTTGTACACAAACTCCTTCCCATCTCTAGTTCGAAACTTGACAAGTTTCTTTCTACAGTCGATACAAGCTCCATGCTCATACAACTAGTCCATCCCTAATATCACATCAAATTCTAGTACATCCAATTCTAGCAATACTATCGAAAGTGTTTGTCCATTAATGTCTACACCACAACCTTTATACTCATACCTTACTGCCATCACTTCCTCTAAAGGAGTTGATATTACTGACGGTTCACTCATTAATTCCTTATCTATACCCAAGTACTTAGCAAAATAAAGCGACACAAAAGAATGGGTAGCACCAGAATCAATTAAACATTTTATGCTAGAAAGATGGGGATGATACCTGTGATGGCGGTGTGCAAATCGTGAGCCTCTTATGGATTTAACGCAAAGACTCGACCCTTGCCCTTATTTTCTGTCATCAATGCATTCCCAACCATTGCTCCTTTGTCCTTGACTCCTTGTCCTTGCATTTGGAATGGCCTAGATTGTGGTTGCCCTATGGTCCTATTTCCTTGACTCTTCATCTGAGGGCAATCCTTTATCAAGTGCCCTATTTGCCCACACTTAAGGCAAGCACTAGTATCTCTCCGGCAAATTCCAGGATGTTTCTTTCCACATTTGCTGCAAGTGGGGATTTCTTGCTTGGTTTGATTATTCCGTGGTCCAGATGATGAAAACTCCTTCTTTGGTTCTCCTCTATTTCCATGCTATCCCTTATGACTTTTGTTCTTATGCCTTCCTTTCTGGTCTTGTTCAGCTCGTTCGGCTCTCTCCTCCTTATACCTTTTCTCCATGATCTTGGCCTTGTCTACGAGCTTGGCTAAGGTTGGAAACTCTGTCGCTGCCAATGAATTGAATAGAGGTGTGATCAGTCCTCTAAGGAAATGATTGATGCGACTTGCTTCAGTAGGAATGATGTTGACAACGAATAGACTAAGTTGATTAAACTCCTTAGCATAATCTGACATGGACATTCCTAGCCTTTGCTTCAGTGGTTCGAACTGCAATTCTCTATCTTGCCTTTCTTCTTTCAGCAAGAACTGATCCATTACTTCTTGCTTAAACTCTGCCCATGTAGGTGGGTCTGCCCTGTAAAGTTATTCTTCAAAACTCCTCCCATACCAATACCAAGCTTTTTTTTTTAGTTGAAGTCCTACCAACTCGATCACTTGAGCATTTGAGCAAGATAAACGACAGACTAGCTTATCCATCTCATCTAAAAATTCATAAGGGTCATCTCCTTCCTCACCATAAAAGGTAGGCGATTGCAGTTTCTTAAACTCTGCTATGGTCATCCCTTTCTCAGGTAGCTGTTTCCTCTCTCTTCGAGTAGATGTCACTATCGCAGGTGGCATAACTCCATTCCTTTCTTGAGTTAGCGGTGCTTCTCGCCTTTGAGCTTATAGCTCATCCAATTCCTTAAGCAAGTCTCTCATTTCTTCGCACATGGCATGCACTTCTTGCGAAGATGCTTACTCACTAGAGCCCATAGTCAGTGCCCTCGAGTTGGATCTTTCTCTTGACCATATAGGTCCAGAGGCAGCATTATATGTGGTCTCCGATATAACATCATCATTAGCCCTAACGGATTAGGCAACTGTGCGAACCTTCTTCTTGGGAGGCATTTTGTTTATCATAATAAGGGAATTTAGTACTAATCCCCTATCCTAACCCATTTAATCCCTCCTTATACTAGCACACATTTTCATGTATTTACCATATCATATCACTAAGCACATGTCATATATGAATCGCATATCACGTAGTTTTGCACATATCACATATCATAATCAAGTAGCATATATCTCATAATATCACACCATATCATAATAATGAAAGAAATCATCTCATACTAGGTAACTAGGCAATCAAGGAGAAATCATTCATATCATATAAAGTGCTATGCCGTTATGTTGATCATCATATCTACTCGACCTAGTTCTCGTGTCCTCCTCCAGAGCAATCAAAGGCGACATGGCCATTACTACCACATCGGTAGCAAAGAAGATCTCTATCTTAATGGCGATTAGCTGAAGATGTAGACTTCATTGGCGAGTAATCTCCTCTATGCTCAACAATCCCTGACCTGAGTTGCTCCATATCCTCTCTTAGTGCATGAATCATAACCTTAAAATGTCAGTTTTCCTCCTTTAAGTATGAATAGTTATCCTCCAATTTTTGGATCTTACTATAAACCCAATCAGGATCTAAGCGCTTCTTAGGGTCCTCTTCTTCGTTAGGGGTCTTCTCTTTCATAGGGCGAATCACAGTTACAACTTTCTTGAGCATCTCTGGCCAAGTCCTCTTACAGGTCACACGGGGTGCTCTGGGTCGCGGTCCTCGAGCAGGTGTAATCTTCTTGGTCATCTGTCAAAAGAATTGTAAGGCAAGCAAACAATAACAAGGATTACTAAAATCTACTAAGATTTTGCGGACCTATGCTAGGGATAGACTGCAAGTGACAAGACAGGAAAATTCCTATGCTCCAGGATTTTACTAAGCAACTCATATAAAACAAGCCTAAACTAGACTTTTAAAAACTATGGCTCTGATACCACCTTTGTCACATCCCAACCTTAGAGATATAATGGTCCTAGAATACAAGGAGACATAAGGTCACCCACGCCCATAGAATCCATTTACATATAACCAAATCATGCCTAGGATCTTATCGAACCTCTCACAATAACTTTTTTAAAACATTTAGATGAATACCTTAAATTGCGAAAGTCTAAAATAAATCATTACATATAAAAATCCCTGAGGAAAATAATATATATCAATAAGTATTAATCAACATTCCCGAAGCATCTAATGACAAGACTTCATAAAATAGTATTATTGATAACTTGGATAAGGAATTCCCCAAGCGAAGTAGAATGCTTGAGCCATCACCTTGCCCCCTTACGTTTGCTCACCTGGAACCACACAAGGGAAAAAAAGGGGTGAATAGATGATCTTAATGAGTAAACAAGGAACATACATATCATATATTCCTTTGAAAAGGTACCACATAACTTATACACATAGTTCATGATTTGTAGTTTATGAATCAGGTTGCAATTTAGCAAGGGTTCAATTTGGCAAGTTTGCAGAAATCACACTTATCACTTATAAAGAGTGAAGGCTATTGCTCTATCACTCAAACACTTAAGGAGAGGTGGCCTTATGCCAAATTCCAACTCCTATAACTTATAAGGCATGAAGCTGATCAAGCTCCATGGCTAGAACTGCCCCTTTATAGCTGAGGTGGATACACTACCCCTATCCAACGGGTTAAGACCATGTGCACAGGTTCTGATGATTACTCGCATTGGCACGAGGATTCTGCATAAAGGGTAAAGGGTACCATAACTAGAGCTAATGGTAATTACAAATAGCAACATCACATAAGGCAACAATAACATTTATTCCAATAACAATAGTGGTTTAGCTTTCGAACAAAAGATACAATGATAGTATAGTTCCAGAAAGAATATAAGTTAGGGTGTTTATCACAAGAAGTTCTCATTGGATAAACAAACTAGTTTTGGACCAAATGTCCTTTGGCAACCCAAGCTTGACAAAGAAATCATATAATAGTATTTAGAATAGAAAGAACTTGGGTTTCAATGATCACAGAGGATCATATAATAATATATCACATTCTTATAATACAACATAATGTTGTTCACACTTATAACATGAATATGATGTTTGATCACACTTGTAGAATGAATATGATGTTTACTCACCTTAGGGTTCCTTTGCTCCTAGTACACGTAGTCCCTTTGCACTTCTAAAGCTCCTCAAACTCTAACATAATATTTGATTTAATACTTAGTATTTATTTATTCATGATGCTCCTATCCCATAACTACCCATGCACATATAGCATACACATTAGAGTTCACATATAGGTGTACTTGTCACTTGCACATAACACGTTAACTTAAAAGTCTTGCATACTTAGGCCTTATAGGCTCTCATGACAACACATTATAATCACATCAATACCTTTTTAAGGTCATCACAATATTATTACCTCAATATCAATTCACTTTAACAATCATCTTAATACACTTTACACTTTCATACATGTTAACTTAACCATTAACCCTTCAAGTGTCATGCTTAACTCTTATGATCCTTTTCACTTTATCAACTCATAACCATATATTCATCATCAAGTCATCATAACCTCTAGTTCCAAATTTCCCAATCACATTTGCATTCTAATCACAATATAAGATTAAGATACCTTAAGTATACCAAAATGCATTTAAGCTTATTTAGGATCATACCTTCAACTAACATGCAATTTTATCATTTATTATACATACATACATGTCAACAATCATCAAAAAACATTACATAGAACTTATAAACATTGGAACAAAAAGATTCATGTAGGCCGAATGCATCACCAAGGTAAAACTAAATTTTTCTTCTTTTTACACTTTCCGTCTATTTCAGAAATATATAAAAACATGGTCTGAACCAAGATTTTTCATGTAAACACAACAAAAATCATTTAAGAATTTAAATTCATAATAATCAGCCACACATAGTGTTGTTTATACATAAAAATTCAACCTTTTGAATTATAGAGCACAAAACCATGAGTTTTCTTGTTTTTGGTATTTTTCGGTCATTTCAGAAATATGTAAACAGGTTGTTTAAACTATTATTTTTCATTCAATCATAGCAAATATCAGTTTAGAACACATCCATACATGATTTGGCAGCCATAGGTAGTATTTATACAAAAAAAATTCCAAGTTTAAAGGCTTAGGTGAAAATCATGAGTTTTCGCACTTTCCACGCTTTTCGTTTATTTCAGCGATAAACAGACACATGATTCAAATCATTACTTTTCATATAAACAAAACAAACATCATATTAGATCACTTCCTCATACAAATCGGCAGCCATATGTCCATTCAATAATAGAATTTTCCAACTTCCAAGTTCTAACACAAAAACCTTGAACTTCTTTGTTTTTCGAAACTTTTCGGTCATCACAGAAATATGCAGAAATGTTATTTAATTCAATATTTTTTATCAAAACAAATCAAAAATCAGTTTAGAAATCAACCATACACAAATCACCCCACTGTGATATTTATGCATAAAAATTGTAGTTTTAAGTTATAGAATTCACCTTTGGAGAAATCTTGCAGAAAGAATCGTGTTTTCAGTAGAAAATAGATTTTCTCTCCCAAAAACTCACCCAAACAGAATTAAATCTATAAAAATCAGTAATCAACCAGTTCAAAATAATTTTCCCATAATTTATTTTATAGAAATTACTTTAGAAATCGAAAGAGAAGAAAAACTTACGATTACAGTCAATAAATCGCGAAACGAAAGGTGTTTTCTTAATTTCGGTAGAGAGGAATATTTTGAGAGGATTTTTCTGCCAAGATATAGAAAGAATATGGGGATGGCTGCTGGAACCCTATCTTGGCCGAAATTTAGATTATATATTAGGGCTTGGGTGAAATTTCCATTAATACCCTTAATGAACTAGGTTAGGAGGATTTTTGTGTAGTGGGCTTTTGGGTATTTGAGCTTTTATTTAAATTTTCAGGCTGAGTAAAATTAAAAATAAAAAGAATATTTTTCTTATTATTTCTATAATATTTCCCCCAAAAATATTTATTTTACAATATTTTAAAAATACTCATAAAATTATTTTATGCTGAAAAATTGTCTTATGCATAAAATTCATTTTATTTAAAATAAATTCCTTTATGTAAATTCACTTCATATAAATCATTTTTTTAACAATAGAAACTTATATTATGCATATTAAAATTAATTTAATATGCCACATACTCATCAATCACTTAGATCACTAATTTTCACAAAAGCACGCACTTAACCTTAATAGTTCTAAATCAAGCAATTTATCACTAAAATTCCTAGGGTGGGTGTGGGTTGTTACAATATATATACACATATACACACACACACACACACACACACAGATATATATATATGTGTGTGTGTGTGTGTGTGTGTGTATGTACATACATATATGTACATATATATATATATGTGTATATATATGTATATATGTATATATATATATATGTGTGTGTGTGTGTGTGTGTGTGTGTGTGTGTGTGTATTTATATGTATAAATAACAACCCACACTCACCCTAGGAGTTTCGTAACAATTTATTTTTAATTTAGAACTATTATGGCAAAATGTGTGCTTTTATGGAAATTCATGTGTTATGTGATTGATGAGTATTTGGCATATTAGATTAGTTCTAATATACATAATATGAATTATTAATGTGAAATAAATGATTTATGTGAAGTGCTTTAGTATAAAATGATTTATTACATAAAGTGAATTTTCATGCACAAAGCGATTTTTAAGAATAAAATAATTTTTATAAGTATTTTAAAATATTTGTAAATAAATATTTGTGGGGAGATTTCAATGAAAATAATAAGAAAAATATTTTATTTTTAATTACCTATAATTGGTCCATAAATAAATTTAAAAGGCCTAACTCACTAAAGCCCAACACACCAAAACGCTATTGGCCTAGCTCATTAATGGCAAACTTATAATTTTGCCAAAACCCTAAATATAAAACATAAAATTCAGCCCCTTGATGTAGTAGTAGCCACCATTTTGTTATTTGATAAATTTTTATAGAAAAATTCTCTCAACCGAAATTCACAAGATGCCTTCAAACCTTATGATTTTGTGATCATTTTCATAAGTTTTTCATTTGTTTCAATCTACTATTTTGATTTTTATAAAACTAACCCTGAGAATTCCATATGGGGCTATATGTTAACTATTTTCTTGATGTTTCTTTTGGGTAGGTGTTTTATTTGAAGAAGAAACTGATTTTCAACAATAAACACAACTCTTTATTCGCACATCCACCAAAGATGAACCCTAAAACCTAAAAATTAAAATTTTCTTGCAATTGCATGGGGGGGGGGGGGTGAAAAATTGTGTATTGATGCATTCTAAACTGATTTGTGTTATGTTTAGATGAAAATATTAGTTTAAATCATATTTCTATATATTAATGTAATGATCGTAAAGTATGGAAAGCAAGAGAATCTATGATTTTCACCCTAAAACCTAAGGTTGGAAATTTCATGCATATATTCCATAAGGGGGTGCTGATTCCTATATGGTTATGTTCTAAAATGATTTTTTTTTATGTTTACACAAAAAATATTGGTTTATATCATATGTTTACACATTACTGTATTGATCGAAAAGTGTGAAAAGCAAGAAAATTAATGATTTTTCCATAAATGGAGGTTCAACCTATGATGGGATTTTGATCCCAATGCCTATATTCTTTGTATGATATATCTTAATGATTGTTGTCATACGTATATGAATGATATATCATTTAATTGCATGTTGGCTGAAGGAATAACTCTAGACAAAGCCTACAAAGGTTTGGCCTATACTAGGGTTTCCAAACCCAAACCACCATGTTTGATTAATATGTGTATATGATTAAGTGCCATGTGAATTAGGCCTTATGATGTGTTAACTATGGATTAATGACCTTAAATTGACTATGAGATTAATTGTATAATTTGGTCAAAAGAGATAAGTATGATACTTTTAAGGTTACTTATTAAGTTGAAGTATATGAAAAGTGTTAAGTGTGACAAGTTGGAAGTGGAATTGAATTGATATTAAGATCATGATTTATTGTGTTTGGTTTTAGAAAAGTCTTGGTATGAGTTATTATGTGATTTCATATGAGCCTAAGAAGATAAAAAGTGCAAGACTTAAAAGTCAATATGTTATGCGCAATTGATGAGTGCACTTCTAAGTGCAACTCCAAGTATATGTGAATGTTATATGTGCATGGGGTAGTTATGGGATATGATAGCATGATATTAAGAAAATGCTAAGTATCAAATTGTAATGTATGTTAGAACTTAAGGATTATTAAAAGTTCAAGGGCTGTAAGCATTAGGAGCTAAGGAACTATAAGGCGAGCAAACATTATGTTCGTTTTACAAGTACAAGTTATCATGTTCTGTGAACCTTTGAGATTTTTGAAACCCAAGTTCCTTTCTATCCTAAATTATAATCATATGAATTCTTTGTCAAGCTTGGGTTGCCAAAGGACAATTGGTCCAAAACTATAATTGTTTCTTCAATGAAAAGAAAGAACCTTTGTAATTGTTACCTTACCTTACTTTCTTTCTGGAACCGCACTGTTACTTATCTTTTGTTCAATAAGCTAAACTACTATTGCTATTATCTTACATATGATTGCATTCTTTAATGCTATTGTTATAAGTGATTGCCATTAGCTCTAGCTATAGTATCTATGAACCTTTTATGCAGAAATCCACGTGTTGATATGGAAAATCATTAATACCTATACACATGGTCTTAACCCAATGGATAGGGATAGTGTATCCACTTCAACTAGAAAGGGTGGTTCTAGTTGTGGAACCTAATAAGTTTCATGCTTCTTTACAAGTTATAAGTTCAGATTTGGAATTTGGTATGATATCTCCTCTCCCTTGAGTGAATGAGCTAATAAGCCGTCAACTCTATAAGTTATAAGTTTATAAGTTGATTTCTATGATCTTTGCTAAATTGCAAACCATGAATTATGAACCCTTATAAAGGGATATGTGTTATTGTTCAAGTCATATTATTTACTCATTGAGATCATTTATCTCACCCCCTTTTTCCTTGTGTGGTTCTAGATGAGCATTATGAGGAGGCAAGATGATTGCTCAAGCAATCTACTCTGCCTGGGTGATTTCCTTGTCTATGTTTATTAGCATGTTGTGATATGAAGAGTCTTTTCTTTAGATGCTCTGGGAGTTCTTATTAGAGAGTTTTATTTTGGAATATTATTCATTTGATAATTCATTTGGAGTCTTAATGCTCTTTTCATATGGATTGTATTTAAAGTAGTTTAATACTATTCTTTCGCTAGTCAAAGTTTTCCTTATTTTTGGATAATTAAGTTAATACATGAGATTTTGGTATGATCTTAGGTAGTGTTTATATGTACATGAGTAGGTTCTATAGGTGTGGGTGACCTTATATCTCTCCATGTTCTAGTACCGTTATATCTCCGAAATTGAGATGTGACAAAGTTGGTATCAGAGCTGTAGTTTTAAGTCTAGTTTAGACTTTTTGGTTATTGGGGTTGATTAAGTATAATCCTGTAACATAGGAATTTTCCTATCATGTCACTTGCAGTCTATCGCTAGTATAGTTCCATAAAATCCTGATAAGTTATAGTACTCATTGTTATTGTTTGTGTGCCTTATAATTCTTTTATTAAATGACCAAGAAGAGTATCCCTACTAGAGGACCTTAACCTAAAGCACTCTATGTCACATGCAAGAGGACCTAGCCAGAGATGTTCAAGAAGGTGGTGTATGTGATTCACCCTAAGAGAAAAAAGACTCCGAATGAGGAGGACCTTAAGGAGTATCTAGACTATAACTAGGTTCATCACAAGACTTAGAAATTAGAGAGTGACTACTCAGACCTGATGGAAGAAAATTGACATCTTAGATCCTTAGTGCATGCTTTAAGGGAAGATGTGGAGCAGCTTAAGACTATAGATGTTAAGCAGATGGGTGACCATGCACTTGGAGATTCTTTCTGCTCACCATGTAGGACTCTGTCTTTAATGGGTCATATGCTAGATAAAGATTTCCTTTGTTATAGATGTAGTGTCTTTAGTCATATTACGGTCGATTTCCCTTTTATCGATTATTGACCTGAGCGACCCTGGAGACTACCTGACGTTCACCCTGATGAGGGGCATTGCTGAGACTTGCATTGGTAGTTGGTAACTATTAGCCTAGTGGCATAAGACCTACATAATATAAATGATATTGTTTGACTAGTTAGCTACTTAGTATGGATTGATTTCTTTAATTGCTTATGAAATGATTGACTTTCATATGATAAGAGAGTTCATTATGCTTTAAGCTATGTGTTACATGATTATGATATATAATACATGCAATGATATGTGATATGCGCTATGTGATATATGCCCTGTGATGTGATGTGATATGATGTGTACTCATGTTAAATGCACAGTAAGTATGATAATTTGATAGTAGGGTTAAGTGGACTAGAAAGAGAAGTTGACTAAGTTTTGATCCAACTGAGATTAATGATTGATATGTATAATGTTATGTTGTATGGAATGCTTACAATTGATAATGGTTTGATATGTGAATTATATGGAATTATTAAAGGATAATTGTGATTGAGGCCATAAGAAGAGAAATGATGTTTAGTAATGATCAGTATGAGAATGAAATGAATCACGGTACGAATTAAGTGAATTATATTAAGAAATTTGTGGCTTAGATGCTACTATATAGGCTAAAACAATAAGAAAGGTGGGGATTTCTCTATCACTTATGTGAATATCAAATATAGTTAAAGGAAGAATATTAATCTAGTGTGATTTAAAAGAAAAAGGTATCATTCCCATCCAAACTTCTAGTGCAAGATGTTTGATAGATCCTGGTGCTATGCATTCATTTGTATCTCCATGTTTTGCTAAGAGTCTTGGTAGAAAGAAATAACGATTGAACCCTTAGTAGTGTCAACTCCTTCGGGGGAGGTAATGGAAGTGAAGTATGTGTTTAAGGACTATGGAGTAGACATTAATGGACAGAAACTTCCAGCAGAGTTGTTAGAACTTGATGTGCTATAATTTGATGTGATCTTATGAATGGACTGGCTATATGAGCATGGAGCTCATATTGACATAATTTGATGTGATCCTATGAATGGACTGGCTATATGAGCATGGAGCTCGTATTGATTATAGAGAAAAGCTAGTAGATTTTCAAACTAAGGATGGGGAGAAGTTTATGTATCAATGAGTTAGGAATGAGAACCTTTTGACTTTGATATCAGCTTTGGGAGCGAGCAAAAAGGATGTCAAGGAAAGGGTGCCAAGTGTACTTAGCTCACGTTTTCAATACCGACAAGGAAGCCAATGTTCATGGAAAAAGCATACCATTGGTAGATGAATTCATGGACGTCTTTCCAAAAGATCTACCTAGAATACCATCGAATCATGAGATTGAGTTTAACATCGAGCTGCTATCAGGCACACAACTAATATAGATAATGCTATATGATATGGCATCGACAGAGTTGAAAGAATTAAAGACACAACTGCATGATCTACTCGACAAGGGTTTCATCCGATCGAGTAGTTTGCCATGGGGCACACCAGTGCTATTCGTGAAAAAGAAAGATGGCTTGTTCATTATATGTATCGATTATCACTAGCTCAATAAAGTCACTGTGAAGAACAAGTATCCTTTGCTAAGGATAGATGATCTTTTTGATAAACTACAAAGAGTTGGTTACTTCCTTAAGATTGACTTAAGGTCTGGCTATCATCAACTGAAGATTTATAGAGAAGACATCTGCAAGACTGCTTTCCATGCATGATACAATCATTATGAGTTCATGGTTCTACCGTTCGGTTTGACCAATGCTCTAGCTACTTTCATGGACTTGATGAACTTAGTATTTAAGCCATTTCTTAAAAAGTTTTTGATTGTTTTCATTGATGACATTCTGATTTACTCTAAGAGTAAAGAGGAATATGAAGAGTGTCTGAGCATCGTGTTACAGATGTTATGAGACCACCAACTCTATGTGAAATTATCTAAGTGTGAGTTTTGGATAGAATCTATCAATTTTCTTAGGCATGTAGTAAGTAAAGAAGGAATTGAAGTCGATCCCAAGAAAGTGGAAGCAATAGCCAATGGGTCACGACCCATAATAGTTTATGAAGTTTAGAGTTTCTTGGGTATGGCTGGTTATTATCGCAGGTTTGTACAGGACTTCTCCAAGATAGCATCACCATTGACCAAGTTGACCAGGAAATAAGTTAAGTTTAATTAAGAGGAGTCCTATGAAGAGAGTTTCCAAAGGTTCAAAAAATACTTGATATCAGCTCCAATTTTGGCTTTACTAGAAGGTGAGGAAGGGTTCACAATCTACTACGATGCCTCGAGAATAGGACTTAATGCATCCTAATGCAAAATGGTGAGGTCAATGCTTATGCATCCTGATAACTCAAGAAGTAAGAAGTGAATTACCCTACTCATGACTTGGAATTGACCACATTAGTGTTCACTCTAAAGATCTAGAGACACTATATGTATGGAACAAAGTGTGAGATCTATACGAATCATAAAAGTCTTCAGTACATCTTGAGACAAAGAGACCTCAGCCTGAGGTAGAGGAGATGGGTGAACTGCTTAAGGACTATGACTACCAGATTCTTACCATCCTGGAAAAGCTAATGTTGTGGCAGATGCTTTGAGTCAAAAATCGATGGGAAGCCTAGCCTATGTGACCGTGCTAAAGAAGCCAATCATAAAAGAGTTAAGAGGATTGTTTAGTCAGGGCTTAAGGTTGGAGATTTGAGAATCGCAAGCTATAACGACATATTTCCAAGTGAAGTCAAAGTTAGTAGAGGAGATAAAGGTTTCATAAGATAAGGATCCATACTTGGTTAAGTTAAAGGATGAGATTGAGAAAGGAAAGAACCCTAAATTTGAAGTAGTTGATGGGATTCTAAAATGTGGAAAGAGGGTATGTGTGCTTGATGTGAATGGACTAAGGGAGAAGATATTGAAGGAAGCACATCAGACACCTTACTGTGCTCATCCTAAAACTACCAAGATGTATCACGATGTGAGAGCTAATTATTGGTGGCTTAGACTAAAGAAAGATGTGGCTAAGTTTGTGGCATCATGCCTAACTTATCAAGTATGAGCATTAATGACCCTCTAGACTACTGCAAGAGACTGAGTTACCTGAGTGGAAATGGGAGTGTATCATAATGGACTTCATAGTTAGGTTACCTAGAACCTCCAAAGGATATGATTCTATATGGGTTATAGCATATCGATTAACCAACTTTGCCCATTTCCTATAAGTTAAGACCATGTACTCTGTAGCCTAGTATATGCAATTGTACATAGATGAGATCGTGAAACTGTACAGAGTATCAGCTTCTATCATCTTGGACTGAGGCACTCAATTCATCTCAAGGTTTTGGCAAAAGTTACAAGAAACTTTAGGAACTCAATTGGACTTCAGTACTGCGTTTCACCCTCAGATGGATGGACAATCTAAAAGGACAATCCAAACACTTGAAGACATGTTAAGAATGTGTGTCTTAGATTTTAGTGGTAGCTGGGATAAGTACCTACCTTTGATTAAGTTCACCTACAACAACAACTACCATTCGTCCATCGACATGGCACCATATAAAGCCTTGTATGGAAGGAAATGTCATTCTCCAGTTTGTTGGGTTAAACCTAGAGACAAGTATGTGGAGATGCCAGAATCGCTCAAGGAGACTACCGAAAAGGTACCATTGATACAAGATCAGCTGAAGACACCCTTTAGTAAACAAAAGAGCTATGCAGACCCTAAGAGGAAGGATGTCCATTTTGTTGTGGGAGTTTACATCTTCTTGAAGGCTTCCCCAATGAAAGGTGTCATGAGATTTGGCAAGAGAGGAAAGCTATTACCTTGCTTCATTAGTCCTTTCGAGATCTTGGATAAGGTTAGGGAAGTGTCTCATAGACTTGCCCTACCCCCAACTATGGCACATGTGCACCAGGTATTTCACATCTCAATGTTAAGGAAATATGTATCGAATCCATCCGATATTTTGTTGCCTCTAGACATCGCAATAGATGAGCAATTATCCTATGAGGAGTTACCAATAGCCATAGTGGATCAATAAGTGAAAAGATTAAGAAACAAAGAGATATCCATGATAAAGGTTCAATGGCAAAATCATAGAATGGATGAATGTACATGGGAAGCTGAGGAAGCGATGCAATAGAAGTATTCACAGCTTTTTGAGAATGTATGAATATCTAAATTGAGGATGAATTTCTTTTAAGAGGGGGAGAATGTAACAACCTACATTCATCCTAAGAGTTTCGTGACAACTTACTTAAATTTAGAGCTATTATGATAAAATGTGTGCTTTTATAGAAATTCATGTATTATGTGATTGATGAGTATGTAGCATGTTAGATTAGTTCTAATAGGCATAATATAAATTATTAATATGAAATAAGTGATTTATGTGAAGTGCATAAGCATAAAATGATTTATTGCACATAAAGTGAATTTTCATGGACAAAGCAATTTTTAAGCATAAAATAATTTTTATGAGCATTTTTAGAATATTTTATTTTTATTACCTATAATCATCCCATAAATAAAATTAAAAGGCCCAACTCACCAAACCCAACATGCTAAAACACTCCTAACCTATCTCATTAATGACAAACTTGTAATTTTGCCAAAACCCTAAATATAAAACCTAAAATTTAGCTCCTTGCTATAATAGCAACCACCATTCTATTATTCATTAGATTTTTACTGAAAAATCTCTCAAAAATATTCTCTCAACTGAAATTCACAAGTTGCCTTCAAACCTTGCAATTTTGTGATCGTTTTCATAAGTTTTTTGTTTCTTTCAGTCTACTATTTGATTTTTATAAAACTAACCATGAGAAATCTATATGGGGCTATATATTTACTATTTTTATTGATGTTTCATTTGGCTAGGTGTTTTATTTGAAGAAGAAATTGATTTTCAACCATAAACACAACTCTTTCTTCGCACATCCACCAAAGGTGAACTCTAAAACCTAAAAATTAGAATTTTCATGAAATTGCATAAGGGGGGTGCCAATTTGTGTATTAATGCATTCTAAACTAATTATTTTTGTGTTTAAATGAAAAATATTGGTTTAAATCATATTTCTATATATTACTGTAATAATCAAAAAATACGAAAAGCAAAAGAATCCATGATTTTCAACCTAAAACCTAAGGGTAGAAATTTCATGCATATATTCCATAAGGGGGTGTCAATTCCTATATGTGATGTGGGTCAAATTTAATACCCTAGTCTCTAAGACTAAGTATAAAGTGAGTAAGGTGTCAAACTCCAGGGAGTTTGGAGCAATTTTTTATTAACCGAGTAATTACTAAGATGGATAGGCAAACAACAAACAAAAGATGTTTATTTATTCTATCTAATCTAAAATACTAAAGTTTTATTATTACTTTAATAACAACAGACAATGAATATTAGAATTACAACTTAGAATCAATTTTGAACTATAAAAGTGAACAACATATAAACACATGCAATGATTGAAGAATATGACCAACATTCCTTAAAAGCAACTCTCGTTGTCAATTAAGGGTTTTCATTTAGAGTCTATAAGCACTCTCATGACATTGTAGAGATAAATAAAAACCATTAAGTTCCATGCCAATTCTTTAACCCCTCAAAGTGGATTTCTTGTCTCCAGGTACTTTCCTATCCTTTGAGTAATTTCAATTGCATTTCCACCAAAATGCCCTAACTCTCATTGTGAACAAAATGATTAACAAGTTATATATGGTGATCAAGCATATATAACACAATGTAGGACTCAATTGAAACTAAATCATTCATGCATATTAAGAATGTAGTTCATAAAATTAATTCATCATTGTAATTCTAACAACCTATTAGCCTAAGTACATGGTAAAGTATGACATAGAAATAATGCAAGCATTCATTATTGAATACTAAAATAAAAATAAAAGAAAGGAAGAAAGATTGATGAATGAAGACTCCTTTATTCTTCAAGAAATTACTTACACAATTCTTGAACTTGAGGTATCTTTTGGAAGGACACTTGATACAAACCAAGTAGTTAATTCTAATAAGGTGTTTACAAGGATTTTAAGTAAGTTTTTCCTACCTAATACAATAGCATCTCCTCTCAAAATAAAGCCAAATCCAAGTATTTATAAGCCCTAAGGTGTCCCAAGAAGTGCCCCTTTGAAAAAGGTGTCAAAATGAAAGTGTGCCTTGAAAGGGTATAGTAACCACCCTGTTTGTCACGAGTTAGCACAGGTGTCAAGAGTTAGCACAGGCGTCACGAGTTGACACGGTCCTCTTCATTGGCTTGTCTTTGCTCCTAAGCTTGGCACTTGGTTCCATTTTGGTCCTTAGCTTTCATTTTCGATCAAAATCATCTTCTTACACCTATATTATCCTATAACACTCAAACAAAAAATCAAACACACCCTAGCATAAAAAATTAACACAAAACATGCATGCATTCTAACAAAATAAGTAAAGATATTAGTAGTTTGGTTATGCCATTTTCCATCATATCAATATGGTTGTGTTCTAAAATCATTTTTATCATGTTTACAAGAAAAATATTGGTTTAAACTAGGTGTTTACATATTATTGTAATGATCGAAAAGTGTGAAAAGCAAGAAAATCAATGATTATTTCATAAAGGGAGGTTCAACCTATGATGGGATTTTGATCCCAATCTATAATTTTGGTATGATATATCTTAATGATTGCTGTCATATGTATATGAATGATATATAATTTAATTGCATGTTGGTTGAAGGAGTAACTCTAGACAAAGCCTAGAGAGGTTCAGCCTATGCTAGGGTTTCTAAACCCAAACTACCATATTTGATTAATATGTGTATATGATTAAGTGGCATGTGAATTAGGCCTTATGATGTGTTAATTGTGGATTAATGACCTTAAATTGACTATGAGATTGATTGTATAATGTAGCAACCCACATCTACCCTAGGAATTCCATTATTGATTTCTTGAATTTAGAGCTATTATGTCAAAATATGTGCTTTTATGAAAATTCGTGTGTGGTGTGATTAATGATCGGAAAGTGTAAAAAGCAAGAAAATCAATGATTATTTCATAAAGGGAGGTTCAACCTATGATGGGATTTTGATCCCAATCTATAATTTTGGTATGATATATCTTAATGATTGTTGTCATATGTATATAAATGATATATAATTTAATTGCATGTTTGTTGAAGGAGTAACTCTAGACAAAGCCTAGAGAGGTTCAGCCTATACTAGGGTTTCTAAACCCAAACTACCATGTTTGATTAATATGTGTATATGATTAAGTAGCATGTGAATTAGGCCTTATGATGTGTTAATTATGGATTAATGACTTTAAATTGACTATGAGATTGATTGTATAATGTAGCAACCCACATCTACCCTAGGAATTCCGTGATTGATTTCTTGAATTTAGAGCTATTATGTCAAAATATGTGCTTTTATGAAAATTCATGTGTGGTGTGATTAATGAGTATGTGGCATATTAGATTAATTTTAATATGCATAAATGAATTATTATGGTGAAATAAGTGATTTATATGAAGTGCATGAGCATAAAATAATTTATTGCATATAAAATGAATTTTCATGCAAAAAACGATTTTTAAGCTTAAAAAATTTTTTATGAGTATTTTTAAAATATTTTTAAATAAATGTTATGGGGGGGATTTTAATGAAAATAATAAGAAAAAATTTTATTTTTAATTACCTATAATCAGCCCAAAAATTAAATAAAAGTCTAATTTTCCAAAAGCCCACTACACCAAAATACTCCTCACCTAGCTCATCAAGGGTAAACTTGGAAATTGGCCAAAAGCCAACATATATAATCAAAATTTCAGCCAAACCTAGTCCTAGTAGCCACCATTCTATTTTATATCATATTTTCAGCTGAAAATTCTCTCAATATTATTCTCTCAACCGAAATTCACAAGGTGCTTTCAAACTTTGCGATTTCGCGACCGTTTTCATAAGTTTTTCTCTCCTTTCAATTTATTATTTAATTTTTATGAAAATAATCATGAGAAAATTTTTTTGGACTATTTATTTACTAATTTATATTGATTAAATTAATCCTAGGTGAATTTTTGAAAGAGAAATCAATTTTTTTACCGAAAACACAAACCTCTTTACGCGAATCCTCTAAAGGTAAACTCTAAAACTCAAAATTAGAATTTTCATGTATAAACACTTTAGGGGGCTGCCAATTTGTATTTCTTGATGTTATAAATTGATTTTCATTGTGTTGAGATGAAAAATACTAATTTAAATCATATTTCTTTATTACTCTAATGACTGAAAAATACGAAAAATAAGGAAATTCATGGTTTTCGCCCTAAAACTTAAAAGTTAGAAAATTTCATACACATATATACTCATGGCTGTCGATTTGTATATATTTATGTTCTAAACTAATTTTTGTTATGTTTGGATGAAAAATAATGGTTTAAAACATGTGTTTACATATTACTGTAATGACCAGAAAGTACCAAAAACAAGGAAGTTTCATAATTTTCATCCTAAAACTTAAAGTTGAAAAATTTTCATGCATATGTATCTATATGGGTGCCGATTCCTACATGTTAATATCCTAAAATGATTTTTGTTATGTTTACTTGAAGAATCTTAGTTTAAACTATGTTTTGCATATTACTGTAATGAACAAAAAGTGCGAAATGTAAGAAAATTCATGCTTTCCTTGAATAGGGCATTCGACCAATGTAGGGATTTTTATCCCAATGTCTATAATTTTTATATGATGTATTTTAATGATTATTGATATGTATACATGAATGATAAATGATTAAATTATATGTTGATTGAAGGAATGGCTCTAGACAAATCTAGAGACAATTATATATACTTAGGGTATCTTAACCATATGTTATGCTTAATATGTGAATGTGAATAAGTAATATGGGAAATAGGTTTTATGATGAAGTAATAATGAATTAATGATCTTGATTTGACTATGAGATTGATTGTATGAATTGATCATAAGAGATAAGTATGACATTTGAAAGGTTACTTATTAAAGTTGACATAAATGGATAGTGTAAGTGTACTAAGTTAAATGTTAGATTGAATTGATATTAAGATCATTATATATATTATGTTTGACTTTAGAAAAGTCTTGGTATGAGTTATAATGTATTTTCATATGGGTCAATAAAGGCTAAGTGTGCAAAGACTTTAATGATCAATATGTTATGTACAAGTGATGAGTGCACTTTTATGTACAATTCTAAGTGTATGCGGATGTTATATATGCATGGGGTAGTTATGGGATAGGATAGCATGATGATTAAGCAAATGCTAAATATCGAATTATAATGTTATGTTAGAGCTTAAAGAGTATTAGATGTTCAAGGGCTATAAGTACTAAGAGCAAAGGAACCATAAAGTGAGTAAACATTATGTTATTGTTACAAGTACAAGCTATCATGATATGTGAACCTTTGATATTCTTGAAAGCCAAGTTCTTTTCTATTTTCAAATGCAACTATATGATTTCTTTATTAAGCTTGGGTTGCTAAAGGACAATTGGTCCAAAACCATTTTTTTTTATTATCTATTGATAATAGGGAACCTTTGTGCTTTATTGCCTTAACTTTTATTCTTTCTGGAACTATATTGTTATTTATCTTTTGTTTGATAAACTAAACATCTATTGATATTGTACTATATGTGATTGTATTTTTTCAATGCTATTGTTATATGTGATTTCCATTAGCTCTAGCTATGGTACCTCTAAACCCTTTTATGGAGAAATCCTTATGTCGATGTGGGTAATCATCAGAACTTATGGACATGGTCTTAACCCAATGGATAGGGGTTATATATCCACCTCAGCTAGAAGAGGCGGTTCTAGCCATGGAGCCTGATCAATTTCACGCTTTCTATGTGTTAGGAGTTGGAATTTGGTTTAATGACACCTCTTTTCTGTGTTCGAGTGAAAATGGCAATAGCCCTCACTCTCTATATGCTATGCATGATTTCTATGAACCATGTTAAATTGTAAACTTTGAACCATGAGCTATGAGTCATGAATTATAAATCAGAAACTACGTGTTATAAGTTATGAGCCTTTTCTAAGGGATATGTGTTATTGTATATGCTATATTGTTTACTCATTAAGATCATCTATCTCACCCCTCTTTCCTTGTGTGGTTCCAGGTGAGCATTTCGAGGAGGCAAGGTGATCACTTAAGCAACCTACTCCGCTTGGGAAATTCCCTTATCAAAGTTATTATTATTCTATACTATGATGAGTCCTTAGATGCTCCAGGAGTTATTATGATGGAAAATTTATATTTGGAATATTATGTTTTTTGTGACTTTATTTGGAGTCTAAGTATTAGCTTCCTATGGATTGTATTTAAAGTATTTTGAACCATTTCTCTATAAATTAAGGTTTTCCTTTATTAATGGTCTAATGGAGTTAAAGCATATGATTTTGGTACGATCTTAGAAATGTTTACTTGTATGAGTGGGTTCTATAGGCATGGGTGACCTTATGTCTCCCCATGCTCTAGGACGATCATAACTTTGAAAATGGGATGTGACATATAATTTGGTCAAAAGAGATAAGAATGATACTTTTAAGGTTACTTGTTAAGTTGAGGTATATGAAAAGTGTTAAGTGTGATAAGTTGGAAGTGGAATTGAATTGATATCATGATTTATTATGTTTGGCTTTAGAACAGTCTTGGTATGAGTTATTATGTGATTTCATATGAACCTAAGAAGGCAAAGTGTGCAAGACTTAAAGTCAATATGTTATGTGCAAGTGATGAGTGCACTTCTAAATGCAACTCTAAGTATATATGAATGTTATATATGTATGGGGTAGTTATGGGATAGGATAGCATGATATTAAGCAAATGCTAAGTATTGAATTGTAATTTATGTTAGAGCTTGAGGATTATTAAAAGTTCAAGGGCTACAAGTACTAGAAGCTAAGGAACCACAAAGTGAGCAAGCATTATGTTCATGTTACAAGTGCAAGTTATCATGTTATGTGAACCTTTAAGATTTTGGGTTCCTCTCTATCCTAAATTATAATTATATGAATTTTTTGTCAAGCTTGGGTTGCCAAAGGACAATTAGTCCAAAACTATAATTGTTTCTTCAATAATAAGAAAGAACCTTTGTAATTGTTGCCTTACCTTACTTTCTTTCTGGAACCACACTGTTACTTATCTTTTGTTCAATAAGCTAAAATGTTATTATTATTATGTCACATGTGAATGCTATTATTATAAGTGATGGCCATTAGCTCTAGCTATGGTATCTATGAACCCTTTATGCAGAAATCCTCGTGTTGATATGGGAAATCATCAGTACCTATGCACATGGTCTTAACCTGATGGATAGGGGCAGTGTATCCACCTCAACTAGAAGGGGTGGTTTTAGCCATGGAGTTTGATCAATTTCATGCTTCTTTACAAGTTATAAGTTGGGAGTTGGAATTTGGTATGATACTACCTCTCCCTTGAGTGAATGAGCTAATAAGTTGTCAACTCTATAAGTTATCAGTTTACAAGTTGATTTATATGATCCTTGCTAAATTGCAAACCATGAATTATGAACCCTTATAAAGGGATATGTGTTATTGTTCAAGTTGTATTGTTTACTCATTGAGATCATCTATCTCACCCCTTTTTCCTTATATGGTTCCAGGTGAGTACTATGAGGGGGTAAGGTAATAGCTCAAGCAATCTACTCTGCTTGGGGGATTTCCTTGTCCAAGTTTTTTAGCATGCTGTGATATGAAAGTCTTTTTTAGATGCTCTGGAAGTTCTTGTTGGAGAGTTTTATTTTGGAATATTATTCATTTGATAATTCATTTGGAGTCTTAAATGTTCTTTTCATATGGATTGTATTTAAAGTATTTAAATACTATTCTTTAGCTAGTTAAAGTTTTCCTTATTATTGGATAATTAAGTTAATGCATGAGGTTTTGGTATGATCCTAAGCAGTGTTTATATGTACATGAGTGAGTTCTATAGGAGTGGGTGACCTTATGTCTCCCCTTGTTCTAGGACCATCATATCTCCTAGTCCATATTTACTTCTAAATTAGGGTTAAGCCTCTATATAAACTCAACCATTCATGTAAAAATAAGTTAAGATTTTGATCAATAAAAATTCAGTTTTCTTAAGAGTGTTATCTCTTTGTTTTTTATTCTTGCTTGAATCAAGCTCATACAATCAAAGCTAATTACTTTATGCATATTTAGTCTAAAGTTCTCTTTCATGAGTTGGTATTATGTCATAGAGATCATCATCCAAAGGTGATTATATTCCAAAGTGCTCTATCACGGGTTGAATTTGGGTCACGAACTTAGGAAAAACTTGATTTAGCTTTCTAAGGAGTTGCTTCCAAGTGTAAAGATAATTAAGTCTCAAGTTTAATATACTTGGGGTTCATATCAGTTTGGTATCAGAGCTTAGGCTCTAAATCAGGTTATATCTTTCCATTTCGTTTGTGTTTTCCATTTTTGTTTGTTTTCATTTTCATTAAATTCCTTAATTTTCATCTCATTAATTCTGTTTGTTATTGTTTTAGGTCTGAAAATTAAAAAAAAAAAAATCCTAGATCATTTACCCAATTCTATTTGTGTCTTTTTGTTTCTTTGTTTTCTATCCTATTTGTATCCTTTGTGTTGAAATTCAAGTGTTGGAAATCCTTACTTACTTAGAAACCAATTCAAATTCGAGAAGAAGGAAGTGGAGGATTCATCCATCACAAGCTTAAAGAATTTAAATTCGGTTTGGCTTCTTGTATTTGATCTTCAGTTTATTTATTAATTTTCCTTTCAAATTATTGCTGTAATTATTAAAAAAACAAAAATAAAAAAAAAGGAAAATTCATTCAAAAAGAAAAGAAGAAGCAAAAAGTGTTGAAATTTGACTTTTTAGTGTATTTATATAAGTTATTTAGTTCTTACAGTGAAGAGGACAAGGAAAGAAGCTAATTTTCAAGATTATACAAGGAGAATAAAAGATTGTAACATTCTACAAGGAGTTTGACCAATTCTAAGCATCCTTCCAAAACAAGCTTGGATTGGTTTCCTACTCCTTTCCAAATTTTGGTTTGACTTTTCTAATCTTATTTTCATTCTGATTTCTTGCTAATTTAACTATTTCCTTATTTGTTTTGGTTTATTTTTTTATTTTAATCCTTGTTCGTGTCTCATTAGGTTTCCTAATCCCTTCAGGATTCCTACATTGTTTTCCTAGTTCTATTAGAATTTTAATTTTTGTTTTCCAATTTCAATTAGGATTTCTATTTCTATTTTTTGAAATAAAATTCTAATTTTGTTTTCC
>CANTUT010000621.1:497500-735000 GCA_947687605.1 Reutealis trisperma | reverse complement strand
TACTAGGTCGAGCAGCTGTGCGGACCTTCTTCTTAGGAGGCATTCTACTGTAACAAGTGAGGCTGTTCAGTGCTAACTCCCTTCTAACCCATTTAACCCTACTATCAAAATTATCATACTTACCATGCATTTGACATGAGCATAAATCATATAGTATCACTTCATGGGGCACATATTACATAGCATACATCACATATCATGGCATGTATCATGTATCATTATCATGTAACACATAACTTATAGCATAATGAACTCTCTTATCATATAAAAGTCAATCATCTCATAGGCAATAGTTAAAAAAAAGAAAAAGAAAGATCAAACCCACACAAAATAGCTAAGTAGTCATATAATGTCATTCATATCATATAAGTCCTATGCCACTAGGCTAATAGTTACCAACTCCTAGCTTGAGTCTCAGTTATGTCCCTCATCATGGTGAACACTGGGTAGCTTACAGGGTTGAATAAGCGAATGCTCAATAAGAAGGCAATCGAGAGCAATATGACCAATGCTACCACATCGATAGCAAAGGAGGTCTCTATATAGCTTGCGACTAGTTGAAGATAAGGATCTAGAAGGTGAGTAGCAGATAAGAGAGCATCCAGAGCTAGTATGCCCATCCCTACTACAAATCCTGTAGGAATCTCTAGGTGTATAGTCTCCCATTTGTTCAACAATTCTAGCCTTAATCTATTTCACATCCTCTTTCAAAGCACATACTAGGGACCTAGACGTCGATTTTCCTTTATTAGGTTCGATTAGTATCTTTCCAACCCTGCATCTTACTCTGAATCTAGTCATAATCTAGACACTCTATGGGGTCCTCCTCTTTAGGAGTCTTCTCTTTCTTGAGGTAGATCACAGGTACGGCCTTCTTAAACTTTTTTGGCCAGGTCCTCTTGCATGACACGCTAGGTGCTCTAGGTCAGGGTCCTCTAGCAAGGTTACTCTTCTTGGTTAGCTGATGAGAGAATCATAAGACATACAAAATAGTAACAATTTCGTGAAACTATACTAGCCATAGACTGTAGTTGACATGAAAGAAAAATTCCTATGCTCTAGGATTATACTTAATCCACCCAATAAACAACAAGTCTAAACTAGACTTAAAACTACAACTTTGATACCAACTTTGTCACTTCCTAACTTCTGAGATTTGATAGTCCTAGAATAAGGGGAAACATAAGGTCACCCACACCTATAGAACCCTCTCATTCACAGTTAGACATTGCCTAGGATAGTACCAAATCTCATGTATTAACTTATATTACTATTAATAAAGGAAATCCTTAATTAATGGAAGAATAGTTTTAAAAAAAATTACTTTGAATACAATCTATAAGAAAAGGAATAATTAAGATTCCAAATTAATCATCAAATGAATAATGTTCCTAAAAAGAAACTCCCTGAATGTCTAAGAGTGACTCTTACATATCATAGTATGTAAATAGACTTAAACAAGGAAATCTCCTAAGTGGAGTAGATTGCTTAAGTTATAACCTTGCCTCCTCATAATGCTCACCTTAAAACATACAAGAAAATGGGTGAGATAGACGATCTCCATAAGTAAACAATACAACTTGAATAATAACACATATCCCTTTAGAAGGGTTCATAGTTCATGGTTTGCGATTTAGCAAGTTTCATAGAAATCAAACTTGTAACTTGTAACTTGTAGAGTGACAGCTTTTGCCTTATTCACTTGAGCATGAAAGGGAGAGGTGGTATCATACCAAATTCTAACTCCCAACTTGTAAAGAAGTGTGAAGTTGATCAGGCTCCACGGCTAGAATTGCCCCTTCTAGTTGAGGTGAATACATTATCCCTATCCTTCAGGTTAAGACGATGTGCATAGGTTTTGATGATTTTCTACATTAGCATGAGGATTTCTACATAGAAGGGTTTATAGGTACCATAGCCAAAGCTAATGGCAATCACTTGTAACAATTTCATTGAAGAATACAGTCATATGTGTAATAGTAGCAATAGATATAAAGGTTCATAGGTACCATAGCCAAAGCTAATGGCAATCACTTGTAACAATAGCATTGATGAATACAATCATATGGGTAATAGTAGTAATAGAATTTTAGCTTATTGAACAAAAGATAAACAACAGTGGGGTTCCAGAAAGAATGTAAGGTAAAGTAATAATCACAAAGGCTCTTTTCTCATCATTGAATGGTCAATAATAGTTTCAGACCAATGGTCTGTTGGCAACCCAAGCTTAACAAAGAAATCATATAATTATAATTTATGATAGAAAGGGACTTAGGTTTCAAGAATCTCAAAGGTTCACATATCATGATAACGTGTACTTGTAACATGAACATAATGTTTACTCACCTTATAGTTCCTTAGCTCCAAATGCTTATAGCCTTTACACTTCTAACAATTCCAAGGCTCTAACATAACATTACAATTCAATACTTAGTATTGTCTTAACATCATGCTATGCTATGCCATAACTACCCCATGCACATATATCATTCACATATACTTAGAGTTGTACTCCGAAGTGCACTCATCACTTGTATGACTTTTAAGTCTTGCACACTATGCCTTCTTAGGCTCACATGAATTCACATAATAGTTAATATCAAGAATTTTATAAAGCCAAACACAATGAATCATAACTTAATATCAACTTAATTTAACTTCCAACTTGGTACCCTTAATATTTTCCATATATATCAACTTAACAAGTAAACCTTAAAAAAGTCATGCTTGTCTCCTTTAGGGCAAATCATATGATCAATCCCATAGGTAATTTAGGATCTTTAATTCATAATTAACACATCATAAAACCCAAGTCACTTGCCATATAACCATATACACATATTAGCCAAACATGTTAATTCAAGGTTTGGAAACCCTAGGCAATGTCGAATGACTCTAGGAGTTTCCTAGAGTTACTCCTTTAATCATCATGCAATTGAATCTTGTACCATTCATATACACATATTAACAATCACTAAAATGTACCTTACAAAAATTATAGGCCTTGGGATCAAAATCCCAATATTGGCCGAACCCACCATAACCATGGAAACCATGAGTTTTTCTTGTTTTTCATACTTTCTGATCATTACAGTAATATTTAAATGCATGATTTAAACCAATATTTTTTTATGTAAACATAACAAAAATCAATTCAAAATAGAAAAATACACAAACCAACACCCCCCCACCCCCAATTTGCATATGCATGAAAATTTTGACTTTTAGGTTTTAGGGTTCACCTTTGATGGATTTGAGAAGAGAGAGATATGTTCAAGGTTGGAAATTAGTTTCTCCCTCTAAAAAAAACATAGGCTGAATATAATGTAGAGAAAATTAGTAAATATATAGCCCCATATAGATTACTCATGATTAGTTTCATAAAATTTGAAAATTAACTTGAAAGGAAGGGAAAACTTACAAGGAAGATCACAAAATCACAAGGTTTGGAGGCACCTTGTGAATTTCAGCCAAGAGAGAATTTTTGAGATAAAAATTATGTAAAACCTAATGAATAATAGAATGGAAGCTGCCACATTCATGGAAGGCTAAATATTAGATGGTTATTAGGGTTTTGGGTGCAAAATTATAAGATTGCCATTAATGAGCTAGGTTATGAGTGCTTAGGTGTCTTGGGCTTTTGGTAAATTAGATTTTTAATCCAATTTATGGGCTGATTATAATGCATTGAAAATAAAATATTTTGCTTCTTATTTTCATTATAATTCCCCAAAAATATTTAATTTAAAATATTTTAAAAATACTCATAAAAATTATTTTATGCTTAAAAATTACCTTGTGCATGAAAATTCACTTTATATGCATTAAATTAATTTATGCATATGCACTTCATAAAAATCACCTATTTCATGTTCATAATTCATATTATGTATATTACTAGTCTAGTATACCAGTTACTCATAAATCATATAGCACATGAAATTTCATGAATGCACACACTTTGTCACAATAGCTCTAAAATCAAGCAATTTGTCACGAAACTCCTAGCAAGGGTATGAGTTGTTACACCACAGTTGAACATTGTCTAGCCAACACATCTGTTACAACGTTAGATAGCATAGGGAACCTTACTGCATTCACTTTTTACCATCCTAGGAGGTTGAAATCAACTACAAATATTTTTTCCCTTTCCTCCAAATATATATGTCTACCTCAAATTTATCAATCATGTTACTTTGCCTTACTTTTTGAGTAAATTATTGGTCAATGTTGTCATCTATGATGCCATCAAGTATGATATAAGTAGAGGACATTGATATGCTAAATCTTGGTTGATCATTAGGTTTCCCTTATAGAGTAAACCATCCTAGGATAGCTTCAGGATCTTTTACCTAAGTGGACCAGGAATATCACTTTCATTCCATATTTTCCAAAAAAGAAAAAAAAATCGAGAATATCACTTCCATTCCAGTCTAGATCTCCCAAAGATACCGTTGGCATCTCTTTTATCATCCAAAATCTCCAAAGATACTAGGAGCATCTTTCTTAATCAATCAATTCACCCATAAATATTTAGAAATGATTATCTAGACATCCATATGGTTTAGAAATGATTATCTAGACATCCTTGTGATTCTTTCTCCTACCTCTTTTAGCAAAATTGTTTCACCCATAAATGTCTATAAATGATTACTTAGGCATCCTTGAGGTTCCTTTGCCATCTCCCTTTATTTTGAATTGATCGCATTCTCCTCCAAGAAACATCTAAATTCTCACTTAGATTCATACTAGTTCCCTTTTCTGTCCTCATTCATCTTAAAGTCAACCACATCATTTATCTAGAAATGTTTAAACATTAAACCGCACTAGTTTCTTTTTTCCACTAGTTTTGTCCACAATCCATCAAAATTCTTCACCTAGAAATATCAAATCTAGACATCCCTCTTGTTCCCTTTCCCGCCATTTTATTTAAGTCAGCTACATCCTTTACCTAGTGTGAGGCTTTGCTCGAACACCAGTCCAATCCACTAAAAGGGATCGAAATTCTCATTTGAGCCAAATCTCACGATGGAACACTTGGATTCATATTGGCTAATTTTAAAAAATAGTTTAGAGTCGCCAACTTAATTTTATTTTTAATTTGGGAAAATATAAGGTGAAGACCCATTTAGTTGACTCCAATTTATTTATCCAATGAAAAAGTGCAATAGTCCTTGGTTACTAAAGAGAATTTGGGAACTAGGTTTTTTGGTTTACCTTTAAAAAATAAGTTTGACAAGTTTAATTCAAAAATGGCTAAAAATTAATTTCATGAACAATTAACAAAATGCATGAATAATTAAATCATATATGTCTCATTTATTCTTTCATTCATCCACTCAAAAGTAAAAGAGCAAAAAGGAAAGTAAAAGGCATAAATTAAACTTTACATGTAAAATCCAAAATAGGGGATACCTCCTCTACCCATTTTGAGTTATAAGGAAGTTACACATTCCCCAAACTAGATCCTAAATTCAAACAAACAAACAAGCAAAAGAAAAGAACCTAACTAGATGGAGAAAATGACAGGTGGAGAATTTAGTAAATTTTATTTGGATTTAATGCTTAATAACTAAAATAAATAAAAGAAATAGAAAAGAAAAGGCTTGCAAAACAGTAAGAGGAGTGTGCAGTTGCCTTTTGCAATAACACTTGGCCACTTTGTGATTGCACATAGGCTACGTGATTTTGCATAAGGCATGTGTAGCTTTGCATAGCTTATGTGCGGTTCCTAACAGGTTATGTGTAGTTTTGTCGCTTGCTGGTTTACTAATTTTTCCATTGTTTGCCCTTTTTGCTCATTTCTCATCCTTTTTATGATTCTAGTTGCATTATGACCGTTATTCAATCTCAGATGATCTGAGGGTAGTTTAAGGTCAAAGGGTGTAGGTTTCAGTTTCTAGGGCTTTGTTTCCCTATTTTCCAATTTTGGCAATTTTAGCTTCCAGAGGTCTGTTTTTAGGATCGATGCACTAACTCTATATAATGCACTAAACCTAGCAAGTGTCAAGCTGTGGCTAAATAAAGAGGGTGTAAAATTAAGGGTTATAGTTGCTTCCTCATTAGAATTGGATAATTTGTAAGATAATTTTGATGATAGTGAACCCAAGGATGAGGGATGGAAAAAGGAACCAAAGTGATGTCTAAGTCAAAGGTTAGACATGTTTGGGTGAGAGGCATGGTTGAATTTTAAGGTGACGGGTAGGTGGAAAAAAAAACCATAGGAATGTTTGGGCGCTTGTGTGAACCCTTAATTTTGCACCCTTTAGTATGTATTTGAACCTTAAAAACACTTAAACTTGGTAAACAAACCTCTAGAAGTCGAAAACCCTCAAAAAAGGAAAATTAGGAAAACCAAAACTATCCCTTTGACATTTATCCCTTCAAATCGTATGGGATTGAGTAATGAATACAATGCAACTGGAATTGTGAAAAACAGACGTGAAATGAGTAAGAAAGGGTGAAAAAAAGGCAAAACAGGCGAAATAAAGTTGGCTGCCACACAGCCTTCTGTAGTGCAGCATAGATTTGTACAGCATCCATAAAGCCTTGTGTAGCACTACCACAGAAGCATTGCAGCACTGCTGCACAGTGCTTTGCAGTGCCATAGAGGCCTATGCGGCAACTCATGTGATTTTTCCCTTTTTTGGGCAATCCTACATCGAATGTTTATGCATTCTATGCTCCTGCCTTCCCCCTATATATAGAGGACCTCTTCACACTCCAAAGCATCAACTTTGAGAGCTTGAAAGCCTTTGCATAAAGCAAAGCACTCTAGTTCTAAAGCTTTTTTTTTTCTTTTTCTTTCACTTTGCATTTGTTCCTTGTTTTGCAAAGCGAGTTGGGGGGTTTCTCCTTGGTTCCTACCTAAAAAGTGAAATGCTTTCCACCCTCCTGTTTGAGTCAAGTCTATTGCCTAAGGCTCGTGTCCATCATCCTAGGCTAGCCGCAGCCCTTTATCTGAGGTAAGCCATTGCACTATCTGAGGCTATTCATTGCCCGTTGTCCTAGGCCATTTGTTGCCTGTCATCTGAGGTAAGTTTTATTTCTTTTTCTTTATTTTATTTATTGTTTCACTCCTTGGGATTGGTGTTCTAAGGCTCCTTGCCTAATTCTTAATTTGCTAAGGTAGTTAATAAGAATCTAACTTAATTAACTCCATTTGGTAATCAATTGGTTAAATCAATCAATTGAATCTTCTTTTAATCAATCAGTCAAAACATGAAAAAATAGCTATACTAAACTAAGCCCTTTATAAGAAGGGAGAACTATATAGGTTCTGATTCTTATTCAAAGGGATATGCAAGCATGCTTAGTTCAAGTATCGAATCCAATTAAAACTAACCAACTCTCCCCTCTCTATCACCTTGTTCACTTGCTTTTATTTTGTTTTCTTTTACTTTGTTATTAAGATTAGTTTGTGGAATGTGTGCCTTCCTTAGAACCCATAAGGGCTAGAAGAGGTATCCCTTAAGTTTGCGAGTTTATTGTAATATTCTTAAGTTTGGGATTTTATTGTAATATTAACTTTCTTTTATTTTGAACCTTAATTATGTATTTACTTTATTATTGAATGGATGAGTTGAATGATCATGCATATTATAAAATTCTTATGCATCTTAAATTGTTCATGAAATATATTTTAAGTTACCCTTATATTAAATGGCCAAACTTATTTTGTTAAAATAAATTAAAAACCTAGTCCCTGAATCTTCTTTGATTTTGAGGCTAGTAATCTTTTCCTTTAGATAATAATTGGAGTTATATGGAATTTTTCCTTATATTTTGCTAAATAAAAATAAATTAAGGTGGTGACTCTAAGAAATAATTTTAAAATTTATCAAAGATAAGCCCGAGGGCTTCCCCATGAGTTCTTTCCCAAATGAGCATTTTGATTCCTTTATGAATTAGACCGGTACTCAGGGTAAGGCCTTATAGCTAGCGACTCCGCTGGGGATAATTCTTTTAAAAGAAATAACTGGACTACTAATTGGTTTAAAAAGAGTTTGGCCTTTTAATATGATTGTGATTTTGCATGCATTACTTGTATAGCCTCTTTACTGTTCAACTTAGGTTTAGGAAAATAATGGATAGTAAGTAGCATCGGGTGGGTAACCCTCATTGGTTCACCGATAATGAAATCATCCATCCTGTGATGAATCATTTGATCCTTTCAAAGGTGTAATGAGCATGCATATATCATTTGACCCACGCAAGGCTCCTTGACTCACATATGGTTAAGTATATTGCTGCTCTAATGTGACAGGTATCCAAACTGAGCCACCCTTACCCTATCATGTAATAAATGTAGATCCTGACCTTAGGTTATATGTACCATACTCAAAACCTTAGATCTTTGCATTCTTATGAAATGGTTTCCCTATGCATATCATATATCCATATTGTATAACAAAACATGCATTCATCTCAAGTTTAGGTCAAATCTTGAATTGAAGTAGGGTCAAATATTCTAACCTCCATTTAAACACCTCCCCCTAAAAATTCTCACCTATACCCCATCACCTATCCAATAACCCTTAAACCATCACCCTAAACCTCTGACCTAAACACCCTTGTCCCTTTACTTTAGCCTTTAACTCAAGCACTTTCACCCCTAAACCCTAGACATTCTCACCTCTATCTGAACACCTTCACCCTTAAACCTTAAACATGCTCACTTCTGTCTCGAACACCTTTACCCGTACAAACCTAAAACCACCACCCTGACCTTTAATCTTAAACACCTCACCCAGCCTTTATCCTAAACACCATCACCTTAAAGACCTCACTTTAGTCTTACCCTGAACACTAAACATATAGAACCTCACACCTTAAATGTAAACCTAAACCACCTTCAACCTTTAGACTTTAAGCCATAAACCCACAACCCTAAAACCCATATCCAACCCTAAAAACGATGCTACCTGACCATAAGCCTAACCCATATCTCTTATCCTTATCTAAAAAAAAAAAAACCTAGACACCCTAAGTTCTCCATACCAAAACCATTATCTTAATCCTACCCTTTATTCAAAATCAAACCCACTAGCCTAACACCTGTGGCCCATTACATTTAAAACCAACCTATTACCCTTATGTCCAATAACTTTGGCCCAACAAGGTACTTTAAATCCAATACCTTTGGTCTAGTCTACTACCCTAAGCCTAAAATGCTTGCCCCATTATACCTTAAGCCCAAAAAATGGTTGGTCCATCACACAATAGGGAAGCCTTTTCTTTTAGGATCAAAATGTCTATACCTTCATCACCTCTTCTATTCTATTCCTATCACTTACCTTGTTGCTTTGATTTAATGGTGCCCATGGCCAACTAGCTTGACATGACTTCCCTGCCTACACTTATGACCATAATTCTTAAGAAGCAAAAAGAGCATTTCCAAGCTACTTCGCTGCTCAACAAGGCTAATATGAGGAACAAAGACAATTCATCCCTAAGGAAGTTTAGGCTATGATTAACTAGGCTAGCCTTAACCATCTTAACCTAAACCTTATTTTGAACTTGACCAATCCTAGCCCAAATTCAAGCCAAACCAAACCATATCTAAACCAAAGTAGGGAAGTTTTCTCTTATCCATACATTAGATTGCTCATGGAGAAACTTGAAGCCATGGCAAGAACCATCAAATCCCTAAAGCACCATAGTGACATAATTGATGTGGAAAGTTTAACCTTATTCCATGATGCCAAGCTTTCTCCTAAATTCAAAATGCCTGAGCTGACAACATGCCCTAAGACCCATTTAAAGATATATGTAGGAGCAATAAAACCTATAGGACTTAACAATGAGCTTTTTGCTTTATTTTTCCAATAATCACTAACTAGTGTTACGAGGAAATGGTTCCTTTCATTAGACAAGAGATAGAAAAGGACATGGAATGATATCTATCTTGCCTTTATTAGAAAATATCATTATAATAGTGAAGTGGATGCCATTAGGCATGACTTGGAAACTACCAAGTAGCTTCCAGAGGAGTCCTTCTCTATGTTCCTTACAAGGTGGAGGTCTAAAGCTGCTTAAATGGTAAATAGATCAACAGAGCAAGAACAAGTGGACATCCTTGTCAAGAACCTACTTCTAGCCTATTGAATCCACTTGTTAACCCAATACCTATCCACTTATAAAGCTTTGGTTGCAACTACATCAAAGGTTGAAGATTGCATCCAAATTGCATCATTTCAACCTGAATCCCCCACCACCAACCCAAACAGTGATAAAGAACCCAAACCCAATTCAACCCCACCTTACCTTAGCCCCAAGTGGCATGAAATGGAAGAGTTTAACTTCAGTTAATCTGACTTGTTTGAAATTGAATTTCAAGTCTAAGTTTGAGTATGACTTTGTCATCTTATTTTCTCTTTCATGTATTTTTTGTTGTTCATGTCGGTCCCTTTTCATTATCTTGTAATAAAATTTTTCATTATAATAAAATATCCATATTTTTTTAATCATTTATGCATTTATCTTTCTTGTTTTAAACATGGATGACCTTTGAAAAAAAAAAGAGAAAAAGAAAGAAAGAAATAAGAGAAAAAGAGAAATGAATAGTCAATTAAATCCACCATAGCTAGCACATGTTAGAATTGAGATGCCATCAACAATCGCTTTGCCAGCTCTTAACTAAAGAAAGTCAAGAAATAGACCTCTCATCAAAAAGTTAAAATACAAAAAGTAATTACCTATTGTACTTTGGGTAATCAAATGATGTATCTTAATAAGGAGCAACAAATTGAAAGGAGGCCTTCATGAAGTCCATAATTCAAAGGTTAGAGCCCCTTAATATAAGTAGCAACTTAAATCATGGTGGAATGCTTTTTCCTAAACTTCATTAATTTAAGCTTGCTAAGTTAAAAACCCAAAAGAGTGACTTAGGCAAAAGTTAGAGCTAAGAGAGAGAGAGAAAAAAGGGGAGAGAGAGAGAGAGAGAGAGAGAGAGAGAGAGAGAGAGAGAGAGAAAGCTCATCCTAGTCATCTTCCTTCATGTCCAAAGTTGTCAAATCATCTTCAATCAATCTATATCATCTTATCTCTTCTAAAGTCATCCCCTTTATTAAAGGCTCATTCTCCAAAGTTATACTATCTTCTATGCCGTTATCCCACAGTGGGAGTATATCCTTCTAGGTCATTATCTTCTCTTGTCAATCCATCCTATCGCTTAGTTTAAAGAGTTAATGCATAATCTCTCACATCGCTTGCCTGTCTGTCATATCTTTATCTTTTATTAGGAATATGATTCCCAAGTTGTCTTTTCTCACTAGTCCTTCAATCAATCCTTAAGGCACTTCCTTTTAGCTAGTATGTCTTCTACATTCAAGAAAAATGGCAAGAAAAGCTTGACTTGTTCTTTTCTATGAATTATATAGAAAAATCATACACACTGCTTGATCCTTTTCATAATTTTCAACCCACCTTAAAACCATTTCCAAACTCTATAATGTACCATCCTAAGCCTCATTGGCAAAATTGTACCATCCTTTCAGGCTTAAGCCTCATACCACTTTTTTGAGCTCAAGCCTCATACCACCTTTTTTTTGGCAAAATCTTATCATCTTTTAAGGGCCAAGCCCATAAGTAGAACCAAAAATCCCTAGTTTTTCAAGACTCATCATCTTTAAAGCCAGTTTTGTTTAGCATAACCAAAATCAAGTCATGTCTTGTAATGCTTAAGAAGGGCTCAAACCATTATCCTTCAAAAGACCAAGCCTCTTTGGCAAATTACATCACCTATAAAGTCCAACTAAGTCAAGACCTGCTAATTGTATGATGGGCATGAAAGTCTTATGCATCCATGTCAAAAGGGCAAACCTTTACCCATGACCAAAATCTTTAGCACTATACTTGAGCTAACTACTTTTACTATAAAGCCCCAAAAGCATTTATGAAGCCCATAATCTCTTTTAAAGCCAACACTTGAACAAGCCTTCCCAAGTTGGTTTCCTAGTTTGACCTTTCCTCTAAGCTAGACTTAGCCTCTCAGTTTGACCTCCTACAAAGGCTACCATCCCAGTCTAGTCCTAAGGAAAAATCTGACTGAGCCTTTCAAATGAACCCCCTAAAGGCCATAACCTAACCAAGCCTTCTAAACTTGACCGAGCCTAAGGCAGAACTTGACCGAACCTTCCAAACAAACTACCCAAAGGTCGTAACCTGATTGAGCCAAAGTGTTAGACCTGATTAAGCCTTCCACATAAACTTCTCTGAGGACAAGCCTAACAAACTAACTTTCTCCAAACCTTCAAACCTAATCATCTCCAAAGACCTAACCCTTTTGATTAAGCTCTCCAAACTAGCTTCAAACCCAATCATCTCTAAAGACCTAATAATCCTGATCAAGCTCTCCAATCCAACCTCAAACCAAATCTTCTCCGTAGTCGAACCTATCTAAGTCTTTCAAACTGATCAGCCTGATCTTTTTTAAGGCAATACCTTGCTTAACCTCCTAGAATGACTTCTTCCTAGGTCAAATTGATAGCCATTGATCAACCGGCCTCATAATTGATATGCCCATTTCACCTTTAAGCTAGTTGATCAACCAAAAATTAAATGATCAAACCACTTTCCTTTATCATTCTAAAATGGGGCCACCTTTCATCCAAATATTCACCTTTCTAAAATGGGGGCATCTTTCTCCTAAAGATCAACACTTTTATATCAAGCTAACCCTTCACAAGTTTGAGGTATCCGATCATTGCACAAGCATCTGTATTTTTGCATTAAATAGGCTCATGAATCAAGATAGATTGTCAAATAAAAACTTTTGAAGTAAGATAGATCATCAACCTTATTAATTTGAGTCAATCTTTTCTCAAGAATTGATCTCAACCTTAGGATTATCATTCTTATTAGATAAGATCACCACTTTATCAATTCCTACTAGATGTGGTCACCTTCTTTCCTACTAGATAGGATCACCACTTTATTGATTCCTACCAGACAAGGTCGCCTTCTTTCTTACCAGATAAGATCATCATTCCTACCAGACAAGATCACCACTTTGTCAATTCCTATTAGACAGGGTCGCTTTCTTTCCTACTAGATAGGATCATCATCATTCCTACTAGATAAGATCACCACTTTATTGATTCTTAACGGATAAGGTTGCCTTCTTTCCTACTAGACAGGATCACCATCATTCTAACCATATAGGATCACCACTTTATCAATTCCTACTAGACAGGATCACCTTCTTTCCTACTAGATAGGAATATTGCTTTTAGCAACTACTAGAAAAGACAATTGCTAAATGCTACCAGCCTTCTGGTCTCCTAAATATACAGAGGGCATCTTTCTTATCCATCCTATGGTTCTTTATAATTCAACCACATTTTTCACCCAAATGTCTAATCTCTGACTTAAACATCAATTTAGTTCCTTTTACCATCCCTCATTCTCAAGTTCACTATCATTAAAATTGCCTTTTAGTTAAAACAAGTATGATGAGGGGGTAGCTGTGAACCCTTAATTTTACACCATTCAGTATGTGTTTGAACCTTAGAAGAACTTAGGCTTAGTAAACAAACCTCCAGAAGTCGAAAACCCTCAAAATGGGAAAACTAAGAAAACTAAAACATATCCATTTGACATTTAAACCCCTTTAAATCATTTGAGATTGAGTAATGAATACAATAAAATGAGCATAAAAAATTTGAAACGGGCGAAATAAGGCTTGTTGCCGTATAGCCTTGTGCAACACTACTGTGAAGCATTACTACACTGCCGCACAGCCCTATGCAGTGTTGTAGAGGCCAATGCGGTAGCTCATGTGATTTTTTCCCTGTTTTTATATAATCCCACATCGAAAGTATATGCATTTTGCTCTCTAATTTTTCCCTTATATATAAAGGACCTCTCCACACTCCAAAGCATCAACTTTGGGAGTTTAAAAGCCTTTTCATCAAGCAAACCACTCTAGTTCTAAAGCTTTTCTTTTATTTTTCTTTCACTTTGCATTTACTCCTCGCTTTGCAAAATGAGTTGAGGGGTTTCTTCTTGACTCCTATCCAATAAGTCAAAAGGCTTTCTGCCTACCTGTTTGAGGTAAGCTATTGCCCATGGCTCATGTCAATCATCTGAGGCTAACCACTGCTTGCCATCATCTGAGGCTAATCATCTGAGACAAGCCATAGTATTATCTGAGGCTAGTCGTCGCCCGTCATTTGAGGCTATTCATCACTCATCATTTGAGATAAGTTTTTTTTCCTTTTCTTTATTTTATTTATTATGTCCCTCTTTAGGATTAGTGTTCTAAGGCTTCTTGCCTAATTCTTGATTTGCTAAGGTAGTTATTTAGAATTTGACATAATTAACTCCACTTTGTAATCAATTGGTTAAATTAATCAACTTAACCCTTTTTTAATCAATCAATCAAAACATGATAAAATTGGTAGCTAAACTAATCCCTTCAAAAGAAGGGAGAACTACATGGATTTTGATTTCTATTCAAAGGGATACATAGGCATGCTAGGTTCAAGTATCAAATCCAATTAAAACTAACTAACTCTCCCCTCTCAATTACCTTCTTCAATTGCTTTTATTTTGTTTTCTTTTACTTTGTTATTAGGATTAGTTTAGGGAATGTGTAACTTCTCTATAACCTATAATGGCTAGAGGAGGTATCCCCTAATTTTAAGATTTTATTGTAATATTAACTTTCTTTTAATTTGAACCTTAATTGTGTATTTACTTTATTATTGAGTTGATAAGTTGAATGATAATGCATACTATAAACCACTCATGCATCTTAAATTATTCAAGAAATATATTTTAAGTTACTCTTATATTAAATGGCCAAACTTATTTTGTTAAAGTAAACCGAAAACCTAGTCCCCGAATCCTCTTTGGTTTTGAAACTAATAATCTTTTCCTTTGGATAATAATTGGAGTCATATGGGTTTTTTCCCTATATTTTCCCAAATAAAAAAAAATTAAGATGGCGACTCTAAGAAACAATTTTCAAACTATTAAAGATAAGCCCAAGGGCTTCCCCATGAGTTCTTTCCCAAATAAGCATTTTGATTCCTTTACTAAATCAAATTGATGCTCGAGCAAGGCCTCATAACTTGTTTTCAAACATTTATGGGTAGAGTTGATAAAAAGGATGGAATGACAAAGAGGAACCATAGGGATATCTAAACTAAATGCTAGATATTTATAGGTGAAAATAGATGGATTTAAGAAAGGCAAGAAAATGAATCATAGAGATATGTTGACCAAGGGCTAGATATTTATAGGTGGAGTATCCTAAGCCAATCCTAGGATGGGTTTAATTAAAAGAGATATCTAATTCATATATAAGGTATGGATCCTAAGGCTATCCTAGGATAGGTCTAATTAAAAGAGATACCTAATTCAAATTTAAGGTGTGGATCCTAAGGCTATCCTAGGATGGGTCTGATATTGAAAGAAAAAGCTAACCCTATGTTAGTTTGCTAATCCAGAGGTTGAGATTGTTTCTTGAAAAGAGATTGATTTTGTCACAACCTAATTTCTAGGTTATGAGAGTTCTAGAGCTTAGAGAGACATAAAGTTACCTAAAATTGTAGAACCCCATTGAACTTATTATCACTTAGTATATTCCATTTTATAACTTATCCCAACATCGAAACCCCATTCACTCTTTATCATTTCCATTGTTACATTAACCATTCATTTATAGTCAATGCACTTTAACACCATTTCATAACCATTATTAGTATATCATTCTTAAGTATTAACAAATACTATCCATACATTCTTATCATAAATATGTATATATAACAACTACTATCATTTGTTTACAATACGTTCAAACCCAATACATTTTAATACTATGCCTTCAGATACCATTAAGCTCTAGATTGATTATCCTCGGGATGACATAAGCAAAACACAAAACATAGCATTTTAGCAGAGTAAGTCCCAAGCAGAGGTTCTTTAAACAACTATGGAATGAGATAAGCTCAGTGAGTACTTAACAATATAATATAACATAAAGGCAATATAAGAGGTTATCACTTGAATCAGTTCAAGGTAGCAATGGAGTGATGTTAAGCAAAATTAGCCATATTGAACTTTAGAATGCATTTTAGTAGAAATAATAATGTCTTAAAAGTAGAAAGGTTCCCACATATAATATTAAAGAGTGGCAGTCTAAGCCTTGCTCATTTATATGTATCACATTTTGCAAAATTGATCAGATCTTGCAGTTAGGCATTCCCCCCTAACAGAGGTTGGGTACTCTAGCCCTAATCATTGGCTTATACTAAGTGCACAAGTCTGATGTCTTTCCTCACATCACGGAGGATTTCTGCTTAATCATGGGTATCAATGATAGACATATTCAAGATTCATATTAGGAATTCAATGGAAAATAGTTGGCATATCAATCATTCTCATCATTAGGTACAACATAGCACTAACGTAAAACGCTCATCATGCTCAAATTATCACATAAGAAAGATATTGAATTCAAAGGTTCAATAATCCATGGGCAACATATATTCAATGTCTCTTCAGGGTACGTATCGAAGGATGGTATTTCAAATAATGGTTTGCAAACAACATGGCACAATTACATCATATTATTAAGTACTCACCTTAAACTTCTTTGCTCCTATTAATTGTTCATTCTTGATTTACCTTTGCCTTAAAGTTCTACACCCATAATATTTCAATTGCATATCAATTAGTAACTAATGGTGTTACCAATTATATCTTATACTTGTTTTATTACTTCAACTTATAATAGAGATGTATCAATAATGTTATATACATAATTATTCTTATTTCTAATCATTTCCAAGCTAAATTCCTGATTCAATTTTGTGATTTCAAGTTTAAATATCAAAATTCCCAAATTGTTCCATAAACCCTAGAATTTGGGGAAAACTATTAATTTCCCTTTTAAACCTTAAAATAGCCATAGATTTATCAAATTAACACCAAGGCAATCAATTCCCATCAATTATTTTGAGTTAATTCAATCTTATTCATGTGAACCCTAACTTGTCCCACCTAAGTCAAATTTAGGAAAAACTTATAATTCCTTATCAAATCTTCAAATTAGTTGTCAAAATGTGAAATTAATTGTAACAACTCACACCAACCCAAGGAGCTTTCATGACCAATTACTTGAATTTGGAGCTATTATGGCTAAGTGTATGCTTTTGTGAAAAATTATGTGTTATGTGATTGATGAGTATGTGGTATGTTAGATTAGTTCTAATATGCATAATTTGAATTATTATTATTAAAAAAAATAATTTATATAAAGTTCATAAGCATAAAATGATTTATTGCACATAAAATGAATTTTAATGCAAAAAATGATTTTTAAGCATAAAATAATTTTTATGAGCATTTTGAAAATATATTTAAATAAATATTTTAGGGAGAATTTTAATGAAAATAATAAAAAAATATTTTATTTTTAATTACTAATAATTAGCCCATAAATTAAATAAAAGGCCTAATTTTTCAAAAGCCAACTATACCAAAACACTCATAACCTAGCTCATTAAGGGTAAACTTGAAATTTTGCTAAAACCCTTCATATTTAAACCTAAATTTCAGCTAGCCCTAGCGAAGCAGCCACCATTCCATTATTCTTCATAACTTTGGCAAAAAATTCTCTCAAAAGTATTCTCCCAACCGAAATTCACAAGATGCTTTCAAACCTTATGATTTCGCGACTGTTTTCGTAAGTTTTTCTCTTCTTTCAATTTAGTATTTGATTTTTATGAAACTACTCATGAGGAAATTTTGGGCAATGTATTTACTATTTTTCTTTGATTAAATTTGGCCTAGGTGAATTTTTGAAAGATAAATCGATTTTTCTACCGAAAACACAACCCTCTCTACGCGAATCCTCCAAAGGTGAACCCTAAAACTCAAAATTTAAAATTTCAGACATAAACACAAGGAGGGAACTGCCGATTTATATAGTATTGTGTTTTAAATTGATTTTTGTTGTGTTTAGATGAAAAATATTGATTTAAATCATATTTTTGCATATTACTATAATGATCGAAAAAGTACCAAAAACAAGAAAGATTCATGGTTTCATCCTAAAACCTAAAGTTAGAAAATTTTCATGCATATGTATACATGTGGGTGCCGATTCCCATGATTGAATTTTCTAAAATGATTTTTGTTATGTTTACATGAAAAATCTTGGTTTAAACCATGTTTTTGCATATTACTATACTGAACGGAAAGTGTGAAAAGTAAGAAAATTCATGTTTTTCTTTGATGGGTATATTCGACCAACATAGGGGTTTTAATGCCAATGTCTATAATTTTTATATGATATATTTCAATGATTATTAATATATATACATGAATGATAAATGACTTAATTGCATGTTGGTTGAAGGAATAACTCTACATAAGTCTAGAGACAATTAGGTACCTAGGGTTTCCTAACCCTATTATTATGTTATGATTAATATGTGTATATGATTAAGTGACAAGTGAAATAGGTCTCATGATGTGTTAATAGTGGATTAATGATCCTAAATTGACTATAAGATGGATGGTATGATTTGTTCAAAAGAGATAAGCAAAGGTTACTTTCACCTCAAAGACCCAAACCGGTGGTTCGTTACCCCAAAACACCTCACACACTCACCTTGTCAACATATAAAGCCGGTGACCAACCATGTGGAGGGAATCCTTTTCTTAACACACCTTCACATTCATGCCATTTTAATTATGTATTCTTACCCTTCTTTCTATCTATTTTCTATTTAAAGGTATCAATGGCCAATACCTTCAACTTCGATGAAGTTGCCATAAGCGCTTTCTTCACCAGCCTCCTCAAGAAACAAGAGGAAGCTTTTTCAAGCTGCACTCACCACTGCTCTTTAGACCCAAGCTGAAACTTTCACCAATGCTCTCAATGCCCAGTTTTCCACCTTTACTGATGCCCTCAACTCCCAATGCCAGTCGATCATCAATAAGGTTAAAGAAATGACTAATGCCACTGTCACTCCTCCTTCTGCTCGTATTGAGCCTGCATCTGCCTATGCCGGGACTAGCCATGCCCTTACTTTTACTCTTCCCATTATTGATCTCACTAAAAAAGGGAAAGCACCTGAGACTCCAACCTCTCTTATCGTGGACTTAAACACAACCACTCCCTCTCCTACTGCGAATGCTTTTCAAAGTGGAGATTTCTCTAGCTTTCCCAAAGCTAAGAAATTGATAGAGAAAGTTGAGATCATGGGAAAAATACTTAAGAACATCAAAAAGCATGAGGACATGATAGATGTTGACTCTTTAGCTCTCTTCCCAAATTCACGGGTTCCACCAAAATTTAAAATGCCAGTCATGGACAAGTTTAATGGCACCACGTGTCCTAAAACTCACCTCAAAATGTATGTGGGTGCCATGAGACCCTTTGGTATGGATGATGAGCTCCTTGCTCAATTATTCCAATAGTCATTGACCGGAACTACTATTAAGTGGTTGCTAGATCTAGACCAAAATCATAAGAAAACTTGGGATGACATTTGCAATGCTTTTGTCAAGCAATACCACTATAACATCGAGGTGGATGTCACCAGTCGAGATTTGGAAACCACCAAACAAGGGCCAAGAGAATCCTTCATCGCATTCCTTATAAGGTGGAGGACAAAAGCAGCTCAAATGGTGAACCATCCATCTGAAGTAGAGCAAATTGACATCATTGTCAAAAACCTCCTCCCCTAATGCCAGATGCATTTGCAAACACAGTACATCCCTAACTTCAAAGCTCTCATTGCCATCGCCACTAAGATTAAGGATTTGATTCAATTGGGATGAATTAAGGATGAATCCTCTAGGTATCATAAGAACACCACCAACACCACTCAAAGAGAGGGAGAGGTAAATGTTGTATCCTACCACCAGCTGATAAAGTTAGAAAAAAGGAGGACTTTCTCTGAGCTGGGCATGCCCCTTAGCATCATTTACAAAAAAGCCTTAGAGGCTAATCTGGTTAAGCCCTTAGAACCACGACCTCCTCTAAACCCCTTGCCCAAGAGTTACAATGCTAATCAGCACTGTGGTTATCATCAAGGGCCAGCGTATAAAAATGATGCGTGTAAGACTTTGAAGCATAAATCTAAGACCTCATTGATAATGGAGACATCACTGCTCCCAAACCCAAAGTCTAACACCACCACCTATCCTTTTCTGAACCACCGAGCTCACCCGACCATCTCAAGCTTCATCCAATAATTAGTTTTTTGAAAACAGTGCAAGCACTGCTATGCCCCTATCCAAGTCCTCCGAGTCTACATAATCTCTTGAGTTTGTTTTCTATTAAATTTTTCTTTTTGAGTTTGTCAGGTCTTGTCCTTTTGAGTTTGTATTTCGCCTTTTAGGCTTATCCTTTAATGTACTCATGATGGGACTTTTATCAGTAATAAAAAGTTTGAACTTTCTGATTTGCTTTAATTTTTTCTGATTCATCTTTAAATGAGACATCTTAAAAAAATAAAAAAAAAAGAGAAAAAAGATGAAATGAAAAATATAAAAAAATACAAAAAATGATGAAAGAGGCAAAAGGATCAACTAATTATGGAACAGAGGAAAAAATTAAAAAAATCTCATACATTGCATTCGCATGATAGTACTGAAAAAGATCATGAGTTGTTATATGTAAGACAAGATAAGGATCATCTAAGTATCGCAGTCCATGAGATCCCAACCTACACACACAAGAAACTTGTCAAAAAGAAGCCATGGAGAATGAAGACAGAATAGATTGAAAGGTATCATGACTAGCTGGATGCTATCAAGGAAAGGAGAATCAATGCTCTATACAAAAATCAAGATTATCAATGGAGACTAGCCGAGCACTTCAACTAGAAGGTGAGAGATAAGGGTTTGCAAGAAGGAAATCTAGTTCTGGCCCTTATTTATGATCCAAGAGGAAGTTCAAACTGAACTGGGCTGGATAGTGCAAGCTCAAGAAGATCTTATCCAACGGAGGCACCATCTTCACAGACGTGGATAGAAGCAAATTCTTCCATCCTGGCAACCCAAATCATTTGAAACAATACATCATTTGAAGATGATATATGTATTTCATTTTCTATTTTTCATGCATATGTAATCAGAACTACATGGTCTTGATTCTCCCTAAAAGAAATAATCGACAGAAAAGTAATGTAAGGGATACATTGGCAACCCGACTCGAGAGCGGTCCAAATCATAATACAAAATATTTGCATCACATTGTCATTTTCTTTATGCCTAGTACATCATTCACTTAATTCTTTTGCTTAAACAAAAAAAAAAAGAAGAAAAAGAAGAATGCTCGCTAAGAACCTAAAAGGGCGGCTTAGGCAAAAATTAGAGCAAAAATAAAAGATGTCTCATGATGATCAAATCTTACAAAATACAAACCCATCATAAAGGATAGCCCTTTCAATGTTGTCTATAACTTATCTTGTTTTGTGCAGTTCTGTCAACCTATAATTATTTCAAAAAAATAAAAAGGGGGGGGGGGTTCATGCCTGAAGCCATGGTCTAGCTAGTCCTCCTTTACCTCCTAAGATGCAAATCTCTCGTGTCCTCATCAGAGTCAAAGTCTATCATAATCTCCTTCTTTGAGTCACTACTGCAACCTATGGTGTTGCACTTCTAGTAGATCCCTGAGTTTCCTTCAAAGAATGAGTCACCCCCTTTGTCTATGTTGCAATCCTTTCGCCACTAATGGTTCCTCATATAGTCTCTTTTTCCTCAGCTATGCCATCCTCTATTTCCCTTAGCAGGGCAGCCTCACTCTTTCTCAACTACATGGGATACCTCTCTGTGGTCCCAAGTGAAATCCTAAAATAAATAGCGTGACAACTCCTCAACTAGCCACCCTCTAATAGCTCTGGCAATGGAAGCTGTAATCTATACAGACTCCAAGAAAGAAAAATTGGGGGCACATCCTGAGTATGCCCAATCTGCTTGAAGACCTTTATCCCCTAGTGGAAAGTCATTCAAACCAAGCCCAATAGGCAAACCACTCGACACCCATAGCCCCCAATCATGAGATATCAAATCCTTTACAATTAGCAGTGCAAAAAATGTGTCCTCTGGGGGCAAGTTGCAAGCAACCATCCTATCCAATCTTTGATCGAGTATCAATAAAGTATGTGTAGACTGAAAAGTAGGATCCATAGCCCAAAAATGATCCATTAGCCATACTTCCAAGATAACCCAAAACCTAAAACAGACACCTACAAAACACCCCAATAGAAAGGGTAAGACAAAGTTTTCTCACTTGGTGAATAATTGGCAAGACAGTTCATCTTTCTAAATCTTGATCAAAGCAATTAAGGCTCATTAGTGTCTTTACCAACACAGCTCTAACCATAAAATGCCTTTGTTCCATTTGCCACTATGGCATCACCCTAATCAACAAACCCATAACTGACACTCAAATAGAAAATCAAGGCCCTCATATTGATTCTCTGCACCTCTCATATCCCCCTGGTCACCAAAATCATGGAACTTCTCAATCATAGTGGTCAAATTCACTTAACCATCACTAACCATCATTTGGCTCTTAACATCCTGAGGCAAGTCAAAAACTCCTGAAAAATTCAAGAAATGCCGAATTTTGAACTCTGGTACCACTAGAGTTACCTTTGAGTCGTAGCCAAGTCACATTCCCTATCTACTTGGAGTAGGCATAGCTCCTCCCTGGTAGCACCAAAATAGAAACCACGGGCCACCATATTCCAAAATCTGAAGCAACCCCTTAAACTCCTTGTAATACCACCATGTCAACCATATCATACCAACCTAAGTTGAGTTCCTCAACCTTGTCGAGTTCCTCAGTCCATAAATGCATTACATTCACAAAGTAACTGCACAAATCCGCCCTTATACATCCATGCAACCATTCATTACAGGCATCACCATAAATCATGCATGGCATAGAAGTCAGGTAAAAGGTCTATATATTCTGAAACATACATGCATCATCTGTGTACCAACACCTATGCAATCATCTGCAATCATACATCATCATGCGTAAGCCAAGCCAGTAGCCTCACTAGCCTTTCCTAAAGTTAACCAGTTCTTCCTCAAAGATGACCGATACCTCTTAAAACTTACCAATGCCTCTTTGAAGCTAAATGATACCTTTCCAGATCTAGTAAATGAAGAATGACTTCCAGAGTCCCTTTACTATTGGAAAAGTTCCTTTGAGCATTTCGAAATGCCTAACCGCTCACATTTAGAAGCCCAAGTTTCTTTGGCATAACTAAAATCTCGTCAGAATCTCTAGAGCTAACTCAACATAGGTCGAGGCTCTCCTTTCACTAAACTATTAACTCCACCCACAAATGTCTAGAAATGGTCACCTAGACATCCATGTGGTTCCTTTTTCCATCTCTTTTATCCAAATCTATCAATTTCACCCATAAATGTCTTGAAACGATCAACTAGACATTTATATGGTTCCACTTTTCATCTTTTTTACCCAATCATCTTTACCTTCAACATTAAGGCCAAACATATAGCCTTAGTTAAAATTCACCAAATCTTCTCTAGCATTAGGGCCAAACAAATAGCCTTGATTGAGATTTACCTAAACCTTTTTTGTCCTCCAACATTAAGGCCGAACAGATAGCCTTGATTGAAATTCATCAAACCTTCTTTGACCTTCAACATTAAGGCTGGACAGATAGCCTTGATTGAAATTCACGAAACCTCCTTTATCTCCAACATTAAGGCAAGACAGATAGCCTTGATTGAGATTTCCCTCAAACATTCTTCATCTCCAACATTAAGGTCAAACAGAAAGCCTTGATTGAAATTCAGCAAACCTTCCTTATCTCCAACATTATGGCCAGACAAATAGCCTTGAGTCAAAACCACCAAACCTTCTTTATTTCTAACGTTAAGGCCGGATAGATAGCCTTGATTGAGATTTGCCTCAAACATTCTTCATCTCTAACATTAAGGCCGAATAGATAGCCTTGATTGAAATTCACCAAACCTTTTTTATCTCCAATATTAAGTCCAAATAGATAGCCTTGATTGAAATTCACCAAACCTTTTTATCTCTAATATTAAGGCCGAACAGATAGTCCTAATTGAGATTTATCCAAATTTTCTTTACCTCCATCATTAAGGCCAAACAGATAGCCTTGATTGAGATTTACCCAAATCTTCTTTACCTCCAACATTAAGGCCGGACAGATAGCCTTGATTGAAATTCACCAAACCTTCTTTATCTTCAACATTAAGGTAGAACAGATAGCCTTGATTGAAATTTACCAAACCTTCTTTGTCCTCTAACATTAGGGCTGAACAAATAACCTTAATTGAAATTCACCAAAACTATTCTTGCATCCAATGTCAAGGTCAAACCGATAGCCATTGATAAAACCTCATTTATCCTAAAGGGCCTTTTCCCAAAGGATCTAACAAGAACACACAAGCTCAGAGTCTGACATGGCACCTCTTCCCAATGTTCACTATCATCAGAATCACCTTTTGTTCAAAGCCAATTCTAATGAGGGGGTAACTGTGAACCCTCAATTTTACACCCTCAGCATCCAAGAGCGGCCTTATCAATTGCTGAGTTTACCGCATTACGCGGAGCCATTACAGTGGTCCCATTAACTAGTTAGTGGGCAAGGGTTCGGGGGCAGCGCCCTCGAAAGAAAATTTTTTAGCCTTTAATTACATTGCCACTAGATATCCAAATTTCCTAAACTCCATACCAATTAATCTCTAAAAAAAAAAAAAAAAAGGCGCCACTTCAGCTGCCAGCAGCACTGCCGATAGTCTGGCGCCGCCAAGATTGTCCACCTGCAATCCCCAAAATACCCCCCAATATGATTTTTCAGCTTTTTTCTAGCTCTACCCTTTTGGTCTTTTCACTTTTCCACTTCCTAAACTACCCTCACCCACTTTTCCTATAAATACCTTCCTCCACTTCTCATTTCTCTATATCTCTTGAATTAGTATTGATGGTTATCTACTAATTCCTCTCTTCTTCCCCCTCCAACCACTCTCTAATTAATTAATTAATTAATCTTTTTAATTAATTAATTACCTCACCCTAACCAACTTAATTAATCTTTTTAATTAACTAAAACTCTTTTTTAATTAATCACTCAATTAATTAATTAATTAATTACTCTTTTTTCAAAAACAATTCCTTTTTCCAAAATCAAATTAATCCTTTTTCTCAATCTACCTTTCATCCCAAATAATTAATTAATCTTTTTAATTAATTAATCCATCCATCATTTTTATCATATTAATTAATTAATCATTTTAATTAATTAATTAATCTCCCAATAAATCCAATCACCTAGTCCTGATAAAACAGAATCAGTTCGGTAAAACCTTCCGTCTGCCAAAAGTAAAGGTATTAGTCTTTTTCTTCACTCTCAAAACACCTAAACCCATCCACTTAATCGTCGAATGAATTACGTGGGTTTTGATCCCCATTCAACGGGATACGTAGGCATGTTTGGAATCTAAATCCAAACCTCAAATCCAAATCTCAATCAATCCCCTTTTCCTTTTTTTTTTTTAATTAATTTGTGAATGTTTTATTTTCACAATGCATTCATGTTATGCCATATTCATTCATTCTCTTTAATATTATCTTATAAATGTCATTCATGAAATTTAATTTTCAAGTCAAATTAAACTTAAGAGCCAAATTTAGATTATTTAAAACCAAAAACCTAGTCCCCGAAATCAACCTAGTTCAAAAGCTAGTGATTTTTATCCTTGGGCAAATTAATTAAAAATTTAATGAATTAGAGTCAATTTGGGTTTTTTTCTTAATATTTTCCCAACTAAATAAAATTAAGGTGGCGACTCCTAAAAATCATTTTCAAAATTACCAAATTCGAACCCAAGGGTTCCAACGTGAGTCTAAATCCAAACAAGCATCCCGGTTCCCTCTAGCGGATTGGGCCGGTGCTTGGGCAAGGCCTCACACAAGTATAAGCTATCATGTTATGTGAACCTTAGAGATTCTTGAAACCCAAGTTCTTTTCTATTCTCTATTATAACTATATGATTTCTTTGTTAAGCTTGGGTTGCCAAAGGACAATTGGTCCAAAACCATTATGAATATCCAATGATAATAAAGAACCTTTGTGATTATTGCTCTAACTTATTGTGAACCCTCAATTTTACACCTTCCAGTATGTGTTTGAACCTTAAAAGCACTTGGGTTTGGTAAACAAACCTTCAGAAGCCGAAAAATCTCAAAATGGACAAAATAAAGTATTTATTTTTGGCATTTGAACCCTTTCAAATCATCTAAGATTGAGTAACGAATACAACGTAACTAGAATTATGAAAAACGGATGAGAAATGAGCAAGAACGGGTGAAAAATGGGCGAAATAAGCGAAATGTGGGCTCATTGCTGCAGAGCTTTGCGGCACTACTGCAAAGACCTCTGTGGAACTGCAAAGGGCTATGTGGTACTGCCGTAAAGAGCTCTGCAGTATCGCAAAGCCCTCTATGGCAACTCTGGCAAAAATATGATTTTTTGCAATCCCACATTGGAAATTTGTGTTTTCTATGCTTCAAACCTCCTCCTATATATAGAAGGCCTCCCCACACTTCAAAAGACAAACTTCTAGAGCTTGAAAAGCAATAACTTCAAGCAAAATGCTTTGCATTTGCTCCTTGCTTTGTAAAGCGAGTTGGGGGGTTTCTCCTTGATTCCTACCCAACTAGTTTAAGGCTTTTCGCCCATCTGTTCTAGGCAAGTTTCTTGCCCAAGGCTCATGTTCGCTGCTTAAGGCTAGTAGCCGCCCGCCCTCCGAGGCCAGCTGTCACCCGCTGAGGCTAGCTACTACCTGCTATCCAAAGCCAGTCGCCCCTACCGTCTGAGGTAAGTTCCTTTTTCCTTTAATTTTTTGTTGTCTAAATTTCCTTGCCTCTTTTAGTTAGTTAATTAAATTGATTCATCTAGGTTCCTAGCTAATCAACTCAGTAATCAATCAAATTAATTAGTTAACTCAACTCTCTTTTAATCAATCAATCAAAACATGATAAAGTGGCTAGGCTAAACTAACCCCTTCGCAAAAAGAGAGAACTGTGTGGGTTCTGATTCCTATTCAAAGGGATACATAGGCATGCTTGGTTCAAACATCAAATCTAATTAAAATTAATCAACTATCCCCCTATCATCTTCTTCACTTACTTTTATGTTTGTTTCTTTTCTTTATTATTAGGATTAGTTTGGGGAATGTGTGACTTCCCTAGAACCCATAAAGGCTAAAGGAGGTATCTCTTATGTTTGAGATTTTATTTATAATGTTAACTTTCTTTTGGACTATTAATTGTATTCATTATTGGATATGTGGAATCAATGATCATGCATATTATAAATTGTTCATGCATTTTAGTTTGTTCATGAAATATATTTCAAGTCACTCTTATATTAATTGGCCAAACTTATTTTGTTAAAATAAACCGAAAACCTGGTCCCCGAATCCTCTTTGGTTTCAAGGCTAGTGATCCTTTTTCTTTTAGGTTATAATTGGGGTCAAATGGGTTTTTTCCTTATATTTTTCCAAATAAAATAAATTAAGGTGGCAACTCTAAGAAATAATTTTCAAACCTATCAAAGATAAGCCTGAGGGCTTCCTCATGAGTTCTTACCCAAATGAGCATTTTGATTCCCTTTAACGAATCAGACGGGTGCTTTGGCGAGGCCTCACAGCTGGCAACTCCACTGGGGAGTAACTTTCTTTTAATAAAAGGAAAAATAAGTGGACTACTAATTGGTTTAAAAAGGAGTTTGGCCTTTTAATATGATTTTGACTTTGCATGCATCACTTGTATAGGCTCTTTGCCATTCAACCTAATTTTAGAAAAATAATGGATAGTGAGTAGCATTGAGTGGGTAACCATCCTTAGGTCTATTCGCCAAAAGTGAAATCATCTACCTCACAATGAATCCTTTGATCCTTTCAAAGGTGTAACGAGTATGTACATACTGTTGGATCTACATGAGGCTCTTTGACTCATATGTGGTTAGGTATATCGCAACTCTAGTGTGACAGGTACCCAATTGAGCCACCCTTACCTTTTTATGTAATGAACTTAGATCCTAGCCTTAGGTTGTATGTATCATAATTAAAACCTTGCATCCTTGCATTTTCATGAAATGTTTTGCTCATACATATCATACATCCATATTGTATAACAAAACATGCATTCATCTTAAGTCTAGTTTATAACTTGAACCGAAGAAGGTTCAAACATTCTTATCTCCATTCAAATACCTTCCCCATAAACACTCTCACCTCTATCCCATTCACCTTTGCCCCCACAAACCTTAAGCCATCACCCTAAACCTTACCCCTTTACCTTAGCCTTTAACCCAAACACCAATACCCTAACCCTAAACCTTACCTCTTTACCTTAGCCTTTAACTTAAACACCAATACCCTAAACCTAAACCGTACTCCTTTGCCTTAGCCTTCAACCTAAACACTAATACCTTAACCCTAAACCTTACCCCTTTACATTAGCCTTTAATCTAAACACCAATACCCTAACCCTAAACCTTACCCCTTTATCTTAGTCTTTAACCTAAACACCAATATCCTAATCCTAAAACCTTACCTCGTTACCTTAGCCTTTAACCTAAACACTAATACCTTAGCCCTAAACCTAAAACCTCATATCTCTAACCTTGACCTCAAACACCTCTAACTTTAAACATTGTTATGTTAACCTTACCCAAAATGTGTTTGCCCTAAATTGTAACCTAAAAACATCTCTACCCTCCTCTTACCCATACCTTGCCAACTAGCCACAAGACACCATCGCCCAACATCTTTGGTCCATTACCTTCAAAACCAATCCATTAGCCCCAGATTGATAGATGCCTATAGCCTATACCCCAAATCATCAAGACACTACCCTAAGCCTAATACCTTTGGCCCAACACACTACCCTAAGCTCAATACTTTTGACCCAACACAATATACTTAAGTCTAACACCTATGGCCCATCACCTTTCAAAAAGCAGTCTCTTATCCTTAAGCCTAATAACTTTGGCCCAACACACTACCTTAAACCCAATACCTTTAATCCTACCCTAAAGCCTAAAACATTTGCCCCATCTTACCTTAAAAAAAAAAAAAATGGCCCATTACATAATAGGAAGCCTTTTCTCTTAGGATCTGCATGCCTATACCTTCATCACCTCTTCTGTTCCATACCTGTCACTTACCTTGTTGCTTTGGTTTGAAGGTACTAATGGCCCACCCGCTTGATATGGCTTCCTTGACCACATTTGTGACTAAAGTCCTTACGAAGCAAGAAGAGCATTTCCAATCTATCCTAACTGCTCAGCAAGCCTAATTCGAGGAACAAAGGTAATTCATCATTAAGAAAGTTTCAGCTATGATTAACCAGGCCACCTTTAGCCATCCTAACCCAAACCATATCTTGAAGTTGACCAATCCCAGCCCAAATTCGCGCCAAACCAACCCATATCTAAACCAAGGTGAGGAAGTTTTCTCTTATCCAGATACTAGATTGCTCATGGAGAAACTTAAAGCCATGGAAAGAACCATCAAATCCTTAAAGCACCACGATGATCTAATTGATTTGGACAATTTAACCTTATTTCCTAATGCCAAGCTCCCTCCTAAATTCAAAATGCCTAAACTGGAAGGATTTGAGGGGACCACTTACCCTAAGACCCATCTGAAGATATATGTGGGGGCACTGAAACCTTTAGGAGTTAGCGATGAGCTCCTTGCTCAACTATTCCAACAATCACTAACCAGTGTTACCAAGAAATGATTCTTTTCACTAGACAAGAACAAGAAAAGGACATGGGATGATATCTACTGTGCCTTTGTTGAACAATATCATTTTAACAGTGAAGTGGATGTCACTAGGCATGACTTAGAAACTACTAAGCAACTACCAAAGGAATCTTTCTGCATGTTCCTTACAAGGTGGAGGGCTAAAGCTGCCCAAATGATAAATAAACCAACCGAGCAAGAATAAGTCGACATCCTTGTCAAGAATCTACTTCCAACCTACTGAGCCCACTTGTTAACCCAATACCTACCCACTTTCAAGGCTTTGATTGCAACTACATCAAAGGTTGAAGATTGCATCCAAAGTGCATCATTTTAACCTGAATTCCTCATTGCCAACCCGAACAATGATGAAGAACCCGAACCCAATTCAACCCCACCTTACCTCAGCCCCAAGTGGCATGACATAGAAGAGTTCAAGTTTGACTGATCTGACTTGTCTAAGATTGAAATCCAAGTCTGAGTTTGAGTTTGAGTCTAAACCTCAAAATTTGAGTTTAATTTGAGTTTGTGTCTATCATTTTATTCTCCTTTTTATGTATTTTTCGTCAATCATGTCAGTCTCCTTTTGCTATCTTGTAATAAAATTTTCTATTGCAATAAAACATTCATATATATTTATGCACTTGTCTTTTCTTGTTTTAAACATGGATGAGCTTTGAAAAAAAAAACAAAGAAAAAGAGAGAGAAATGAACAGTTAATTAAATCCACCATAGCTAGCATATATTAAGGTGCTATCAGCAATTGTTTTGCCAAAGTATGTCAAGAAATAGACCTCTCATCAAATATTTAAAGCACAAAATCAAATGATACACCTCAACAAGGGGGCAACAAGATTCATCAAATCTAAAATTCAAAGGTTAAAGCCCCTCAAAGTAAAGGAAAGTAGCAAATCACAGTGGAATATTTTCTCCCAAACTTCATTTATCTAAAGCTTGCTAAGTTGAAAACTCGAAAAGGGCGGCTTAGGCAAAAGTTAGAGAAAAAAAAAAAGAAAAAAAGGGAGAGAGAGAAAGCTCATCCTAGTCATCTTCCTTTGTATCATTCAAAGTTTGTCAATCTGTCTCATCTCATGTCTTTAAAGTCATCCTTCCTTACTAGCTTGCTCATTCTTTAAAGTGATATTGTCTTCTATGCCCTTATCTCACAGTGGGGGCATATCTTTCTAAGTCGTCATCATCTTTTGTTAATCCATCTCGTCGCTTAGCTCAAATAGCTTAAGCACAATCTCTCACATTATTAGTCTGTCATGTTCCTATCTCTCATTGGGAACAAAATCCCCAAGTTGTCTTTTCTCATCAGTCCTTCAGCCACTCCTTAGGGCACCTCCTTTCAGCCAGTTTGTCATTTATGTTTAAGCTAATAGAGTGTCACCCTAAATTTCTCTTCAATCTTAAAATGACAAGATTAGCTTGGCTTGTTCTTTTCCATGAATCATGCTACAAATAGCAAAATCATACAACCTCCCTGACTCTTTTCAGAATTTCTGACCCACCTTTGAACCTCAAGCCAAAACCAAAGATCCTAAGTTTTTCAAGATTCATCACCCTTAAAGCCAGCTTTCTTTAGCACAACCAAAATCAAGTCATGCCCTACAAAAGAAGGACTTGAATCAGTCAAGGCTCATTTCATGTCTCATTAGCAAAATCTCATCATCCTTAAAAAAAAATAAAAATAAAATAAAAAAACCAAGCCTCCTTGGCAAATTACATCACCCATAAAAGTCCAATTGAGTTAAAGCCTGCCAACCATATGATGGGTAAGAAAATTAGATGCAACTATGACAAAGGGTGTAAGGCCTCTCCCAAACACCGGTCCGATCTGTCGAAGAATTGAAATGCTCTTCGGGAGAAACTCCATGACTGGAACTCACTGTGAGTTCAGAAAATTGATTTTTCTATTTTGAAAGTTGAAAAGTGAGTCGCCACTTTAATTTACTTATTTTAATTGGGAAAATTAAAGAAAACCCAAATTGATTGACTCCAAAAATGATTTGATTTAATCCCAATAGAAAATGCACAAATTCGCAAGTGACCAAAGAGGGCTTGGAGATCAGGTTTTGGTAATTACATAATTAAGAAAATATATTTTCTTCAGTTTGGCTAAAATTGCAAAATAACTCTTAAAAAGGAATTTTCGTATATGCATGAACAAGAATATAATGATGAATGAAACAGATATATATACGATGAGATGGAATAATAATTGTAGATAAACAAGCAAGAATGATCTTACTTAACTATTACAAGATCAAAACAATTGAAATAAAGAGGATCTTTCCTTTAGCCCTTATGGGTACTAGGAAAAGCACACATTCCCCAACTAAACTAATATATGATCATAAATAAAAGATTAATATAAACAAATGAAAATAACAAGAAAACAAGAATATTGATAAAAAGGTTTTAGAGTTGATGCCTTTCGGAATGGCAGCCTGCATATCCCATCGAATGGAAATCAAACCCCATGCAGTTCTTCCTTCTTGTGAATGAGGGGTTATGGAAAAAAGTGTGTTGGTTTGCTTATTAATTTAATTCTAATTCTTAAATTAATAAATTTTAGATCTTTTCTATTTTAGACCTAAAGAGAATTCTAGATCTGAATTTAGAATTTTGAAAAATGAAAAGGGATTATACCTTTGCTTTTCTTGGTTTTCGGACGAATGGAACGAGCTTTGCTCTGGATCTCAACTCCACATTGAATTCAAAAGACTTGGAATCTGGATCCAAAAAGCAATAAGTATATTAGTATTAGAGAGGATTTCTGCCTTGGAATGTGTGTCAAATGAGCTTGAAGGAGGCTCTATTTATAGAACAGCTACGGGGGTGTCGGCGGTACGGACGACGACGTCGGCAACTTGCCAGGCATTTGGCATAAATTTCATGCTACCATAGATGTGCCACCTAGATGGTGGCATGTCAGGTGTGCTGCCCAGAGCAGTGATGCGCCTCCCATGCGCTGGCCGGCTGGTTCGACCTATTTCTTGCTCTTTCATCCATTTCGGGTCCATTTCAGTTCTGATTTGAGCTTGGTTTGATCCTGTGGGTTCGTAACTGAAAGATGGTCAACTGGACGTACAATTTTATTGGTTCACAGCTACCCCCCTTATCTGATTTGGCTAGACAGAGGCTAAATCTTATAAGTGTGAATTGAAAGGCCTAAGACATCGTTCTTAGCACTCTGAATGTCCCTTTTAGTATTGGGAGTTATGCAAGAGCTTCATGTCTGATTTCTGGCTATTCTGACTCTGTTTGGACTATTTTTTAATTTTTAAGCTATTTTTGAATTTTTAGTCTTTTTGTAATTTTAGGAGATTCTGAAGTTTGATCGAGACCTCGTCTATTTCGGGAGATGGCTAAAAATCATGTGAATTCACTGCTTCAGACAGAACTAAATTCTGATTTAAAATGAGCTTGTTATGGCGAAACCACATGAACTGGACCTGCGAATCAAAAAAGTTAAAAGATGTTATGAGGGAGGGGCCCACCTCTACTCCTATATAAACCTTCATTCCTTCACATTTCTCATAAACTCATTTTCACTCTCTCTATTCCCTCTCTTTCTAGCTTTCACTTTTCTCTCTAAATATCTTTTTTCTTTCTCTCTCTTTTTTACTCTCTCAATATGGAAGCCTTCACTCAGCCAGCAATGGGTGCTTAGGACCCGAAGACATTGCTGAAGGAGCCAGATTGCCATATCAACTACACTGGATCTCTTCAGGTATACTTTCCTTTCTTTGCATAGTCAGTAAGAATTCTGATAATTATCAATAACAATAATTTTTTTTTACAAAAATTACAGAGAGTACAACTAAGGCCTAGGGGTGGCCGTAGTGTTATGGAGCTGGTCCGCATTTATCTGAATAATCAGGAGGCTATCCATCTGAGTCTCGAGCCATCTAGCTTGCTCAGGTGGCTGGAGCTGGACATCAAGTAGCCGGTTAATACCATTGTGGTCCGGGCACTAGTAGACCGCTTGTGGGATACTACCAACACATTTCACCTTTCTTGCGGTGAGATGACAGTCACTCCCTTAGAGTGGAGCATGCTCACTAGTATGCATTTTAGATCTCATCCTCTTGAGTTTTATTCTTCATGGATCGAGCGCTCTTCTATAGAGATGACCGCTCTGATTAGGGCTGATCCCCCTTGTGGGAACCTTAATGTCCCATGTTCCTAGCTTCATCAGGCCTTGATGACTATGGGTCAGACTCCAGGTTAGTATGATGTTAATTAGGGTGCTAGACTTTGTGCCTGATTATCTTAAGCTATACCTTTCTGCACAACAACAAGGACAACATTAATTTAAATATCCTGTGATCTTTGGAGAATCTGGATGAGATCAGCGAGTTTGACTGGAGAGGTGCAGCCCCTTGTGCTTTGTATCATGAGCTGTGCAGCATTTCCCGTGGCACATTTTGCGGCCATGGTGGTACCTTTATTGTGCTCTGTGTGAGTATTATACTCTAGTATTCTGTTATCTAATCTCCGCCTAGTGACTAACAAAATTATGTTTCTTGCAGTACTGGGCTTATGAGCACTTTCCGATGCTGGCTCCACCACTGAGAGAGCCTACTGCTATTGACCCCCCTACGGACATATTTATAAGGTGTCCAATAGAAATTCCTTCATGGGGCTGTCATTTGATCATTGCAGATAGATCTTTGCTACTTTAACCGCAGGCCAGGTATTCCTTTATTGATCTTAACTTGAATCTTACTGTTTAATGAGTACTACTTATATTGCAATCCATTTGCAGGTACGATGGTCGCCATTTACCAAGTTCGTAAAGTGGATCCCTAACCGAATCAAGCCTAGCATGGACTTGTCCTCTTATCAACTCATGCTCCATTGTGAGTCTTTGAGGATGTTCTATTTGGGAGAGAGAGTGAGGGCACAAATTGCAGGAGGAGGGAGAGTTATGCCACAGTGCCCTCCAGCAGACATGAGGTATGGGTTGGCTCTCCTGGGAGAGGATGGTTGGGCTGCTGGAGTTTCCTGTCTAGATTACCTGTTGCCTGACCTAGACCATGAGGAGTTCTATGAGGCATCCTTGATGTGGGGCACACCTCCCTTGGATAGATTGCGGGGACCGTCACATCAGGGATCTAGCTTAGCGTCTTCCCGAGGTCCTCCCTCCAGAGCTGGGAGTTTCATCTCTCCACGAGCCAGTAGTACCATTTTGGTTGGAAGCATGGGTCCTAGGGTTAGACCTTTAGGTGTTATGGTTGGCCCCTCAGGTTTTGTAGCTAATCCTTATAGGATTGGTCCTTCAGGGCCTAGTGGCTCAACTCCAGCCCTAGCTCCAGTATGCTTTAGTGGGAGGTCTGACTGATCCGGTTCCCTTGCCTGCTGGTCTTATCTATTTGCCAGCTCATCTTGATTATATTTCTTGTGACGGCCGATCACGATGTTACCATCTTCCTGATGATCGACTAGCCTTCTTCCCTACTATTCCTGAGACTGTTACAGAGGTAAAAATTTTTGCATAGTTGGTACTTTTAGTCCTTTGTCTGCCTTGTAGTGATTCTTATATATTTTCTTTTCTTTTCCAGGTTCCCATGGAGTTTGTTCGCTATCACTATAATCTCTTGGGCTGATATGCATTTGTTTTGAGCTCCTTTCTGCATGATAAAGATTTGTTGAAGGATAGTCACGAGGATGAGATGTCCAGGCGAGGAGGCCGGAGACCCAGGCGTGGTCATTAGTGACCTATTTTATTAGCTTTTGCTTTTTCATGTATACATGTACTGAGGATGATGCACTCTTTTGGATGTATGCATGATATTTTGGATATATGCACTTTTTATGCTTATGTGACATCTTGGATGTATGATATTTATGACTTATACCTGTTTTAAATGAAATAAGTGCATGGTATGGATGCAGATATGCGACTGAATAGGATTCCATTGGGCTATTCCTTACATTTTCGTCTCATTTTTGCTCCGATTTTGAGAAAAATGAATTATTTTAAGCCTAAAATTTTGAGAAATCTCGATAAAAACTATTGGAGGAGAAAAGGCACAAGGATGCAGAGGAATAGTTGGGTGGCATGACCGGCGTGCTGCCAGTACGGGGGGCACGATTTTCATGCTATCGCCTTGGGTGGCACGACTTTCGTGCTGCTGCTACAGTGGCATGATTGGTGTACTGCCGTACCGAGCGGCACGACCAGTGTGCCTTTAGGAGCAGATCTAGCAGGCAAAAATTCACCTATTTAAGCAGATTTTGTCCATTCCCAATCCGTACCATCAATTTTTGAGCCTCCAAAAGTCATTTTTGACCATATTTTTGCTTTCCATCAATTTTATTATTTTTATTGCTCACAATGGAGCCCTATTTCAGCCATGCAATGTTCTTATGGTGCAAGAACCTTACCAAAGTGGAGAGAATTAACTTGGAAAAGTATGGGGTAAGTGCTATACCTACCTTAAGAGGCATAAAAATTGATTGGGAATTTCTACGCACATGTATGCACTTTTGGGATCCAACTGCCCATGTCTTCATATTTGGGACATCTATGGAGGAGATGTGTCCTACATTCAAGGAGTTTTCTGTGCTGCTCGGATCTTATCGAGAAGCTATGCTGGCTACTCCTGTTGAGAAAGTGGGATATTTCAACTCTTTCAAGGGACTTTTTAACTTGAGTACAGAGACTGCTAGTCCCATGGTAGTGGATGATTGGGTAGATCTGACTGTTGTGATAGCAGAATTCCATGATCCTAAGGATTTTGAGGATGATGGGTGGTTTCATTTGAGAATGTAGGCTTTATCCTTCTGTTTGACTACTAGATATATTTTTGTGAGCCCTATTGGTTGGAGGGATGCTAGAGTCACTGAGCTGATTCCACAAATGGAGGAAGGGAGATCTATTGCAGCTATAGTGCTAGCTGAGACCATCATGAGTTTGGACAGGTCTTGCACTTTTGATGGGCCATGGTCAATCAGCCCTATTATTCTTCAGGTTGGATTCTGGCTTCTGAATTTCGTTTTAACTGCTTTCTGTGTTTTCTTATGCTTATCTTTTTTTGCACTTTTTTTTAGATTTGGCTGAGAGACTATCTCCGGATAGTGGGACCTCCCACTAAGGTGGATTATTCTGCTTCCTAGTATAGGACCCGACCATTTGTTATTAAACGGAGTTTAGAGAAAGAGTGGACAAAATGGTTAATGAAGCTAGATTCTGATGACCTACTATGGAGGTGTGAATGGTATAAGATCAGAAGTTTCATGACCATGAGCTTTGGCTACAAGATGGTCTACCTGCTGGGGTTGAGGATGGTGACATTTTACCAAGCTACTAGGGTTATGTGCCAAATGGGACATAGTTAGGGTGTGCCCCCAGATGGTGCTCTGTTTGAATCTATTTTGATTACTGAGACTATTGCTTGTGTTATCAGAAATGGATGGGTAAGGGGTTTTCATGCTGTTCGTCTTGTTGACCAAGGCAGTAAATACTTGCAATATATTGATTGGTGGATAGCAAACTCGTGAAAATCAGAGAAGGCTAGAGGGGCTGCTATTTTTGAGGAGATAGAGCAAATGTCATGATTACTATTTTAGCTTAGCACAAATTGATTATGTCTTTATTTTCTTTTAATGTTCCAAAAATTTAAATGAGACAAATAAGACATCATTCATTTTTTATCTCTTTTGTTGCTCTAACTTTTGCCTAAGTCGCCCTTTCGGGTTTTCAACTTAGCAAGCTTGTTTTCATTTTTTCCATTATACATTTTTGTGACACAATTAAGAGCTGAGTGAATGTGAAATGAAAACTTTATTAATGAATTAGATCAAACCCATAAGGGCTACCTACGTATCTCCTTATAATGATTCATGATTTTTATTCTTTTTCCTCTTTATGGAGAATCAAGTCCATATAGTTATGACTTTGGGAAAAATGTGAATGTTGAGCATGATTTTACAATGATTGTGAATGCTATGCATGAATTACAAGGATGCTTATGTAAAGTATCTCTTGAGTTGATTCAGATTACATGGGCTAGCAAATTCTATGCCATCCAAGTCCGTCAAGATTGCTGCTCCACTAGATAAGATCTTCTTGATCACAAATGGACCACTCCAGTTAGATCTGAATTTTCCCCTTGGATTATGAATAAGTGCCCTTATTTCTTTCAAGACAAGGTGACCCTCTTATAATCCTCTGTCCCTAACTCTCTTATCAAAGTGCCTAGCCAGTTTCTATTGATAACCTTGCATCTGATATAAGGCATCCATTCTCTTTTCATCGATGGCCAGAAGTTGGTTATGGTAGCCTTTAGCCCATTCCACTTCGTCCAACTGACTCTCCCTCAAAATGTGAGCTGACTTGACTTCTATCTCGATTAGCAGAATGGCTTCCATCCTATACACCAAAGTGTGAGGTGTAGCACCAGTTGGAGTACGTACTGTTATTCTGTATCCCTACAAGGCATATGGCAAATGTAGGTGCCAATCCTTATAGCTGTCAGCCATCTTCTGCAGTATATTCTTAAGGGTCTTATTTGCGGCTTCAACGATGCTGTTTGTTTGAGGTCTATACGGAGAAGACTTGTGGTGTTGAATTTTCTCCTTCTTCAATAGCTGAGTAACCTCCTTTTGGAAGTGAGATCCATTATCAGTGATGAACTCAAAAGGGACCCCATACCTACAAAGGATGTTGGTACGAATAAACTGGGCTACTTGTTTGGAATCCAATATCTAGTAAGGTGCAGCTTCAACCCATTTGGAGAAATAATCAATAGCCACCAGAATGAATTCATGCTTGCCGAAAGACTTCGAGCTTATCTTGCCAATAACGTCCAGGCCCTAAGTTGCAAATGGCCAAGGCGTGGTGATAAGAAATAGAGGCATAGGAGGTTTCTTCTAAAGTTTGGTGTAGATCTAACACTTATGGTACTTCTCAACATATCTTGTGCAATCTTGATTCATAGTAAGCCAAAAGTATCCCTAATTCATGATCTTGTGGGCTAGAACAATTCTGTTCATGTGTGGACCTTCGTTACTACCATGCATCCGTTCCATGATCTGTTGGGCTTCTGTTTTAGTGACACATCTCAGATGGATGTTATCCCAAACCCATTTATAGAGTACTTCCCCGTTTGGAATGAAACCCTTAGACAACTATCTTAAAGTCCTCTTTTCTGTTTTAGAGGCCCCTTCAAGATAGAGTCCATTCTTGATGTAATTGAAGATATCCCAAAACTATGGTTTGCTATCAACCGCTTGAATATTCAAACAATGAGTTACGCAACCTGGCTCATGCTTAACTTCAATTGTAACAGGTCTGATTATGAAACTATCGCTTATATCAAGCATTGAGGCAAGTGTTGCCAAAGCATTAGCAAATATGTTCTTCATCCTTGGAAGATAATGGAAAGATAGTTCATAGAAATTAGCTGCTAGTTCATTTAGGTGTTTATGGTAGGGAACCAAATGCTCTTCTCTGATCTTCCACTTCCCCAAGGCTTGGGAAACTATCATATTCGAATCCCCATAAATCTCAAGGCATTTGATTCTGAGCCTTATTGCTGCCTCAAGACCACAGATGCATGCCTCATACTCTACTTCATTATTTGTTACTTCGAAGTTTAGTTTGATGGCTATGGGTAGATTTTCCCCACTCGGTGTAATGAACACAATGTCGGCACCATACCCTTTGTTGTTAGATGCCCCATCAAAGTAAAGCTTCCACACTTCACTGTCAATTGTTAGGATGTCTTCATCAGGAAATTCAAGCTTGACCCAATGATCATCTACTGGAGCTGCAGCTAACTGATCAGACATTATACTACCCTTAACTGCTTTCTATTGCACATATTTCAGATCATATGCAGCTAATACAGCCATCCACCTTGCCATCTTACTGTCAAGAACTAGCTTCTCCATAAGGAAGTTCATAGGGCTCTTGTCAGGAAGAACATGAATTGTAAAAGAGCAGAGGTAGTGTTGCAGCTTGTGGCAGACCCATACCAAAGCAAAACATAACTTTTCTGTAAAATTGTATTTGAGCTCATGCGATAACATCCTTTTACTCAAGTAATAGATGACATTTTCCTTGCTGGAGTCAGGAGCATTTTGGACAAGCATTGCCTCCATTGCTTCATCAGTTACTGATAGTTAAAGCAATAAAGGCTTTCCAAACCTTGGTAGCTGTAGTACCGGTGGGTTTAGTAAGTATTGCTTGATATGGTCAAAAGCTTTCTGACAGTCATCATTCCATTGCTTGGAGGCCCCTTTTCTGGGTAGCTTGAAGATGGGACCACATACATCAGCCAACTGATTGATGAATCGACTAATGTATTGTAGCCATCCAAGGAAACCTCTGATCTCCTTTTCTGTTTTTGGAGGTGGCATTTCCAAAATTGCCTTTGATTTAGCAGGGTCTACTTTTATATCCTTCTTGCTGACCATGTGGCCTAGGAATACTCCAGATGAGGCTCTGAAGACACATTTGGCGGGATTGAGCTTGAGATTGTACTGGCGAAGTCTAAGGAAGAATCGCCTTAGTGCCCCTAAATGTTCTTCAATAGTGGTGCCTTTTATTACCATGTTATCCACATGAACTTCAATCTCTTTATGCATCATGTCATGGAAAATGGTAGTTGCCATCCTCTGGTATATTGTCCTGGCATTTTTAAGCCCAAATGGCATAACTCGGTAGCAGTAGGTGCTCTAGTAATAAATGTTGTCTTTTCTTTATCAGGAGGATGAACCATTATCTGATTATACCCCACAGCCAGGTCAGTTAAGGAAACCAATTCAGAATCTGCCATGCGGTCTACCAACAGATCAATATGAGGCAAGGGAAAATCATCTTTGGGATAGGCTTTATTTAGATCCCTGTAATCCACACACATTCTGACTTTACCGTCTTTCTTGGGAACCGACACGATGTTAGCAAGCCAGGATGGATAGTTGATGGGCTCAATGAAGTTGTGGTCCAGTAGCTTGGTAATTTCTTCTGTAATTGGTATAGACCATTATATCTTGAGTCTTCTCAATTTCTGCATGACGGGCTTAGCCCTGGGTAAACTGGGATTTTATGAACTGCTATGCTTGGATCCAACCCTGTCATGTCTTTCGGTTGCCATGCAAAATAATCTTGAAATTCTTTGATCGTCTTTTCAACATGATCCCTATTTACGCATGTAGATGCAATGAATGTAATTTTTGATATGTCATGAGTGCTAGCATTAATGGACTCTTTAATTGTGTCATCTTTTATTTCATTTATTTTATTTTTACTTGATGTCTCATTTAAGTCAGATTTAAAAGTTGGAACATTAAAGAAAAATGAAGACACAGGGTCTTAAGAGGAAAGAGTGGACTTTTTATTGAATTCAAATGGGGGTATGTCCCAATTTACATCAAACTGAAAAGTTAGATGCTTAAGGTCAGTTACATTATCAACAGAAGAAATAGAAGAGACAGACTCAGATTCAGAAGACGAGTCTATCTCAGATTGAGACTTTGATTTGGGTTCTAGTTTGGATTCTAGTTCAAAAGGATAAAAGGGGCTCTCCTCAAAGGACCAATTTTGCAGCTCGGTCTCGGTGGGCTAGATTAAGGTGGAAGGGTCAGTTTTCTCCTCCTCAACAGTGAGCATGAACACTTCATCGAAAAGACTAGCCTCCATGTTCTCTTCCCAATCTTGACTGAGCATGTAGATTGGTTCACAGTCTTCTATCTCAAGCCTGATATCAGAAAAGATTTCAAACCCACGGATCAGTTTTTTGGTAATAGGGCAGACCCAAGGCTCAGGAAAGTTACAGTAAGGAACTGTGTTGCCTTCCTTTACAAAATAGCCATTTAGAGTTTTGAAGTAAGAGCGTATGGGCCAGTCATAAACCTTACCTCTTCTAAGGGCAGCTATTCTGTCTTTAGCCCAATTTTCCATTTCTGCAAGATCCTCATTAGTGGGCTTATACCCTAGCCCAAATGGTGGCGTTGCGACTGGATAGTCCAAGAAAGACTTCAAGCCCTGTTGGCTCCTTCCCAAACCTAAACCAAGAAAGTAATTCATTTTGCTGAGCATGTTAGCAACAACAATATTCCCGAAGGGTTCAAAATCAAATGGAATGAATTCTTTACCCTCTTCACCCTCAATGTATTGAATGAAGGAGAAACCTGAGAGTGGATAAGTGGATAGCCCAGGTTGAATCTCAAGAATGGGAACAGAGCTTGGGATGTCTAGTCTTCCATGCATATCCCCTTTAACAGTCACAATCCCATTTTCGAAAGGAAACTTGACTTTCTGGCATAGGAAGGAAGGGATAGCCTTAGCTTGATGGATCTAGGGCCTTCCAAGTAATAGGTTAAAACACGAAGGTACATCAATGGTATGGTGAAAGATGTTGGCCCAATGGTCACATCGATGATAGCCACCCCGAGGACTTCCCTCTTGGTATTGTCATACGCCCTTACTATCTGATTTGAAGGGGTAAAATCAGTAACCTCCAGTCCCAAACAGCTTGCTACCTTTAGAGGGCATACATTTAAGGCTGAACCATTATCAATCAGAACCATTGGCATAGTCTTTCCCCGAGTTACCACTGTGATGTAAAGGGCATTATTGTGGCTAGAGTCTCCTTCTAGAATGTTAGTTTCTCCAAAAGTGGTGGACACCCCTTTAGTAGTAGAGGTAATAGAAGCAACAAGGTTTTCTGGTGTGATATCAATTAGAGCCTGGCACTAATTCAATGCCTTGTAAAGAGCTTGGTGGTGAGGATATGAGGACTGGATCAAACTCCAAATTGAGATGTTGGCTTGTGCTTTCTTGAGTTGTTTGAGAATGGGATCTTCATCTGGTTCAAGAATCCCTTTCAATTTGTTAGTAGGTGTAGGAATAGGTTGAATAGGTTGAGTGTTTGGGCTTGGTTGGCTCTGGACAACTCTACCACTTCTGGTGATGGCATCAATCTCCTCATCTAGATTAGTGAGGTCCAGGACACAGCAATAATCGAGACTTGACTCAATCAAAGAGACAAGGTCAACTCCCTCATGATTATTTATGGCATTGACTGTGTGGTTGGGTAGAGGGTTGGTGTTGATATTAGGTCAGGCTTTTGGTGGTATCAGGTCATTGGAGTCAATAAGGTCCTGAATTCTGTGTCTAAGGGCCTTGCACGCATCTATTTTATGCCTAAGTCCTTGATGATAATCACACCTCTCATGTGGGTTGTAAATTTTTGGCAGGGGATTGGGGATTGGTTTTGGCTCAAGAGGTTTCACTATGTTTCCCTCAAGCAGCTTCTTTAGGATAATACTCATAGGCACACTCCCTAGATTAGAAAACTGCCTCCTTTCAATCCTAATAGGTTTCTTAATAGTCAGAGCATTAATTTCCCCCCCTTTTTGATTCGTTGAGGAAGTCACGTTACCTTGATGAGTTGACTTTTTATACCTTGACCCTGATGCGGTCTCTTCTTTAATCTGACCATTCTGAATCAAGTCTTTGATTTTTAAAGGAGTAGCAATAAGGGCTTTGAAGGAAGGCAAGTATTGAGTTTGTGGCCTTTCTTAGTAAACTGGCAGAAGATTCTTGACAATTATGTCAATTTGTTCATTTTTAAGAGGCCAATTTACCATCTGAGAAGCCTTTTTCCTCCACCTCATAAGGAACAAAGAGAAGGATTCCTTGGCATACTGCTTGGTGGTCTCAAGGTCTCTTCTTGTCACATTGACCTCGATGTTGTAATGATACTGTTGGACAAAGATATTGCAGATGTCATCCCAGGTCCGTTTCTTGGCGAGATCTAAATCTACAAACCATTTCACAGCTGTACCGGTCAGTGAATGTTGAAATATTGGGCTAGGAGTTCGTTATCCACACCCAATGGATGCATGGCTCCCACATATACTTTGAGGTGGGTCTAGGGGCAGGTAGTCCCATCAAACTTGTCAAACTCAGGCATCCTGAATTTGGGAGAAACTCTTGCATTAGGGAACAAGCTTAAGGACCCCATATCAACCAGATCCTCTTTCTTTTTCATACCCAATAACATCTTCTCCATGCGCTCCATTTTTTCCATGCAAGCCTTTATTTTAGGATTAACTTCCCTCCCTTGGAAAGGATCCACGGGTTGGGAAGTTGGTGAGTTATTTTTGAGGAACTCGGGTGATGGGATAGGCAATGGTGGAATGATGTTGGTGTTTGCAGGTTATTTGTCTCTGGATTCAACTCTGGAAGTGGATCCATAAATAGGATAAAAGGCAGGTTTTGGGTTAGCTTTGAATGACTTTGGGTCAGTTGGGTTTTGAGCCAGGGAGGTTTGTTCTAATATGGCATGGACATCCTCCATGATAGCCCTCATTTGGACCTTCAGCATATCTTGAAAAAGGGCCTCTTGCCTCTTCATTATGGTCTCCTGGTGTTCAGAGAGCTTAGCAAAAAGCTCATCAAAGAACTCATCAGCTCTGGTGGTAGTGGTCTTATCTCCGGCAATAGAAATCTTGTCAACCTTTGGATAGAGAGATAAAGCTGGGTCAGTTTCTAGCTTAGGTATGGAACAAAGATCATGGAATATATCAGCTTTTGATGGGGACCATAAGTTGCCATGGGTTTATGATTGGGACTAGCAGTGTTTGAGTGAGATTAAAACTCTCCAAATTTGTAAGGTCTATGCATGCATGCATGTATGCATGAATAGAAAAGGTTTCATGATAATGACATACTAAGTTCTAGTATTATGGTACATACAATCCTAAAGGAAGGTTCTATGAGTCATTACATGAAAGGGTTAAGGTGGTTTAAAGGGAACCCATCACACTAGAGATGCGATATACCTAACCACATGTGAGACAAGGAGCCTCGCATGGGTCCAATGGTACGTGCACACTCATTACACCTCTAAAAGGATTAGAGGATACGTCATGGTCTAGATGATTTCACTATCGGCAAACAGATCTAAGGAAGGTTGCCCACTCGATGTTACTTTCTATCCTTTGTTTTCCTAGGAAGCTAGGGTTTTTTGGATAAGGAGTCCGGTGTAGTGATGCAAGAAAGAGTTATTTTGCTTTTAAAGCCAAACTCAGTATTTTATCAAAAGTAATCCACTTTATCTTTTATTTGAAAAAAGATTTTAGGTCCCTAGTGGATTCGCTAACTGTGAGGCCTCTCCTGAGCACCAGTCCGATCCGCTAAGGAATCGAAATACTCTTTGGGAGAAACTCCATGACTGGAACTCGCTGTGAGTTTAGAAACTTGATTTTTGTATTTTGAAAGTTGAAAAGTGAGTTGCCACTTTAATTTACTTATTTTAATTGGAAAAATTAAAGAAAATCGAAATTGATTAACTCCAAAAATGATTTATTTTATCCCAATGGAAAATGCACCAATCCACGAGTGACCAAAAAGGGCTCAGGGATTAGGTTTTGGTAATTACACAATTAAGAAAATATATTTTCTTCAGTTTGGCTAAAATTGCAAAATAACTCTTAAAAATGAATTTTTGTGTATGCGTGAATAGGAATATAATGATGAATGAAACAGATATATGTATGATGAGATGGAATGACAATTGTAGACAAACAAGTAAGATAGATCTTACTTAACTATTACAAGATCAAAACAATTGAAATAAAGAGGATCTTTCCTCTAGCCCTTATGGGTAATAGAAAAAGCACACATTCCCCAACTAAACTAATATATGATCATAAATAAAAGATTAATATAAACAAATCAAAATAACAAGAAAACAAGAATATTGATAAAAAGGTTTTTGAGTTGATGCCTTTTGGAATGGCAGCCTGCATATCCCATCAAATGGGAATCAAACTCCATATAGTTCTTCCTTCTTGCGAATGAAGGATTATGGAAAAAAGTGTGTTGGTTTGCTTATTAATTTAATTCTGATTCTTAAATTAATAAATTTTAGATCTTTTCTGTTTTAGACCTAAAGAGAATTCTATATCTGAATTTAGAATTTTGAAAAATGGAAAAGGGATTATACCTTTGCTTTTCTTGGTTTTCAGATGAATGGACGAGCTTTGCTCCGGATCTCAACTCCACCTTGAATTCAAAAGACTTGGAATCTAGATCTAAAAAGCAACAAGTATATTAGTATTAGAGAGGATTTCTGCCTTGGAATATGTGTCAAATGAGCTTGAAGGAGGCTCTATTTATAGAGCAGCTAGGGGGGTGTTGGTGGTATGGACGGTGGCGCTAGTATGTTGACAGTGGTATGGACGGCGGCGCCAGTATGTCGCAAGAGGCACCGGCGGCAACGGCGACATGCCGGGCGTCTGGGTGACATGTTAATCGTGCCGCCTTGATGCTGGCATAAATTCTGTGCCACCTATGGCGGCATGGCAGATGTGCTGCCCAGACGGCGGTAGGAAGACGTGTTGCCTAGACGGTGGCATGTCAGGCGTGTCACCCAGAGCAGTAACACACCTCCCGTGTGCTGGTTAGCTGGTTTGACCTGTTTCCTGCTCTTTCATCCATTTCGGGTCTGTTTTAGTTTTGATTTGAGCTCGGTTTGATCCTGTGGGTTCGTAACTGAAAGACGGTAGACTGGAGGTGCAATTTTGAGGGTTCACAAAGGGCAAATCCTTATTCATGAGCCTGTGGTATCCTTATGACCAAAGCCTAGAACACCATACTTGAGATAAAAGCAACCATCTTCTAAAGAGGTCTAAAAAACCCTTATAGAAAACCCAAGCTGACAAACTTTCCTCAAAGCCTCAAAGCCTACACCCAAAAACCTTCACAATTAAGCCCAAGCCTAAAAGCCTTCACCATAAAAAACCACTCCCCAACAGCCTTAATTATAAAGCCCAAGCCTAGCCTTCACTATAAAGCCCAAACTAATAAGCCTAAGCCTAGCTTTCACCATTCACAAAAGACCATAATCTCCTCTAAAGCCAAATCTGACCAAACCTTCCCTAACTAATTTCCTAGCCTAACCTGTCCTCTAAGCCTGACCTAATCGAGCCAAAGGTAGAACTTGACCAAGTCTTCCAAATAAACTCCCCAAAGGTTGCAACTTGACCAAGCCAAAGTCCCAGACCTGACTAAGCCTTCCACATGAACTTCTCCGAGGACAAGCCCCATAAGTTGACCTTCCCCAAACCTTCCAATCCAATCATCTCCAAAAACCTGACCTTCCTGATCCAGCTCTCCAACTCGGCCTTAAACCAAAGTCTGACTTATCTAACTTGAATAGCCCGATCTTTCCCAAGACCACACCTTGCTTCTTCCTAAGCTAAACTGATAGCCATAACCAACCAATCTCATACCTGACATGCCCATCTTCACTTCTAAGCTAGCCAATCAACCAAAAACCAAATGACCAAACCATTTTCCTCTATCATTCTAAAGTGGGGGCACATCCCTTCTAAATATTCACCTTTATGAAATGGGGGCATCTTTCTCCTAAAGATCAACACTTTTATATTAGGACTGACCTTTCACAGGTTCAAGGTATCAAATCATTGCATAATTATCTAGCATTTTTTGCATTGAACAGGATCATGAATCAAGGCAAATTGTCAAAACTCTCGAAGAAAGCCAAGATCATCATCATCATTCCTACCAGACAGGATTACCACTTTATCGATTCCTACCAGACAGGGTCATCTTCTTTCCTACTAGATAGGATCATCAACATCATTCCTACTAGATAGGATCATCATCATCATTCCTACCAGACAGCATCACCACTTTGTCGATTCCTACCAGACAGGATTGTCTTCTTTCCTACATGTGAACCCTCAAATTTGCATCTTATGATCCGGCTGCAGCTTGACACCTACTAAGTATAGTGTGCTACGCATATGGTGGTCCCACTAGCCGGTTAGCGGGCAGGGGTTAAGAGGGCAGCGCCCCTTGCGGGGTATGGGGTAGCGCCCCATTGAAAAATAAATTTTTTTAAAATTGCACCTCCAGTCGACTGTCTTTCAGTTACGAACCCACAAGATCAAACCGAGCTCGAATCAAAACTGAAAAGGACCCAAAATGGATGAAAAAGCAAAAAATAAGTCGAACCAGCCGGCCAGCACGGGAAGAGTGTCAGTACTCTGGGTAGCACGCATTTCGTGCTGCCGTTTGGGCAGCACATCTGCCATTCCACCCATGGTGGCATGGAATATGTGTTGGCATCCAGGTGGCACGCTTAACGTGCCGCCTGAATGCCCGACACATCACTAGTGCCGCTGGTGACGTGCTGGCACAGCCGTTTGTACTGTCGGCACCCCCTAGCTACTCTATAAATAGAGCCTCCTTCATGCTCATTTGATAGACATTCCAAGCCAGAAAACCTCTCTTATACTAACATACTTGTTGCTTTTAGATCTAGATTCCAAGTTTTTTTTCAATTCAAGGTGGAGTTGAGATCTGGAGCAAGGCTCATTCCATACGTCAGAAAGTCAAGAAAAGCAAAGGTATAATCCCTTTTCTATTTTCAAAATTCAAAACTTAGATCTAGAATTCTCTTTAGGTCTAAAACTGAAAAGATCTAAAAACTTATTAATTTAAGAATCAGAATTAAATTAATAAGCAAACCAACACATTTTTTTAAAACCCCTCCTTCGCAAAAAGGAAGAATTGCGTGGGGTTTGATTCCTATTCAATAGGATACGCAGGCTGCCATTCTGAAGGGCATCAACTCCAAAAACCTTTTTATCGATATTCTTGTTTTCTTTTATTTTGATTTATTCATATTAATCTTTTGTTTATGATTTTATGTTAATTTAGTTAGGGAATGTGTGCTTTTCCTAGTACCCATAAGGGCTAGAGGAAAGATCCTCTTTATTTCAATTGTTTTGATATTGTAATAATTAAGTAGGATTTATTTTGCCTATTTATTGACAATTGTCATTCCATCTCATCATATATATATATATCTGTTTCATTCATCATTATATTTCTATTCATGCATACACGAAAATTCCTTTTTAAAGAGTTATTTTGCAATTTTAGCCAAACTAAAAAAAAAATATATTTTCTTATTTGTGTAATTACCAAAATCTAATCCCCAAGCCCTCCTTGGTCACTCATGGATTGGTGCATTTTTCCACTGAGATAAAATCAAATCATTTTTTGGAGTCAATCAATTTGGGTTTTTCTTTAATTTTCCCAATTAAAGTAAATAAATTAAAGTGGCAACTCACTTTTCAACTTTCAACATACAAAAATCAATTTTCTGAACTCACAGCTAGTTCTAATCATGGAATTTCTCTCAAAGAGCATTTCGATTCCTCGATGGATCGGATCGGTGCTTGGGCTAGGCCTCACAGTTTGCAACTCCACTGGGGATTAAAAATCTTTTTCAAATAAAAGATAAAGTGGGTTACTTTTGGTAAAATACCGAGTTTGGCTTTAAATGCAAAATAACTCTTTTATGCATCACTAAATCGGACTCTTTGTCTAAAAACCCTAGCTTCCTAAGAAAATAAAGAATAGAAAATAACATCGAGTGGGCAACCTTGCTTAGGTCTGCTTGCTGATAGTGAATCATCAAGCCTATGACGTATCCTCTAATCCTTTTAGACGTGTAACGAGTATGCACGTACCATTGGACCCACCCAAGGCTCCTTGTTTCACATGTGGTTAGGTATATCGCATCTCTAGTGTGATGGATTCCCTTTAAACCACCCTAACCCTTTCATGTAATGACTCATAGAACCTTTCCTTTAGGATTGTATGTAGCATAATACTGAACTTGGTATATCATTATCATGAAACCTTTTCATTCATGTATACATACATGTATACCTTGAACCTTGTGAAGAGTCAAAAACCTATCCAAACACCTTCACACCTAAAACCCATGGTCCATCTAAACCCATGGTCAACACCCAAAGCTCATGACCTATGGTTCACCTAAACTCATGGTCAACACCCCAAAGCTCATGGTTCACCTAAACCCATGGTCAATACCCAAAGCCCATGGTCCACCTAAACCTATGGTCAAAACCCAAAACCTATGGTCAACACCCAAAGAGCATAGTCCACCTAAACCCATGGTTAACACCCAAAGCTCACGGTCCATCTAAACCCATGATCAAAATCTAAAACTCATGTCCACCTAAACCCATGATCAAAACTCAAAACTCATGGTTCACCCAAACCCATGGTCCAGTCCTATCCAAACCCATGTCAAACTCATGGTAAAAATAAACCCGTCTAGGGTACCCTCATCCTTTTCCATAATTCTTATCCAAGCTAAACATTAACCTAGCCCAAGCTAAACACTGACATACCTTCATCTTTCATAATCCTTACCGAAGCTAAATACTAACCTATGGTCCACCTAACATCCAAATCCATAGTAGATCCATAACCCAATCGAAAAACCCATGGTCACTCTATCCTTAAACTCATGGTAAACCATTCATAAATCACAATCCCAAGCTAAATTCTGACCTAGCCACTCAAAGCTAAAATTTGACCTAGCCACCCAAAGCTAAAATTTGACCTAGCTCCCTTAGCTAAATACCTACCAAGCTAACATCATACACCTTTACCCTCATCTTTACCCATACACCGTCAACCTAACCATAGGACACTATCATCCATTGTCATTAATCCTAAGGTCCTTTGGTTTGTCACACCTCCCTATAACCCTTTTTTCCAAAGCTTGATACTAACCCAGTGCCTTTTCCCTTTCAATGGTTGATAAAATGTCTATTGCTGGAGATGAAGTCACTGTGACTAGAGTTGATGAAATCTTTAACAAGCTTCTTATTAAGCTCTGAATAATAAGAGACCCTGATGAAGAGGCAAGAAGCTCTTTTCCAAGACATGCTCAAGGCCCAAAGGAGGGCTATCATGGAAGATGTTCGCACCTTGATGGAACAAACCTCCCTGGTTCAAAGCTCAATCGACCCAAAACTACTCAAATCTGACCCAAGACCCACTCTTTATCCTGTCTATGGATCCACTTCCAAAGCTGACTCTAGAGACAAAGAGCCTCCAAACACTGACACCATCCCACCATCACCTGAATTCCTCAGAAACAACTCACTCTATCAACCCATGATAGTTCAACCACCAAATTTCACCCCTACTCTCACTTCCCAACCCGCAGATCCTTTCCAAAGGAAGGAAGTTAACCCTAAAATCAAAGCCTTCATGGAAAAAGTGAAGCACATGGAAAAAATGATGAAGAATATGAAGAAGAAAGAAAAACTGGTTGATATAGGCTCCCTGAGCTTATTTCCCAATGCAAGAGTTCTGCCAAAGTTCAAGATGCCGAATTTGGACAAATTTGATGGTACTACTTGCCCCAAGATCCATTTAAAAATGTATGTGGGGGTAATGCATTCCTTTGGTATCAACAATGAGCTCCTTGCTCAACTCTTTCAGCAAACTCTTATTGATCCTGCCCTAAGATGGTTCATTAACTTGGATGATACCTAAAAACATACTTGGGAGGACATTTGCAAGGCATTTGTCAAACAATACTACTATAATATTGAAGCAGACATTACAAGAAGGGATTTAGAAACCATAAAGCAACTTCTAGATGAGCCCTTTTTCATGTTCCCTACAAGGTGGAGGGCTAAAGCTACTCAACTGGTAAACAGGCCAACTAAGCAAGAACAAGTAGATATCATTATCAAGAACCTACTTCCTACCTACAAAGCCCACTTGTTAACACAATACCTACCCACCTTCAAAGCTTTGGTTGTAACTGCATCAAAAGTTGAAGATTGCATCCAAAGTCAATCATTTCAAGCTGAACTCCCCACCACCAACCTGAACAGTGATGAAGAATCTAGTCCTAACTCAACCCCACCTTACCTCAGCCCCAAAAAGGCATGTCATGGAGTAGTTCAAATTCAGCTAATCTGACCTATCTGAGATTGAATTCCAAGTCTAAACTTGAGTCCAAGTCTGAGTCCAAATTTGAGTCAGAGTCTGTCGTCTTATTTTTCTTTATTCTTGTCGACCATAGAGGTTTCTTTTGTCATCTTACAATAAAGTTTCCTATATAGTAATGCACATACATTTTCTTTTCTTCTTCCTTGTTTAGTCTAGCATGGATGAGCCATAAAAAAAATGAAAAAAAAAGACAAAAAGAAAAAGAGGAAAAAAGAGAGAAATGAACAAACAGTCAAATTCACCATAATTAGCACATGTTAGAATTTGAGGTGCCATCAACAATCGCACCTAATCAAAAAAGGTCAAATAGTTGAAGCATAAAGAGCAAATCAAATGGAATTACCTATTGCACATTAGGTAATCAAACAATGCACCTCAATAAGGTCAACAAGTTCAGAAAAGACCTTTGTCAAATCTAGGCCAGGGCCCCTCAAAGCAGCAGCCCAAATCATGGTGGAATATTTTCTCCTAAATACGAGCTCATTAAGCTGAAAATCTAAAAAGAGCAGCTTAGGCAAAAGTTAGAGCTGAGAGAGAGAGAGAGAGAGAGAGAGAGAGAGAGAAAGCTCATCCAAGTCATCTTCCTTTATGTCTGAAGTTTTCAAATCATTTTCAATCAATCTGTCTCATCTCATGTCTCTAAAGTCATCCTTCCTCACCGAAGGTTCATTCTTTAAGGATATTCTATCTTTTATATTCTTATCCTACAATGGGGGCATATCTTCCCAAGAATGTTATCATCTGTTGTCAATCTGTCCCGTTGCTTAGCTCAAATAGCTAATGCACAATCCTTCACAATTGAGAACATAATCCTCGAGTTGTCTTCTTCCACTAGCCTTTTAGCCAATCCTAAGGGCTCTTTGTTTTAGCCAATACAATTTATATAAAGTCAAACTAATTAAGTGTCACTCCAAGAGTCTCTTCAATCTCCAGCAACAGGAAAAGCTTGATTTGCTCTTTTCCATGATTCATGCTACAAATAGCAAAATCATACAACCTCCATGATTCTTTGCAGAAGTTTCAATCTACCTTCAAAACCATTCTCGAACTTTATAAAATCATATTGTTTCATCCCAAGCCTCACTGGCAAATCATACCACCCATTCCTTGGCAGAATCTCAAAATGAGTAGAACCAAAAATCCCAAGTCTACCAGGGCTTGTCATCTTTAAATCTATTTTCCTTGGCAAAACCAGAAGTCAAGGCATATCTCCCAAAAGCCTTCATCAAGAAGCCCAAATCCAAAAGCCTTCACCATAAAGCCCAAAACCAAAAGCCTTTACTATGAAGCCTACTCCCAAAAGGCCTTCATTTATGAAGCCTATGATCTCCTTTAAGGCAAAATTAGACTGAGCCTTTCAAATGGATTTTCTAACCAGACCGACCCTTTTTAGCCAAGACCTTTCCCTACAAGGACTAATCCTTAACCATAACTTTCAATGGGCAAATCGAGTCAAGCCACCCATGTTGACATTCCCACACCCCTCGTCTTTCAGAGACATAACCTTCTCTGAATCTAACACCAAAGCCGAACCAATAGCTTTGATCCCAGCTTTTCTAATATCAAGGCCAACCAAATAGCTTTGTTCCTATTCCTCTTAACATCAAAGCCAAACAGATAGTTTTGACCTTAATCCTCCCAACCACCAAAGCCAAATAGGTAGCTTTGATCCTAATTTTCCCAAACATTAGAGTCAAACAGATAACTTTGATCATAATCTCCCTAATAGTAGGGCCAAACAGATGGCCTTGCTAAACCAATTTGAATTCCCTAGGTGGACAAATCTCCAAATCTTTCAAAGTCTAGGTAGAACAAATAGCCTTGATTAAAATTCACCAAATCATCTTCACCTCCAATAATTAGGCTGAACATATAGCCTTAATTGAAGATCACCATGACCATTCTCACATCCAACGCCAAAGTCAAACCAATGGCCATTGACAAAACCTCATTTATCCTATGGGCCCTCTCCCAAAAGGTTCATATCTTTATACCATGTTTGTCCTTCTTCATAAGGTTCAGTTTGCACAAGGCATGAATGTCCTCATACATGATAAGCATAAGTAGATATCCCAAGCCCAAAGTCTGACATGGTATAACCCAGAATCTGACATGGTATAGCCTAGAATCTGATATGGCCAAAGAACATATAAGCCAAAAATCTGATGTTGCAAGAGCACAAGCCCAAAGTCTGACATGGCATCTCTTCCCAAGGTTCACTGTCATCAGAATTGCCTTTTGCTTAAAGCCAATTCTAATGATGGGGTAGTTGTGAACCCTCAAATTTGCACCTTATGATCCAGTTGCAGCTTGACACCTACTAAGTATAGTGCGCTATGCATACGGTGGTCTCGCTAGCCAGTTAGCGGGCAGGGGGTCAAGGGGGCAGCGCCCCATTGAAAAATAAATTTCCTGAAAATTGCACCTCCAGTCGACCGTCTTTTAGTTACGAACCCACAGGATCAAACTGAGCTCAAATCAGAATTAAAACAGACCTAAAACTAACGACAAAGCATAAAATAGGTCGAACCAGCCGGCCAGCACAGGAGGAGTGTCGCTGCTCTGGGCGGCACGCTTGACGTGTCGCTATCAAGGCGGCACATTTGCAGTGCCGCCTCCAGGGCAGAACGCCTTTCGTGCTGCCGTCTGGGTGGCACATCTGCCATGCCGCCTATGGCAATACAGAATATGTGCTGGCAACCAACGGCACGCTAGCACGTCACTGGTGTTGCTGGTGATGTGCTAGCATTGCCATCCGTACCGCCGGCAACCCCCCTAGCTGCTTTATAAATAGAGCCTCCTTCAAGCTCATTTGACACACATTCCAAGGCAGAAAATTTCTCTTATACTAACATACTTGTTGCTTTTAGATCCAGATTCCAAGTTTCTTTTCAATTCAAGGTGGAGTTGAAATCCGGAGCAAGGCTCGTTCCATTCGTCAAAACGTCAAGAAAAGCAAAGGTATAATACCTTTTCTATTTTCAAAATTCAAAACTCAGATCTAGATTCTCTTTAGGTCTAAAACTGAAAAGATCTAAAAACTTATTAATTTAAGAATCAGAATTAAATTAATAAGCAAACCAACACATTTTTTTAAAACCCCTCCTTCGCAAGAAGGAAGAACTGCTTGGGGTTTGATTCCTATTCAATAGGATACGTAGGCTGTCATTCTGAAGGGCATCAACTCCAAAAACCTTTTTATCAATATTCTTGTTTTCTTTTATTTTGATTTATTCATATTAATATTTTGTTTATGATTTTATGTTAATTTAGTTGGGGAATGTGTGCTTTTCCTAGTACCCATAAGGGCTAGAGGAAAGATCCTCTTTATTTCAATTGTTTTGATATTGTAATAATTAAGTAGGATTTATTTTGCCTATTTATTTATAATTGTCATTTCATCTCATCATATATATCTCTGTTTCATTCATCATTATATTTTTGTTCATACATACATGAAAATTCCTTTTTAAAGAGTTATTTTGCAATTTTAGCCAAACTGAAGAAAATATATTTTCTTATTTGTGTAATTACCAAAACTTGATCCCCAAGCCCTCCTTGTTCACTCGTGGATTGGTGCATTTTTCCATTGGGATAAAATCAATCATTTTTTGGAGTCAATCAATTTGGATTTTTCTTTAATTTTTCCAATTAAAATAAATAAATTAAAGTGGCGACTCACTTTTCAACTTTCAAAATACAAAAATCAATTTTCTAAACTCATAGCGAGTTCCAATCGTGGAGTTTCTCCTAAAGAGTATTTTGATTCCTCGACGGATCCGACCAATACTTGGGCGAGGCCTCACACTACTAAACAGGATCATTATCATCATTCCTAATAGACAAGATCACCACTTTGTCAATTTCTACTAGATAGGATCATCTTCTTTCTTACTAGATAGGATCACCACTTTGTCAATTTCTACTAGACAGGATCGTCTTCTTTCCTACCAGACAGGATCATCATCGTCATTCTTACCAAACAGGATCACCACTTTGTTGATTCCTACCATACAGGATCATCTTCTTTTCTACCAAATAGGATCGTTTTCTTTTGTACCATATAGGATTGTCTTCTTTCCTACTAGACAGGATCATTATCATCATTCCTACTAGACAGGATCACCACTTTGTCGATTCCTATCAGACAGGATCGTCTTCTTTCCTACTAGACAGGCTCACCACTTTATCAATTCTTACCATACAGGATTGTCTTCTTTCCTACTAGATAGGATCATCATCATCATTCCTATCAAACAGGACCATCAATTTATCGATTCCTAATAGACAAGGTTGTTGTCACCACCACTTCGTCGATTCCTACCAGACAAGATTGTCTTCTTTCCTACCAAATAGGACCATCACTTCGTCGATTCCTACTAGATAAGGTAATCATCACCACCATTTTGTCGATCACACCAGATAGGATCATCTTCTTTCCTACTAGACAGGACCACCACTTCGTCGATTCCTACCAGACAAGGTCGTCGTCATCACCACCACTTCATCGATTCCTACCAGACAGGGTCGTTATCACCACCACTTCATTGATTCCTACCAGACAGGATCATCATCACCACCACTTTGTCGATTCCTACCAGACAAGGTCATCATCATCACCACTTTGTAGATTTCTACCAGACAAGAACATCACTTTTAGCTCCTACTAATTATCACATACTAACAACTGGTAGATCTTCCAAATATACCAGGGGCATCTTCCTTAAAATTACCTCTCACCCAAATGTCCAAACTCTATCCTAGACAATAATTTGGTTCCTTTTACCATCTCCCATCCTCAAGTTCACTGTCATCAGAATTGCCTTTTAGACAAAGACAATTCTGATGAGAGGCCAGCTGTGAACCCTTAATTTTGCACCTTTCAGTATGTGTTTGAACCTTAAGAGCACTTAGGCTCGGTAAAGAAACCTTCAGAAGCCAAAAACTCTCAAAATGGATAAAATAAATATTTATTTTTGGCATTTGTACCCTTTCAAATAATTTGGGATTGAGTAACGAATACAATGCAACTAGAATCATGAAAAATAGACGAGAAAACAGGCAAAAGCAGGGCTTATTGCCATAGAGCTCTGTGGCACTCCGCAAAGCCCTCTGTAGAACCATAAAGGCTATGCAGCACTTTCGCAAAGAGCTTTGCAGTGCTGCAAAGCCCTCTGTGGCAACTCCAATGAAAATTCAATTTTTTGTAATCTCACATTGGAAATTTGTGTTTTCTATACTTCAAATCTCCTCCTATATATAGAAGGCCTCCCAACACTTCAAAAGACAAACTTCTAGAGCTTGAAAAGCAATAACTTCATGCAAAACACTTTGCATTTGCTCCTTGCTTCACAAAGCGAGTTGGGGGGTTTCTCCTTGATTCCTACTCGACTAGTTTAAATCTTTCTACCCGTCTGTTCAAGGCAAGTCTCTTGCCCAAGGCTCGTGTCTGCTGCCCAAGGCTAACCACCATTCACTGTTCGAGGCCAGGCACTGCCTGCCTAGGCTAGCTACTGCCTGCCATCCAAAGCTAGTCGTCACCTGTCGTTTAATGCCAACCGTCGCCCGTCATCCGAGGTAAGTTCCCTTTTCCTTTAATTTTTTGTTGTCTAAATTTCCTTGCCTCTTTTAGTTAGTTAATTAAATTGATTCATCTAGGTTCCTAGCTAATCAAATTGGTGATTAATCAAATTAATAAATTAACTCAACCCTCTTTTAATCAATTAATCAAAACATGGTAAACTGGCTAGGCTAAACTAACCCCTCCACAAGAAAGGAGAACTACGTGGGTTCTGATTCCCATTTAAAGGGATACGTAGACATACTTGGTTCAAGCATCAAATCCAATTAAAATTAATCAACTATCCCCCTATCATCTTCTTCACTTACTTTTGTGTTTGTTTCTTTGCTTTATTATTAGCATTAGTTTGAGGAATGTGTAACTTCCCTAGAACCCATAAGGGCTAGAGGAGGTATCCCCCATGTTTGGGATTTTATTTGTAATGTTAACTTTCTTTTAGACTATTACTTGCATTTATTATTGGATATGTGGAATCAATGATCATGCATATCATAAATTGTTCATGAAATATATTTTAAGTCACTCTTATATTAATTGGCCAAACTTATTTTGTTAAAATAAACCAAAAACCTAGTCTCCGAATCCTCTTTGGTTTCAAGGCTAGTGATCCTTTTTCTTTTGGGTTATAATTAGAGTCAAATGGGTTTTTTCCTTATATTTTCCCAAATAAAAATAATTAAGGTGGTGACTCTAAAAAATAATTTTCAAACCTATCAAAGATAAGCCTGAGGGCTTCCTTGTGAGTTCTTTCCCAAATGAGCATTTCGATTCCCTTTAGTAGATTGGACCGGTGCTCGAGCGAGGCCTCACACTTATATTCTTTCTGGAACTACACTACTATTTATCTTTCGTTTGATAAGCTAAACATCTATTGTTATTATGCCAAATGTTATTGCATTTCTTCAATGCTATTTTTATAAGTGATTACCATTAGCTCTAGCTATAGTACCCATAACTCTTTTTATGCAAAAATCCTCATGCCGATATGAGTAATCATCAGTATCTGTGTACATGGTCTTAACCCAATAGATAGGGGTTGTGTATCTACCTCAGTTAGAAGGGGTAGTTCTAGCCATGGAGCCTAATTAGTTTCATGCTTCTCTATGTGATGGGAGTTGGAATTTGGTTTGATGCCACCTCTCCTCAATGTGTTTTAATGATTATGGCAACAGCCTTCACTCTATGTGTTTGAGTGATTTTGGCAAAAGCCTTCACTCTATGTCTTATGTGTTATAAGTGTGATTTCTATGAACTTTTCTAAATTACAAACTATAAAGCATGAATTACGAATTTTAAGTCATGAACTATGAGTTATGAGCTATGAGCCCTTTCTACAAGATATGTGTCATTGTATAAGCCTTATTGTTTACTCGTTAAGATCATCTATCTCACCCCTTTTCCTTGTATGGTTCCAAATGAGCATTATGAGGAAGCAAGGTGATAGCTCAAGCAATTTATTTCACTTAGGGGATTTCCTTGTCCAAGATTATTTCCATACTATCATGTGATGAGTCTCTAGACGCTCGGGGAGTTATTGTTATGGGAGTTTTATTTTTGGAACATTAAGTCTTAGTGTTTTTATTTGGAGTCTAAATATTATTTTCTTTTAGATTGTATTTAAAGTATATTTTAACTATTCTTCCGTAACTTAAGGTTTTTCTATAAATGGTTTAATTAAGTTAATGCATGAGGTTTTGGTATGATCCTAGGCAATGTTTATATGTGCATGAGTAGTTTCTACAAGTGTGGGTGACCTTATGTCTCCCCATGTTCTAGGACCGTCATATCTCAGAAATTGGGATGTGACAAAGTTGGTATCAGATCCAAGTTAATTAGGTTAGTATCAGGTTGCTACCCTTTGTTGCCATTCAACTAGTGATAAAGTTGGTATTAGAGCTGTAGTTTTAAGTCTAGTTTAGACTTGTCTGGTCAATGGGTTGATTAAGTATAATCCTGGAGCATATGGAATTTTCTTGTCATATCATTTGTAGTTTATTGCTAGTATAGTTCAGCAAAATTCTAATAAGCTATAGTACTCATTGTCATTATTGTGTGCCTTATGATTCTTTTACTAGATGACCAAGAAGATTACCCCTGTTAGAGGACCGCGACCTAGAACACCACGTATGGCATGCAAGAGGACATGGCGAGAGATGTTCAAGAAGGTTGTGCCTGTGATTCACTGCAAGGAAGAGAAGGTGCCTGAAGAAGAGGACCCCGAGGAGTATTTAGATTGTGATTGGGTTTATGGTAATATTTAGAAACTAGAAAGTGACTACTCAAATTTGATGGAGGAAAACCGATGTCTTAGGCTTTTTGTTCATGCCTTAAGAGAGGATATGGAGAAGAGGCATAAGGCAAAAAGAGCCAGAAGTGCTGAATGAGAACAGAAGGGTAAGCATAAGAACAAGGGTCATAGAGGCCAGCATGGAGAAGGAAATAGAGGATCAGGAAAGTAATCTTCACTAACAACTTGTGGCCATTATGGCAGCAAGCATTCTGGGGTTTGCCAGAAGGTCTCTGGCCCATGTTTGAGGTGTAGACAGATGGGTCATTTTATCAAGGACTACCCTCAGATAAGGAACTTGAGAAATGTGGCCTTGACACTTCCACCACCTGGACCATCATAACCTTAAGGGCAAGGAGCCAAGAATAAAGACATAACTAAGACTCCCGCTAGTAGTTGGTAACTGTTAGCCTAGTGGCATAGGTCTTATATGATATGAATGATATTATATGACTAGTTAGCTATTTGATTTGGGTTTGATCTTCAATTTCCTAGGAGATGATTGACTTTTAAATATGATAGGTGAGCTCATTATGCTATAGGTTACGTGTTACATGATTTGGATAGATCATATATGCCATGATATGTGATACATGCTAGGTGATATGTGTCCTATTATGTGATATTATATGATGGGTGCTCATGTTAAATGCATGCTAATGCATGCTAAATATGATAATTTGATAGTGGGGTTAAGTGGATTAGAAAGAGAAGTTGACTAAGTTTTTATCTAACTGAGATTAATGATCGATAGGTATAATGTTATGAGACATGAAATGCTTATATATTACAATGGTTTGATATATGAATTATATGGAGTTATTAAATGATAATTGTGATTAATGCCATAAGAAGAGAAATGATATTTAGTAATGATCAATAGGAGAATGAAACAAATTAGTTACATTATATATACATAAGTATACAGTATGAAGTAAGTGAAGTATGTTAAGGAATTTGTGGCTTAGATGCTACCATATAGACTAGAACAACAAGAAAGCTAGGGATTACTCTATCAATTATATAGATATCAAGTATAGTCAAAGGAAGAATATTAATCTAGTGTGATTTAAAAGAAGAAGGTATTATTCCATTTGAATTTTTAGTGCAAGATGCTTGATTGATTTTGGTGCTATGCATTCATTTGTGTCTCCATATTTTGCTAGGAGTCTTGGTAGAGATAAGGAATTAATTAATGAACCCTTAGTAGTGTCAAATCCTTTGGGAATAATGATAGAAGTAAAGTATATGTTTAAGGACTGTAAGGTAGATGGATGGAAACTTCCTATAGAGTTGTTAGAACTTGGTGTCCTAGAATTTGATGTGATCTTAGGAATGGATTGGCTATATAATTATGGAGCTTGTATTGATAGTAAAGAAAAGCAAGTAAAATTTTGAACTAAGGATGGGAAAAAATTTGTTTATCAAAGAGAAACCTATGATTAAGGTCCACTAGCGTAATCATGAAATGGATGAGTGTACTTGGGAAGCCAAGGAAGGGATGCGAGAGAAGCATCCCTAGTTTTTTGAGAATGTATGAGTAAGTATTTAAATTTAAGGATGAATTTCTTTTAAGGGAGGAGAATTAATAACCCACACTCACCTTAGGAGTTTTGATGACCAATTACTTGAATTTGGAGTTATTATGGCTTAAGTGTGTGCTTTTATGAAAAATCATGTGTTGTGTGATTGATGAATATATGGCATGTTAGATTAGTTCTAATATGCATAATATGAATTATTATTATGAAATAAATAATTTATATGAAGTGCATAAGCATAAAATGATTTATTACACATAAAATGAATTTTCATGCAAAAAGCAATTTTTAAGCATAAAAAATTTTTTGAGCATTTTTAAAATATTTTTAAATAAATATTTTGGGGGCAATTTTAATGAAAATAATAAAAAATATTTTATTTTAATTACCTATAATCAGCCCATAAATTAAATAAAAGGCTTAATTTCTCAAAAGCCCACTACACCAAAACACTCCTCACCTAGTTCATTAAGGGTAAACTTGAAATTTTGCTAAAACCCTTCATATTTAAACCTAAATTTCGGCCAGCCCTAGGAAAGCATCCACAATTCTGTTATTCTTCATAATTTTTGCAGAAAAATTCTCTCAAAAATATTCTTCCAACTGAAATTCATATAGTGCTTTCAAACCTTGCGATTTCGCGACCATTTTCATATGTTTTTCTCTTTTTTCAATTTACTATTTGATTTTTATGAAACTAGTCATGAGGAAATTATTTTGGGCTGTGTATTTACTGTTTTTATTTGATTAAATTTGGCCTAGATGAATTTTTGAAAGATAAATAGATTTTTCCACCGAAAAAATAACCCTCTCTACATGAATCTTCCAAAGGTAAACCCTAAAACTCAAATTTTGAAATTTCATGTATAAACACAAGGGAGGCTGCTGATTTATATAGTATTGTGTTTTAAATTGATTTTTATTGTGTTTAAATGAAAAATATTGATTTAAATCATATTTCTATATATTACTGTAATGATTGGAAAAGTACCAAAAACAAGAAAGATTCATAGTTTTCATCCTAAAACCTAAAGTTGAAAAATTTTCATGCATATGTATACATGTGGGTGCCAATTCATATGTTTGAATGTTCTAAAATGATTTTTTTATTCTTACATGAAAAATCTTGGTTTAAACCTTGTTTTTGCATATTACTCTAATGAACAGAAAGTATGAAAAGTAAGAAAATTCATGTTTTTCTTTGATGGGTATATTCGGCCAACATAGGGGTTTTAATGCCAATGTCTATAATTTTTATACGATATATTTCAATGATTATTGACATGTATACATGAATGATAAATGATTTAATTGTATGTTCGTTGAAGGAATAACTCTAGACAAGTCTAGAGACAATTAGGTACCTAGGGTTTCCTAACCCTATTACTATGTTATGATTAATATTTGTATATGATTAAGTGACAAGTGAAATAGGTCTTATGCTGTGTTAATAGCAGATTAATGATCCTAAATTGAGTATGAGATGGATGGTATGATTTGTTCAAAAGAGATAAGCAAAGGTTACTTGTTAAGTTGATATATATGTAAAGTGCTCAGTGTACTAAGTTGAATGTTAAATGGAATTGATATTAAGATCATGATATACTGTGTTTGACTTTAGAAAAGTCATAGTATGAGTTAACATGTGATTTTATGTGAGCCTATGAAGGCTAAGTGTGCAAGACTTTAAAAGTCAACATGTTATGTACAAGTGGTGAGTGCACTTCTAAGTGCAACTCCAAGTATATATGAATATTATATGTGCATTAGATAGTTATGGGATAGGATAGCATGATATTAAGTAAATGCTAAGTATTAAATTATAATGTATAATAGAGCTTAAGGATTATTAGAAGTTTAAAGGCTACAAGTACTAGGAGTAAAGGAACCACAAGTGAGTAAACATTATGTTCATGTTACAAGTATAAGCAGTCATGTTATGTGAACCTTGGAGATTCTTAAAACTCAAGTTCTTTTCTATTCTCTATTATAACTATATGATTTATTTGTTAAGCTTGGTGCCAAAGGACAATTGGTGCAAAATCATTTTGAATATCTAATGATAATAAAGAACCTTCGTGATTATTGCCCTAACTTAGATTCTTTCTAGAACTACAATGCTATTTATCTTTTGTTTGATAAGCTAAACATGCATTGTTATTATGCCAAATGTGATTGCATTTCTTCAATTCTATTTTTATAAGTGATTACCATTAGCTCTAACTATGGTACCTAGAACCCTTTTTATGCAGAAATCCTCATGCCAATGTGAGTAATCATCGGTACCTGTGCATATGGTCTTAACCTAATGGATAAGGGTTGTGTATCCACCTCAATTAGAAGGAGCAGTTCTAGCTATGGAGCTTGATCAATTTCACACTTCTCTATGTGATAAGAGTTGGAATTTGGTTTGATACCACCTCTCCTCGATGTTTTCGAGTGAATATGGCAACCGCCTTCACTCTATATGTTTGAGTGATTTTGGCAATAGCCTTCACTCTATGTGTTATGTGCTATAAGTGTGATTTCTATAAACCTTTCTAAATTACAAACTATGAACCATGAACTATGAATTTTGAATCATGAACTATGACCTATGACCTATGAGCCTTTTCTAAGGAATATGTGTTATTGTGTAAGCCCTATTGTTTACTCATTGAGATTATATATCTCACCCCTTTTCCTTATGTGGTTCCAGGTGAGCATTATGAGGAGGTAAGGTGATAGCTCAAGCAACCTATTCTGCTTGGGGGATTTTCTTATCGAAGTTTGTTTCCATACTATGATGTGATGAGTCTCTATACGCTCCAAGAGTTATTGTTATGGTAGTTTTATTTTTGGAACTTTAAGTCTTGGTGACTTTATTTGGAGTCTAAATATTATTTTCTTTTAGATTGTATTTAAAATATATTTTAACTATTCTTCCACAACTTAAGGTTTTCTTATAAATGGTTTAATTAAGTTAATGCATGAGGTTTTGGTATGATCCTAGGTAGTATTTATATATGCATGAGTGGGTTCTATGGGCGTGGGTGACCTAATGTCTCCCTATACTCTAGGACCATTATATCTCATAAATTGGGATGTGACATTAACATAACATAAAACATATATGATCACTCAATTATCACAATCAAGTATTAGAACACCAAGTTCCTCTTTTAACTAAGTTTATGTCATTAAGATTTTCAAGTCTTGAATCAAGATCCTAAAATTCATTTTAACACTTCTAAATCATTTTTCTTCATCTAAAATAACCATAGATGTATTCAATTAGAATTTAGAACACTTCTTTGATCATTCACTAACATTGGCCGAATTCTCCCTTTAGTGATACTTAGGTATTTTCATGTTTTCTTGATCTATCTTCACATTAATCCTTTAATTCTCTAGCCAAATCTTCATATTTCATCTAACAACATCCAAAACTACATCTTATGTATGCTCACCCTAGGTTGGTTGAATTTTACATATAGTGTAGAATAAATATTATGCAACCAAAATACTAAAATCAACCTTAGAACATAGAAAAGGGAATATGAACATGATTTCTCACCTTGGTTAGCTTTGATTTGTTAAAGTTCTTATTACTATTGGTGTAGAGAGAGATTATTTTGTTATTGTGAAACTTTAGTGTAGAGATAGGCAAAATGATGTTCATAACATAAATTTGCATATATATATATATATATATATATATATATGATGAATTGGATGGTGAGGATTTATCAAGCTAGATCCAATGGTTAAGATTTAATCTTAATGAATGGCTATGATTTGATCAAGTTGGATGGTTACAATTCTCTCTACAATTGTGATGTTCATCATGATGGTATGGAAATGCTAAAAATAAACCTAGACTTGTATGTAGAAGAGATAGAAATTCAATTTGCTTTAGGATTTTGACTTATGTCAATTTTTATGACTACAAGTCAAAATTTGATGGCTCCATCCCTAACATCTAAATTTTTGGTTTTGGGCTAGCCATTTTAACTAATTGATGTTACTCCAATTATGGGCCTATGGGTCAGCCCGCTATTATTGGGCTTGGACCTTTGATGTCCAAAGGCCCAATAACAAGCCCATAACCCAACAACATGCCCATTAACAGCTTAGAAATTTTCTCTTTAAATTTCTTCCTTTCCTTTCACTTTAACTTTCAAATTGATGTTCTCTAACTTCCTTATATACATCATTAGTTAACATATGAATTCTATTTAATTTATTAGAGCACAATTAATCATAATAGAATCACAAACTAGGCTAACATTTCAAATGGTTTCTCAAAGTTTCTAACCAATACCCTTTTATTTATATACTATACTAACATTCCAAAACCTTGTCCCCTAGTATCATTACTAATTAGGATAACTTATGAAATCCTTGGGTATTACAGTTGTGGGTTGATTGACATTCCCCTAAAGGGTTATCCCTATATATGGGAGCGAGGAAAGGGCTCTGTTCATGAGGTTGAGGAAAGAATAAATAGAGTAATAGGTTTTATTCATTGGCTTACCTTGTTTTCTCAAGTGTGATTACTTAATCTCTTATCCCCTATATCCGATCACTCACCTCTTTTACTTCTGACTGAAGATATTATAAGGGTTGAGAGGAAGAACATGATTTGGGGAAAGTAGTAGAGGACAGATGGGTCAACTCTTCTGGTTCAGTAGTGGACAAACTTCATTATTGTTCAAATTCTTTGTCTCTATGGGGAAGAGATTTGGCAAATCACTTTCGTGGTGGTATAAACTAGTGTAAGCAGGATATGGAGATTATTCGTAATAGAACTGATGAGGACTCAATTAGTTAGCTCAAAGCTTTGAAGTTAAAACTCTCTTTTTGGCTAAAGCAAGAATAGTGCTACTGGAAGTAGAGAGCAAAATTCTTTTGGTTGAAGGATGGGGATCTGAATACTCGCTTCTTTCATGCTAATGCCTTTACTTGTAATAAAGCTAATTGAATTAAAGGTTTGTATGGCATGGATGGAACTTGGTGTGAAGACGAGGCTGGGATGTGTGGTATCACAGAAGAGTATTTCTTAAATTTATTTTTTGAAAGTCTGGGGTCATATGACTCTGTGTTAGGTGTGTTGAGCCTAAGGTGACTACTATAGATAATGAAGCCCTACTTTCACCTTTTACTTTGGAAGAGTTTTAAGTAGTAATTATGCAGATGCATATAGATAAATCACCGAATCCTGACAGTTTCAATCCCCAATTCTACCATAGGTTTCAGGGTATAATTAGTAAGGATATTTTTCAGGATTGTGTGGGTTGGTTGGCAAATTTTGAATTTCCAAATTCCTTGAATGACACAAACATTTGCCTAATTCCCAAATGTGAAAATCCAACTTCTATGAAAGATTTGATCCCTATTGTGCTTTGCAATGTGTTTATAAAATCATGGCGAAGGTTTTAGCAAATAGATTAAAGTCTATTATGGCCAATCTTATTTCTCCTTCTCAATTAGCTTTTATCCCTAGTCGCTTGATCACAGATAATGTGTAAATAGATTTTGAGATCATTCACTACATGAAGAGGAGGACAAAAGTTAAAAAGGTGGAAGTTGTATCCAAAATTAATATCAGCAAGGCCTATGATAAGATGGCTTAGGGTTTTTTTTGCAGAACATGATGTTGAAATTGGGGTTTGCCATAGCTTGGGTTAATATGGTGATGTGTGTAACAACAATTTCATATAGGGTGTTGATTAATGATTTCAAGGTGGGCTTGATTATTCCTAAAAAGGGGTTAAGGGAAGAGTACCCATTATGCCTATACCTTTTCATTCTATATGCAGAGGGGCTATTTTCTATGATTAGAAAAACAAAATGTGACAGTCAAATTCATGGTTGCAAAATCAGTTGAATGGCTCGAAGTGTTTCTCATCTCCTTTTTGTGAATGACAGCTTATTCTTTTTTCAAGCTATTGAAGTGGAGTGTCAGGTTATGAAGAATATTTTGCTCTCCTATAAGGCTGCATTTGGTCAAGCAGTTAATTTTTCAAAATCTGGTGTGTTTTTTAGCACTAATTTGCAGTCTGACATAAAGACCTCATTTGTCTGAAATTTTAGGTGTCTCCTTCCCTCTTGATATTGGGCACTATCTTGGGTTGCCCTCTCTTATTGGCAGGAAGAAAAAATTCATGTTTAATCATTTAAAAGAGAAAGTATCGAAGAGGATTTAGAATTGGAAAAGTAAGTTTGTTTCACAAGCAAGTAGGGAGATTTTGCTCAAATTAGCAGCTTAATCTATACCAACCTACTATATGTGTACCTTTCTTCTACCTACATCTCTCTTAGAGGAGTTACAATGAATCCTAAACTCTTTTAGTGGGGTTCACACAAAGATGGGAAGGGAGGTATAAGGTGGCTTAGCTAGGATAAGCTCTATTTTAGAAGGAGTATAGTGGGATGGGCTTGCAAGATCTCCATGGATTTAATCTCACTGTGTTAGGGAAGCTAGGATGGAAATTGTGTTCTAATCTTAGTGCTTTGGTAACTTAAATCTTCAAAGCCAAATATTTCCCAACATGGGATTTTTTTAAGTGCCATTGTCACATCCCAATTTTAGAGACATGACAATCCTAGAACATGGGGAGACATAAAGTCATCCAAGCCCGTAGAATCCACTTATACTTACATCAATCATGCCTAGGATCGTACCACCCCATGCATTAATTTAAATATCTAATAATACAGAAAACCTCCATATACAGAGGAATAATTTAACAAAATACTTTGAAAACATCTTATAAGAAAATAACATTTAAAGTCTTAAAATAAGTCATCAATGATTAATATCCCAAAATAAACTTCTGGAGCATCTATGAGTAACTCTTCATAGCATAGTATAATTAAAGACCAAGACAAGGAATCCCCCAAGTGAAGTGGAATACTTGAACCATCACCTTGCCTCCTTATATTGCTCACTTGGAACCACACAAGGAAAAAGGGTAAAATAGATGATCTCAATGAGTAAACAATATAACCCACACAATAACATATATTCCTTTTAAAAAGGAAACCTATAGCTTATAACACATAGTTCATAATTTACAGATCATGGTTTCATAGTTTCAATTTAGCAAGATTTTTCACTTTAATAGGTTTGCAGAAATCACACTTATAACACTTATTACCCAATAAGAGTAAATGACTATGCTAGCTCATTCACTCAAGGGAGAGGTGGCCTCATATCAAAATTCCAACTCCTAACCCAATAACTTATAAAGTCGTGAAACTGATCAGGCTCCACGGCTAGAACCGCCCCTTCTAGCTAAGGTGGATATACTACCCCTATCTATCAGGTTAAGACTGTGTGTATAGGTTTTGATGATTACTTGTGTCGGCATGAGGATTTCTGTATAAAGGATTAGAGGTACCATAGCTAGAGCTAATGGTATCCACATATAACAATAGCACTTAAGGCAACAATAACATGTACCATAATAACAATAGCAGTTTAACCTTTTTTTTGAACAAAAGATATAATAATAGTATAGTTCCAGAAAGAAAGTAGGTAAGGTACAATTACAAAAGGTTTTTCATATCATTGAATAACATGTACCATAATAACAATAGCAGTTTAACCTTTTTTTTGAACAAAAGATATAATAATAGTATAGTTCCAGAAAGAAAGTAGGTAAGGTACAATTACAAAAGGTTTTTCATATCATTGAATAAACATTATTGATTTTGGACCAATTGTCCTTTGGCAACCCAAGCTTAACAAAGAAATCACATGATTAAATTTAAAATGGAAGTGAACTTAGGTTTCAAGAATTTCAAAGGTTCCCATTAACTTAATCATGATTGCTTGTACTTATAACAATAGCATAATATTTACTCACCTTATGGTTCATTCGCTCCTAGTACTCGTAGCCCTTGAACCTCTAGAACTCTTCAAGCTCTAACATAATATTTAATTCAATACTTAATATTTATTTAATCATCATACTATCTTATCCCATAACTATCCCATACACATAAAACATTCGCATACACTTAGAATTGCACATAAATGTGGACTCATCATTTGCACATAACATGTTAACTTTAAAAGTCTTGCCCATTTAGCCTTTATAGGCTCACATGAAAATATATGATAATTCATACCACTACTTTTCTCAAGTCAAACACAATATCATGATCTTAATATCAATTTGCTTTAATAATCATTTTAGTACACTTAACACTTCCATACATGCCAACTTATCAATAGCCTTTCAAGTGTCATGCCTATCTCTTATGACCAATTCATTCAATCAATCTCTTCATCAATTCAAGATCATTAATTTATTATTAACTCATCATAAAATCCATTTCCTTATTACCCAATCTTATTCATATTCCAATCACAACATAAGGTTAAGATACCTTAAATATACCAACTTGCCTCTAGCTTTGTCTAGAGTCATTCCTTCAACCAACATGCAATTTAGCCGTTTATCATTCATACATACATATCAATAATCATTAAATTACATTGCATAAAAATTATAGACATTGGGATAAAAATCCCAACAATGGCCAAATGCACTAACAAAAGAAAACCTAAATTTTTCTTACTTTCTATTTATTACAGTAATATGCAAAAACATGGTTTAAACTAAGATTTTTCTTGTAATCAAAAAAAAAATTATTTTAGAACACTAAACCATAGGAATCGGCACCCATATGGATATATATACATGAAAATTTTTTAACTTTATGTTTTAAGATGAAAACCATGCTCCTATCTTGTTTCCGGTATTTTTCGGTCATTACAGTAATATGTAAACACATGTTTTAAACTATTATTTCTCATTCAATCATGACAAAAATTTATTTAGAATTCAAAACCACACAAATTGGCAGCCCCTAGTGTTCATACACATGAAAATTTCTAACTTTTAAGTTCTAGGATGAAAACCATAAATTTCTTTGTTTTCTAAAACTTTTCGGTCATTACAGTAATATGCAAAAATATGATTTAATTTGATACTTTTCATTTGAACACATCAAAAATCTATTTAGAACACAAATATGTAAAAATCGGCAGCCCCCTTGAGTTTATGCGCAAAGATTTCAATTTTGAGTTGTAGGATTCACCTTTGGAGAAATCGCATAGAGAGGTTGCTATTTTTGGTAGAAAAATTATTTTCTCTTCCAAAAACTCACCTAGGTTGAATTTAATCAATAAAATTAGTAAATATTCAGTTCAAAATAATTTTTCTATGATTAGTTCATAAAAATCCAATAGTAAATTGAAAGGAGAGAAAAATTTACAAATATGGTCAAGAAATCGCAAAGTTTGAAGATTTTTTATGAATTTCGGTAGAGAGAATAATTTTGAGAGAATTTTTCCGCCAAAATAATGAAATAACAGAATGGTGGCTACTGAAAGCTAGGGCTGGCCAAATTTCTTGTTAAATATGTAGGGTTTTGGGCAATTTCCAATATTACCCTTAATGAGCTAGGTTATGAGTGTTTTGGTATAGTGGGCTTTTGGGTATTTGAGCTTTTTAATTAATTTTGGAGCTGATTATAGATAATTAAAAATAAAATATTTTTCTTATTATTTTCTTTAAAATTTCCCCCAAAAACATTTATTTAAAAATTATTTTAAAATACTCATAAAATTATTTTATGCTTAAAAATCGCCCTTTTGCATGAAAATTTATTTTATGTAAAATAAATTATTTTATGCTAATGCACTTCATATAAATTATTTATTTCACAATAATAACCCATATTATGCATATTAAAATTAATTTAACATGCTATATACTCATCAATCACACAGCACATAAATTTCCATAGAAGCACATACTTAGTCTTAACAGTTTTACGTCAAACAAATTATCACGAAAATTCCTAGGGTGGTAATGGGTTGTTATTGCCATATTGGGGTACAATCCAAGTTTTACTTGGTGGAATATTTTTCATTCTCGAGCATTGCATGAACAAGGAGTTCGTTGAAAGATTGGTAATGGTTCTAGGATTGGGGTACGAAGAGAGCCATGGTTAAGAGATCCACTAAATTTTAAAGTCGTCTCTCAGCCAAGTCCAAGTTTGGAGGACTTGCTGGTTAGTGATCTTATGCTACCAGGCAAGTTAGAATGGGATTTGGAATTCATAGCTAAGATTTTTTGTGATAGAGATTTAGCTGAAATTACAAGCATTCTGTTAAGCATGAGGCCAGTTGAGGATTTTGTTTTGTGGCATTTCAGCAAAAATGGGGCTTATACAGTTAAGACAGGCTATGACGGGATTATAAGGTTACTTGGGACTAATGATCATGATCAGTTGCATAAGGAGTGGAAGAAAATCTGGCAATTATAGGTGCCACCAAAAATAAAGAATTTTATATGGAGAGCTTGTAAAGACTATCTCCCAACAAGGCCAAGGCTGCAGCAAAGACGTATTTCTATCTCTTTTCACTATGTTCTATATGGTAATGATATGGAGAACCCATGGCATCTTTGTATATCATGTCCTTTTGTTCAATCATACTGGTCTAATGTGAACCTACTTGGTATTGTTGAGTCTATTGCTAATTGTGCTGAAGGTTTCTTTGAACTGTTTTTCAAAGTTATAGCCATTAGAGGTGATGTGGAAGGTTTGGAGGCAAAGGAATGAACAACTATGGATAGGAATTCACTTAATAGCTGATAAAATAGTTTGGTTAGTAGTAAAATACTTATGTGACTAGTTAGCAGCTAAACATCAAAAACAGAGTTCTATAGCAACATTTAGTGAGCATACTGTTGAGGTTCAATGGTCTAGACCTCCTATCCATACAATTTGTGAAACAACACTCAACTACATTGAGTTTCAATACAAAAGCTCTCAACCCTCTCCAACTCTCATCAACACTCTTCAACTTGGCTTATTCCTCTTTTAATTAATTAATTTTTTTTTTACTAATCATTAAACACTTCTAATATTAATTTTATGGGCTGAATTCTTAATAAAAAGGCCCATCAAATATCAAGTCAAAAAAAATATATATATATCGCATGTCCAAAATACAGGCATTCGCTATTCATTTTATAAAAATGGATGCATAACTCGTGGATTAACTAGTTTAAAATAATTCAAGAATCTAAAATAACTGTTGCAGTAACTCTGAACCATGTAGTAAAAGGTATTCATGAATTTGTCCCATTTTGTGCTTGAAAAATTGCAGTTACTAACTAATAGAAAATTTGCATATACATTTTCCTTATTGTCCAAAGGACCAAAAAAATCAAATAATTACAAATAATTCCCAAAAGTTTGATTGTGTGAACAGAAAATTAATCAGACTGAAATTACAATCATACAGGATTGAAAACATTACCATAATTTTATATAATTATATTCTTGTAATATTTAAACAAAAGAAATGTATAATATGTGTATCCAATATAATATGTATGAAGAGAGGGAAGGAGAGATTCAGCATAGCCTTGGCAAAGTTCTAGTGTGGGAAGGTGTAGTAATGACGTTCTGCTTAACCAACCATGACATTTGACCCTTCATTTCCCTGCAGGCCTTCTCCAACTCAACCACTCTTCTCTTCATCTTCTCTATGTTAATTCTCATATCATCATTATCATTATTTTCTTCTGTATCATTTACAAATTGGGACTTTTGAGACTTGAGTGCTTCAATGGCAATATTCGGAGGGATTCTTGGATTCTTTGCCAAGTCTTTACATGCCTCAAGGCTTAGCTTCTCGTAATTAAGGCATCTACATATTCTTGACCTTTCCTCAAATGACAGGGTCGGATGTGACTGTAATTTCCAAAATTTTAATCATATTTAACTCTAATTCTATTTTCATATGCTACATAGAAAAAAAAAAAAAAAAACTTATATTACCAATATACCACATCAAAATAAAAACCATAAAAACAGGTATTACATGATTTCAATTTTAACTATAAACGGTCACGAATACAAATATTATCATTACAAAAAAAATCTTTTTAACAGCAGGTGTTACTGTGGCCAGAAGACAAAAATTTATTGCTAATAAAAATAAAAGCAATAGATTACTCTCATGACTAAAATTTTTTAATAAAATTATGGATATGCTTTTAAAAATAAGCACTTATTATTAATTATGAATTTTAACATAAAGTATTAAATAATATTAAATTAATGATGTTATTAATCTAACATTTGTTGTAGTGTTTGTTTAGTGGACACTGTCACACTAATATTATCTTTTGATTTAAAGGCAAGATTTGAAATTCGTGTCTTTCATATTATGAGACAAATATTAAACTATTAGGTTAATAATTTGTCTGCTAATTTTTTTAAAATATATAAAGTAAAAAAATGAGAGCTACACCAGTAATTTGATAGGATACGTTATAAATTTTAATTAAAGCACAATATAAAATGAATATAAATATGATTTATATAAACTTTGTGTGAAATACATGACCTTGGTCATAAAAATATAAATATGCCTTTCAGTTTAGGGGTTCCATTACATCTTCAACATAGTTTTAGTATGACATTCTAAAATTTTAATAGGACTATAATTTAAAATATATGTCAGTATTTGGATTAGGTCGCCTATAACGATTTGACCTGGATCCATATTTAAATTAAAATTAAAAAAAAAAAAGTGGGAAATTATATGTTTTGGTAACTATTTTACAGTTATATGTATATATATATAACGTAAAAATAAGAAGAAAATGAACATAAGAAAAATCAGAAAAAGGGAACAACAAAGCACAGTAAAATGCGAACAAAATGCATTTTCAAGTGATTACACAACTTGTAATTTCCAAGCGATTTATTATTAGAAAAAAAATTTATTATTATCAAAATTTAGAAACATATATCAAAATTTTAAATTTTAATTATGAAAAATTTATTATTAGAAAAAGATTTATGTAACAAACGTATAACCGAGTAAGCATTTGTTGGAGTTCTAAAAGAAAATTCCAAAAAAACTAATAAAATAAAAATTGGAATCACATGCAACCATAAATATTAAATAATATAATGATATAAAATGGGTGGATATTGGCATTAGAGAAGATTATTTGTAGAAACGATTCTTATTGTCTTTTCAAGTATTGACAATCCAGTATTTTGTTGGTACACAGAAGACAATTGATCTGCCGTGGATTACACGAAGCACAACAAAGTAAAAGATTAATTTAACATATATATATATATATATATATAATCTACTCCGAAAAATTAACAAATAATTCTATATACTTTAAAATTAATATTAATCAAAAGAAAAGCTCTAACAAATACCTTAATTTCAATTTTAATTTTAAAAGTAAAAATAATTACAATTTCAAATTATCAAATCCAAGAATTTCTTTAAATTTTCAAAGTGAATTTCAATATATATAGACATATGGATATTAGAAAATAAAATAAAGCCCAAAAAAGTGGGTTAATTAAGAACACTCCTAGAAAAACTATTCTTCTCTTTTCTCTCATTTTTATTTATTTATTTTTTAGGGTATGAGAATGATATTGACCGATTTTTTATTATATACTCCCTATTTCTGTTTCAAATTAATAATCATTTTAGGATAATGCATAGATATTAAGAAAGTCATTTAATTGTCATAATTATAAGTTAAAAAGATTAAAATGACCCTTTATGATTTTAATGCAAAAAAATAAAAATAATTAATGTGAATGTTTAATAAAATGATAAAAAAATGATAAAGTTGAAAAAAAATAATTAATTTTTTTTAAAATTTTAAAATAACAAATATTTTGAAACAAAATAAAATTTATAAAGAAACGATTACTTTAAAACTAAAGGAGTATTAAATTTACTCATGACCTTACCGTAAAGCATTTATAAAAACATTAATGATGATCTCAACAAAGGGTAGAAATTTCTGTTTTAAAAGTTCTGTTGTCTTATTACGACCATTAGTTATCTATCTTTTTTTATCATCCAAGGCCACTCTAAATTAAATTTAATGTATAACAGTAAATGCAGCTAATAATTAAAAGTGAAGAACAGGAAAAAAAAAATAATAAAAGAAGAAATTAAAGCAAACAGATAAGGTCTCAAATAATACTAACCTCAATATACATATCAATGGCTTTGTAAACCCCATCAAAGCAGTCTCTGGCAGAATCTGGTAAACTCTCAACAACTCCAAGAAATTTTGAAACCTTAAGGTTGTGATCAGGAGATATTTCACCCAAATATTTATCAATCAATCTGCCCACTTTCTTCATTCTTTGTATTGAAACCATTTCACTATTAACAAATATTTTAATCAATCTCAAAACCAGATTAACATCATAAACACCTTTATTCTCATCTTGATGCCCCGATATAAGCAAATCATCTAATGTTGCTCTCTCAAGCATACTTCCTATTAATCTCTCTAACTTACCTCTGCAATCTTTACTTAAACCAAATCCTGATAAACTAGTTAAAATCAAGAACAATCCTCTGCAAGAAAATCCACTTTTTCCAGCTAAAATTACCCCATGAACTGCTGTTTCTGCAAGACCACTAAATTCAGCTGAATTATTATTGTTATTATTTGTTCCACCTCTACTTTTCAGATAATGGAGAATGAATTTTGTAAGGATTAAACTGCTATTATCACTACCATATGCTCTTAAATTCTCAACAAACTTTTCAATAATAATAGGGGGTAATAAGGCTAAATCATCAAACCACCATCGTTTTCCTGAAGAAAATGGCTTAGTCTTAGTAGAATCTGGAGTACCTGTTTTTGCTGACGCAGTTTCTGGGGACGATGATGAAGAAGAAAAGGAAGCAAGAACATTAATATTCAGATAATCTGAATGCTGACCAATCTTTGCCAATAAACCACACATTAATTTTTGAACAACACCAGATGAATCTGCATAAGTAAAAAAGGACTCGCAGCTTTGAAGACTTGCAATTATATTTTTCCGTGACCAGTAAAAAATTCCTTCAAGAAAAATCTCTGTTTGTTTCAAGAGATTGTTGTTTGATACCTTCTCAGTCATACCAAGAAAGACTGCACAACAATGCAGAAGAGTAACATTTGAAACTGTGATTTCAATTCTGCCGTTATTATAACAAAATCTTGCAATCAGCTCGAACCCATCTGGGCCTCCTGGAAAGTCCTCGATTTCAATAACTGAAATGTTATTAATCTGCTGGGATTTTCTCTTTTCTTGCTTGGTCATCTTCTTCAACTTTCCTGAATATGCTGATAGAATTTTCTGCAGCGAATTTTAATTTCATAATTAATTAAATTTTAGTAATAGAAACAAATTAAAAACTGATATGTTTTAGTGCTAATTAACAATAATGGATTAATTATTACCTCATTGAGAAAGAATTTTTGTTGGCAATTGATACGTATTGAAAGATCACACAACGGTGACATTGCATCGAATGTGTTGGAATCAGCCAGAGACAGAGACAGTGGTAAATCCCAAAGGAAATATATTAGTATGATAATAATCCTAAAGCATAATAAAGAGTTGTATATAATGCAGCCCAGAAGCATTATACTGGACAAAATATAATAAATTCCAATTCTCTCTCTATCATTGTCAATTATTTTTTTTTTTATTTTTTTCAGTATTCCTTTTTGAACAGTTTTTAAAGAAAAATTAAAAATTTTTGTACAACTAATATCAACTAACGCCTTGTAGTCATCCTGAGGCAGCCGCTTGATTATAAAATTATTAATCATTGACATTTGGAATACTTTATTTTTAGTTAATTAATCCACAGTCTGGAAAAAAAAAAAGAATTTATAAAATATTTTTTAGTGAATTTCTAATTCTCAACTTTTTTTTTATGCGATTACAAAATAAATAAATAAATTTGTTATTCATTCTATATAATGTTTAACACATATAAAAAAAAATGTCAAATGCCTAGAGAAGTGGGATATATATTTCTCAATATATATTTCTCATTGTGTTCATCAATAGTAGACAAAAATATTAATATGAGTAAAATACTATTTAGTGTTTGAGATTTGCTTAAAATAATGAGTTTATCCCTACAGTTTAAGAAATATGCTCTTGCTAGAAAATGAATCTAATATCAAATAATAACAAAATATTTAATAAGTAAGTGAATGTTGGACCCAGTACACGCCAATTAATTTTATACAAATAAATTTCAACATTTGCCCACTTATATAAGAGTCATGGACTTTAATATGGTATCAGAGTTTTGTACCCAAATCAGCTAAATTCTTGGTAAAGGTGGCACACAGGCAATGTTTGGCTCTATGCAAAGTGGAAGTCCATTTTTCTCAACATGGGTGTGTTTCTCTCCGTGCCAACATTCAATTTTCATTTTCTTAAAACATGCCCACGTACTTGACCGTGTTCCTAGGCATGTAACTTTCTATCAAAAAAAATTTAAAGTCCATGTTTCACCATTCTGAGGGATTGGTTGAACACGTCCTTGCCCTAAGGCATGTATCTAGGCATGCAGCCCTCTACCTCCATTAAAATTGACTTTTTCTTTTTTAACTGCAAAAACAATGTTGAGCCAAAAAATTAAATCACCCAAAAACAAAACAAACAAAAATTAAAGAAAACTAAGAAAACAATGGGTTGCCTCCCATTCAATGCTTCTTTAACGTTGTATTAGCTGGACGGTTAGGAATGATTTCTTATTCAAAACTTGGAAATGAAGTATCTCCTTAGCACTTTCCACCTCTCCTCCAAAATAAAGTTTTAATCTTTGCCCATTCACCTTAAATCACCCTTTTTAGGATGAGTAAGCTCCACAACTCCATAGGGAAAGACTGGTTTCACTACAAATAGTCCTGACCATCTAGATTTTAACTTACTAGGAAAGAGTCTAAGCCAAGAGTTGTATAACAAAACCTAATCTCCAACATGAAACTCTCGATTTTGCTTGATGTGAGCATTATGCCATTGCTTAGTTCTCTCCTTGTATATCCGAGCATTATCATAAGCCATCAATCTCCATTCATCCAACTCATTAACCTGCAAATTTCTCTCTTGGCCTGTAAGAGCTAGATCAAGGTTAATCTATTTAATAGCCCAATATGCTTTATGTTCAATTTCAACAGGTAGACAATAAGCTTTTTCATGAACTAACTGATAGGGTGTAGTTCCTAAGGGAGTTTTAAATACAGTTCTATAAACCCATAGAGCATCATCTAACTTTTCAGACTAATCTTTTCTAGGATGCTATACAGTTCTTTCAAGAATTCTCTTCAACTCCTTATTTGTATTTTCCACTTGGCCACTTCTTTGAGGATGGTAAGGGGTAACTAACCTATGTGTAACACCTAATCTTTTAAGTACCTTTTCAAGTTGTGTGTTACAAAAGTGAGTTCCCCTATCACTAATTATTGCCTTTGGTATGCTAAATCTAGAAAACAACTTCCTTAAGAACTTAACTACAACTGTAGCATCATTCATAGGTAAAGCTTGATCTTCAACCCATTTTGAAACATAATCAACAACCACAAGAATGTATTTGTTACCAAAGGAATTAGGAAAAGGTCCCATGAAGTCAATGCCCCAAACATAAAAAATTTCACAAACAAGAATACCATTTTGAGGCATTTCATTATGAGAAGAGATATTACCTGACCTTTAACAATGATTACACCCTTGTACATAGTGGTAGCTATATTTGAACAATGTAGGCTAGTAGAAACTCGATTCAAAAACTTTTTGTGCAGTTCTACTCAGCCCCAAATTCCCTCCAGTTGGTCCTTTTGTGGTAATGATTTAATATATTCATGGTTTCTGGGTATGCCTCACATCTTCTTATAACCCTATCAGCACAAATTTGAAACAAGAAAGGATCCTTCCAAAAGTAATATTTTAAATCAGCAAATAATTTATTCTTTTATTGAAATGTGAGTCATTTTAGGAGTATCCTAGCAATAAGGTAATTTGCAAAATTAGTAAACCAAGGAATTTTAGAGTTAAGAGTGTTTATCTTACTTACTATGGTGCACAACTCCTCATCCGGAAAACTATCATTGATATCTTCTTCCATAAGCTTTTCTAAATGAGGATTCTCAAGGCAAGAAAGATGATCTGCCGTAAGGTTCTTCATGCCTTTCTTGTCTCAAATTTCCAAATTAAATTCTTGTAACAACAACACCCATCTAATCAACCTCGGCTTAGCATCTGTTTTGGACAAGAGATAGCACAGAGCCGAGTGATTTGTATACACAATCACTTTGGACAAGATGAAATGGGATCGAAACTTGTCAAATGCAAACACAATGGCTAGCATCTCCTTCTCCATACCTGTGTAATTCTATTGAGCATCTGTCAAGGTTTTGTTAGCATAATAGATGGGTTAAAAGTGCTTGTCTCTTCTTTGCCCCAAAACTACACCAATTGCGCGATCACTTGCATCACACTTCAACTTAAAAGGGCAAATTCCAATTCAGTGCTACTAAAATAGGTGCATTTGTGAGCTTTTCCTTTAAGGTATTGAAAGAATGTAGACACTTATCATTAAATTGGTACTCCACATCCTTCTCAAGTAACTTGGTTAAGGGCCTAGCAATCTTGGAGAAATCCTTAATGAATCTTTTATAGAACCCAATATGCCCTAGGAAACTCCGAATTGCTTTAACTGAAGTGGGTGGTGGAAGTTTCTCAATTGTTTCAATCTTTGCTTGATCCATCTCAATTCCCTTGTTCGAGATTTTATGCCTTAACACAATTCCTTCTTGCCATATGAAGTGACATTTTTCCCAATTCAAAACCAAATTAGTTTCTTCACATCTAGCTAGCACTCTCTCTAAATTATCAAGACAACCTTCAAATAAGTCACCATGCATCAAAAAATCATCCATGAAAACCTCCATGATGTCCTCAACCAACTCATAAAAAATGACCATCGTACACCACTGAAAGATAGTTGGTGCATTGCACAATCCAAATGACATCTGTGAACCCTCAATTTTGCACCCTCATTATCCAAATGCAGCCTTAGCACTCGCTAGTTTAACACGCTATGCGGAGCCGTTACGGTGGCCCTGCTGAGAAAATTTTTTTTTAGCCTTCAATTATAATGCCACTAGACATTCAAATTTTCCAAACTCCATTCCAACAACCAATCTCTAAAAAAAAAAAAAAAAAAGAGAAACCTCAAAAAATGTGCCAGCGCCACGTGGCATGCCATATGGCAAGCGTGCTGTGACACATGCCCCGCGTAAGGCATGCCACAATAGCCTGACGTAGTGCCGCACAAGCCTAGTGCAGTGCCACACAGGTGTAAGGCCTCACTCGAGCACCGGTCCGGTCCGCTAGAGAAAACTAGGATGCTCATTCGAGTTTAGACTCACGATGGAACTCTCGAGTTCAGATTTGATTGATTTTGAAAATGATTTTAGGAGTCGCCACTCTAATTTATTTTTAAATGGAAAAATTAAGGAAAAACCCAATTTTGACTCCAATTTATTAATTTTCATTTAATTTGCCTAAGGATAAAAATCATTAGTCTTTGAACCAAGCTGAGTTTGGGAATTAGGTTTTTGGTTTTAAATAATCTAAATTTGGCTCTTAAGTTTAATTTGACTTGAAAATTGGATTTCATGAATGACATATATTATAAGATGATAATTTGTAAATAAGATGCATGAATATAACATGGGTGCAAGGAGAAAATTAAAATAAAATATCCACAAATTAAAAAGGGAAAAAGAGATTGATAGATATTTGGATTTGAGGTTTGGATTTAGATTCCAAACATGCCTATGTATCCCATTGAATGGGGATTAAAACCCATGTATTTCATTTCATAATTAAGTGAAGGGGTTTAGGAGTTGATCATATTGATTTTTTGAGAATGAATGAAAAAGCTAATACCTTTGCTTTTGGTGGTCGGAGAGTTTTACCGGACCGAAGTTTCGTTTTATCAGGACGGGGTGATTGGATGGATTTGAGAGATTAATTAATTAATTAAAATGATTAATTAACTAATTAATGTGATGAAATAGATGGATGGATAGATTGATTAATTAATTAAAAAGATTAATTAATTAATTTGGATGAAAGATGGATTAAAAAAAGAATTAATTTGATTTTAGGGAAAAAATGATTAATTGATTAATTAAAAAGACTAATTAATTAATTAATTGAGTAATTAATTTTGATTTTAAAAAAGTATTTTTAGTTAATTAAAAAGATTAATTTACTTGGTTAGGGTGGAAAAATTAATTAATTTAAAAGATTAATTAATTAATTAAAGAGTGGTTGGAGAGAGAAAAAGAAAGGAATTAATAGATAATCATCAATACTAATTCAAAAGGTGTATTGGAATGAGAAGTGGAGGGGGGTATTTATAGGAAAAGTAAGTGAGGGTAGTTTGGAAAGTGGAAAAGTGAAAAGACCAAAAGGGTAGAGCTAGAAAAGGCTGAAAAATCATATTGGGGGATATTTTGGAAATTGCAGGCGGGCAATAGGGCTAGCGCCACTGGAGGCCTAGGCGGCGCCACCGCTATTCTGAGTGGCACCTCTCCTGTTCTGGGCAGCGTGCTGCCAAGGATGGTGGTGGCACCGCCGATGTGGCGTGTTTTTTTTTTTTTTTTTTTTTTTAGAGATTGATTGGCATGGAGTTTAGGAAATTTGGATGTCTAGTAGTAATTTAATTGAAGGCTAAAAAATTTTCTTTGGAGGCAGTGATAATGGCTTCGCATAACGTGTTAAATTCAGCAAGTGCTAAGGTTACGGTTGAATGATGAGAGTGTAAAATTGAAGGTTCATAGTCACCCCCTTATCAGAATTGGCTTTGAATAAAAGCTGATTCTGATGATTGTGAATGTTGGAAAGAGGTGACATGTCAAACTTTGGGCTTGTGTGTCCTTGTTAGGTCCTTTAGGAGGAAGCCCTCTAGGATAAATGAGGTTTTATCAATGGCTATTGGTCCGGCCTTGATGTTGGATGTGAGAATAGCCTTGGTGAATTTCAATTAAGGCTATCTGTTTGGCCCTAATGTTAGAGGACAAAGAAGGTTTGGTGAATTTCAATCAAGACTATCTGTCTGGCCTTAATATTAGAGATAAAGAAGGTTTGGTGAATTTTAATCAAGGCTATCTATCCGGCCATAATGTTAAAGGACAAAGAAGGTTTGGTGAATTTCAATTAAGGCTATCTGTCTGACCTTAATGTTGGAGATAAAGAAGGCTTAGTGAATTTTAATCAAGGCTATTTATTTGGCCTTAATGTTAGAGGACAAAGAAGGTTTGGTGAATTTCAATTAAGACTATCTGTCCGACCTTAATGTTGGAGATAAAGATGATTTAGGGTATATCTCAATCAAGGCTATCTGTCCGGCCTTAATGTTAGAGGTAAAAAAGATTTAGATAAATCTCAATCAAGGCTATCTGTTTGGCCTTAATGCTAGAGAAGATTTGGTGAATTTCAATCAAGGCTATTTGTTCGGCCTTAACATTAGAAATAAAGATTATTTGGGTAAATCTCAATCAAGGCTATTTGTCCGGCCTTAATGTTAGAGTAAAAGAAGGTTTGGGTAAATCTCAATCAAGGTTATCTGTTTGGCCTTAATGGTAGAGGTAAAGATGATTTGGGTAAATTTTAATCAAGACTATCTATCCGGCCTTAATATTGGGGGTAAAGAAGATTTGGGTAAATCTCAATCAAGGCTATCTGTTTGGCCTTAATGGTAGAGGTAAAGATTATTTGGGTAAATCTCAATGAAGGCTATCTGTTAGGCCTTAATGTTGGAGATGAAGATGATTTGGGTAAAAAAGGTGGAAAGTGAAACTATATAGATGTCTACGTGATCGTTTCAAGACATTTATGGGTGAATTGATAGATTTGGATAAAAGAGATGGAAAAATGAACCACATGGATGTCTAGGTGACCGTTTCTAGACATTTAGGGGTGGAGTTGATAGTTTAGTGAAATGAGAGCCTCGACTTATGGCGAGTTGGCTTTAGAGATTCTGACGAGATTTTGGTTGTGCCAAGAAACTTGGGCTTTTAGAAAGCTCAACAAAACTTTCTAGGAGTAAAGTGACTTTGGAAGTCACACTTTATCGATTAGATCTGAAAAGGTATCATTTTGCCTCAAAGACACACTGGTCAGCTTTAGGAGGTATCGGTCAACATTAAGGAAGTACTAGTTAGCTTTAAGAAAGGCCAGTGAGGCTATTGGCTCAGCTTATGCATGATCATGTATGATTGCATAGGTACTAGTGCACAGATGATGCATGCATGTTTCAGAATTCATGGACCTTTTGCTTGACTTCTATGTCATGCATGATTTGTGGTGATGCCTACAATAAATGGTTGCATGGATCTATGAGGGTGGATTCACGCAGTTACTTTGTGAATGCAATTTTTTTATGTGACCTTTTTGTCTTATAGAGACATACATTTATGGATTGAGGAACTCGACAAGGTTGAGGAACTCAACTTGGGTTGGTATGAGATGACTTCCATAGTGGTATTATGAGGAGTTCGAGGGGTTGCTTCAGATTTTGGAGTTTAGTGGCCTATGATTTCTATTTTGGTGCTACTGAGGAGGAGCTGTGCCTATTCCAAAGAGATACGGAATATGGCTTGGCTACGACTCAAGGCAACTCTGGTGGTGCCAGAGTTCAAAGTCCAGTATTTTTTGAATTTTTCAGGAGTTTTTGACTTGCCTCAGGATGTTGTAAGGCAGATGATGATTAGTGATGGTTAAGTGAATTTGACCACTGTGATTGAGAAGTTCCATAATTCTGGTGACTAAGGGGATATGAGGGGTGCAGAGGCTCAACATGAAGGCCTTGATTTTCTGTTTAAGTGTTAGTTATGGGTTTATTGATTGGGGTGATGCCACAATAGCAGATGGAACATAGGCATTTTATGGTTAGAGCTGTGCTGGCAAAGACACTGATGAGCCTCCATTGCTTTGTTCAAGATTTAGAAAGATGAACTGTCTTGCTAGTTATTCACCAAGTGAGAAAACTTTGTCTTACCCTTTCCATTAAGGTGCTTTGTGGGTGTTTGTTTTAGGTTTTGGGTTATCTTAGAAGTGTGACTGATGGATCTTTTTCGGGCAATTGACCCTACTCTTCAGTCTACATATGCTTTATTGATACTCGATCAGAGATCAGATAGGATGATTGCTTGCAACTTGCTCCCGGAGGACACATTTTTAGCACTGGCAATTGTAAAGGATTTGATCTCTCATGACCGAGGGCCATGGGTGTCGAGTGGTTTGCTTGTTGGGCTTGTTTTGAATGACTTTCCACTAAGGGATAAGAGTTTTGAGGCATATTAAGCACACTCAGGATGTGCCCTCAGTTTTTCTTTCTTAGAGTCCATGCAGATTACAGCTTCTATTGCCAGATCTATCAAGGGGTGTCTAACTGAGGAGTTGTCATACTATTTATTTTGGGATTTCACTTGGGACCACAGAGAAGTATGCCAGGTAGTTGATAAAGGTGGTTTGGCCAATTAAGAAAGAATACCAGGCTATCTTGCTGACTAGAACATAGGATGGTGCAGCTAAGGAAGGAGAGACTGTATAAGGAACCATGAAAGGACTGCAACATAGACAAAGGGGGTGACTCGTTCTTTAAAGGAGACTCAAAGATCAACTGGAAGTATGGCACCACAGGTTGCAGTAGTGACTGACAGACTGTGACTTTGATGAGGACACAAGAGATTTGCATCTTAAAAGGTAGAGGAGGGCTATCCTTTATGATGGGTTTGTATTTTGCAAGATTTGATCATCATTAAATGAGACATCTTTCATTTTTTTTATTTGATTTTTTTTTAATTTCTGCCTAAGCCCCTTTTCAGGTCTTCAGCTTAGTGAGCATTTTTTTTTTTTTGCTTAGGTAAAAGAATTAAGTGAATAATGTACCAGGCATAAAGAGAATGAGAATGTGATGCAAACAAAATATTTTGTATTATGATGTAGACCGTTCCCGAGTTAGGCTGCCTACGTATCCCTTACATCACTTTTCCATTAATAATTTCTTTAAGGGAGAATCAGGTCCACGTAGTTCCGATTATATATGCATGAAAAATAGAAAATGAAATGCAGATATCATCTTTGGATGATGTATCATTTCAGATGATCTGAATTGCCAGGATGGGAGAATTTGCTTTTGTCCACGTTTGTGAAGATGGTGCCTCCATTGGGTAGAATCTTCTTGAGCTTGCACTGTCCAGCCTAGTTCAGTTTGAGCTTCCTTTTGAATCATGAATAAAGGCCAAAACTGGATTTCCTTCTTACAAATCCTTGTCTCTCATCTTCTAGTTGAAGTGCTCGGCTAATCTCCATCGATAATCATAATCTTCATTCACCACATCTTCTCCTTAACAGGTTTCTTGTGTAGGTTGGGATCTTATGAATGGTGATGCTTAGATCATCCCTATCTTGTCTTGTACAGAACATCTCATAAGCTTTTATACTACTGCCATGCAAATGCAATGTATGAGATTTTGGATTTTTTTTTCCTTTGTGCCATAATTGATTGATCCTTTTGCCTTTTTCATTTTTTTTGTATTTTTTGCATTTTTCATTTTTTTTGTTCTTTCTTTTTTTTTTTTTTTTTTTAAGATGTCCCATTTAAAGATGAATCAAAAAAAAAAAAAACTAAAACAAATCAGAAAGTTCAAACTTTTTATTATTGATAAAAGTCCCATCATGAGTACATTAAATGATAAGCCTATAAGGCGAAATACAAACTCAAAAGGATAAGACCTGATAGACTCAAATTCAAAGAAAGATTTAATAGAAAAAGGACTCCAACATAGACTCTAACTCAAGTGACTTAGACATGAACTCAAGCGACTCGGACATAGACCGGAGGACTTGGATAGGGGCATAACAGTGTTGGCACTCTTTTCAAAATACCAATTATCAGGTGAGGCTTGAGACGGTTGGGTGAGCTCAGCGATCCTAGACTTTGGGTTTGGGAGTAATGATGTCTCCACTGTCAATGAGGTCTTAGATTTTATGCTTCAGAGCTTGGCATACATCAGTTTTGTGCCCTGGCCCTTGATGATAATCACAGTGCTCATTAGCATTGTAACCCTTGGGCAAGGGATTTGGAGGAGGTCATGGTTCTAAAGGCTTAACTAGATTAGCCTCTAAGGCTTTCTTATAAATGATGCTAAGAGGCATGCCCAGCTCAGAGAAAGTCCTCCTTATTTTTATCTGCTAGTGATAGGACACAACGTTTACCTCTCCCTCTCTTTGGGTGGTGTTGCTGGTGTTCTTGTTATACTTAGAGGATTTGTCCTTGATTTATCCTAATTGAATCAAATTCTCGATCTTGGTGGTGGTGGCAATAAGAGCTTTGAAGCTAGGGAGGTACTATGTTTGCATATGAGCTTGATATTAGGGGTGGAGGTTCTTGAAGATGATGTCAATTTGCTCCACTTCATATGAATGGTTTACCATTTGAGCCGCTTTTGTCCTCCACCTTGTAAGGAATGTAGTGAAGGATTCTTTTGACTCTTGTTTGGTGGTTTCCAAATCTTGACAGGTGACATCCACCTCGATGTTATAGTAGTATTGCTTGACAAATGCATTACATATGTCATCCCAAGTCTTCTTGTAATTTTGGTAGAGATCTAGTAACCACTTAATAGCAGCTCCAGTCAAGGATTGTTGGAATAATTAAGCAAGGAGCTTGTCGTCCACACCAAAAGGTCTCATGGCACCTACATACATCTTAAGGTGAGTTTTAGGGCATGTGGTGCCATTAAACTTGTCCATGATTAGCATTTTAAATTTTAGTGGAACTCGTACATTTGGGAGAGAGCTAAAGAATTGACATCTATCATATCCTCATGATTTTTGATGTTTTTGAGTGTTCTTTCCATGGCCTCAACTTTCTCCATCAATTTCTTAGTTTCAGGAAAGCTAAAGAAATCTCCACTTTGAAAGTATTCGTAGTAGGAGAGGGAGTGGTTGTGTTTAAGTCCACGATAGGAGAGGTTAGAGTTTCAGGTGTTTTCCTTTTATCGGTGAGATCAATAATGGGAGGAGTAAAAGTAGGGGCATAGCTAGTCCCAGCTTGAGCAGATGCAAGCTCAACATGAGCAGGAGGGGGAGTGACAGTGGCATTGGTCATTTCCTTGATCTCATTGATGATGGACTGGCATTGGGAGTTGAGAGCATCAGTAAAAGTGGTAGATTGGGCATTAAGAGCATTGGTGAAAGTTTTAGCTTGGGTTTGAAGAGCGGTGGTGAGTGCAGCTTGAAAAGTTTCCTCATGTTTCTTGAGGAGGTTGGTGAAGAAAGCACTCATGGCGTCTTCATCGAAGTTGAAGGTATTGGCCATTGGTACCTTTAAATAGAAAACAGATAGAAGGAAGGGTAAGAATACAAAATTAAAATGGCATGAATGTGAAGATGTGTCGGGAAAAGGATTCCCTTCACATGGTTGGTTGCCTGGTTTATATGTTGACAAGTTGAGTGTGTGAGGTATTTTGGGGTAATGGACCACTAGTTTGGGTCTTTGAGGTGTTTGAGGGTTGACCTTGTTGAGCTTCTCATGTTGTGATCATGGCGTGTTGCATGCTGAAAACGGTTTCATGAACATGCAAGAGTATCCATTATTACAGTACATGGAACCTGAGGTCAAAGGTTAGGGCGACTATATGCACAAGGGTGAAGGGTGGTTTGATTTATGGGTCTTTGTCCCACTAGAGCATCGATATACCCAACCACATATAGGGCAAAGAGCCTCGCGTGGGTCCAATAGTACTGATTGCTCGTTACACCACCGAAATGATCGGGGATTCATTGCTGGGTGGAATTCTTTTGCTATCTCCTAACATACTCAAAGAGAGTTGTCGAGCTAATGCTACCTGCCATCCAAAAGTTTTTCTAAAGCTAAGGTTAGGTAAAGAGCCTTTATTATGCAAAGTGATGCATGAAAGTCAAATTATATTTAATGAGCCAAATAGAGATTATTTTGGAAAAAATTTTTCTTAACCAAATAGTAATCCTCTTATTTTCCTTTTTTTTTAAAAAAGTTGGCAACCAGTCCCTAGTGGAGTTGCCAGCTGTGAGGCCTCGCCTAAGCACCGACCTGGTTTGCTAGAGAGAACCGAGATGCTTATTCGGATTTAGACTCACGATGGAACCCTCGAGTTTAGATTTGATTGATTTTGAAAATGATTTTGGGAGTTGCCACCCTAATTTATTTTTAAATGGGAAAATTAAGGGAAAACCTAATTTGACTCCAATTCATTAATTTTCATTTAATTTGCTTGAGGATAAAAATCACTAGTTTTTGGACCAGGTTGAGTTTGGGGATTAGGTTTTTAGTTTTAAATAATCTAAATTTGGCTCTTAAGTTTAATTTGACTTGAAAATTAGATTTCATGAATCACATATATTATAAGATGATAATTTGTAAGTAAGATGCATGAATATGACATGACTGCAACGAGAAAATTAAAATAAAACATCCACAAATTAAAAAGGGAAAAAGAGATTGATAGATATTTGGATTTGAGGTTTGGATTTAGATTCCAAATGTGCCTACGTACCCCATTGAATGGGGATTAAAACCCACATTGTTCGTTCCACAATTAAGTGGAGGGATTTAAGAGTTGATTAGATTGATTTTAGTTTGGTTGTTTTGAAAATGAGGGAAAAAGACTGATACCTTTGCTTTTGGTGGACAGAGGGTTTTACTAGACCGAAGTTCCGTTTTATTGGGACTCGGTGATTGGATGGATTTGAGAGATTAATTAATTAATTAAAATGATTAATTAACTAATTAATGTGATGAGATAGATGGATGGATATATAGATTAATTAATTAAAAAGATTAATTAATTAATTTGGATGAGAGGTGGATTAAAAAAAGGATCAATTTGATTTTAGAGAAAAAATGATTAATTAATTAATTAAAAAGATTAATTAATTAATTAATTGAGTAATTAATTTTGATTTTAAAAAAGGATTTTTAGTTAATTAAAAAGATTAATTAACTTGGTTAGGGTGAGAAAATTAATTAATTAAAAAGATTAATTAAATAATTAAAGAGTGGTTAGAGGGAGAAGAAGAGAGGAATTAGTAGATAACCATCAATACTAATTCAAGAGGTGTGTTGGAATGAGAAGTGGAGGGGGGTATTTATACGAAAAGTGAGTGAGGGTAGTTTGGGAAGTGGAAAAGTGAAAAAACCAAAAGGATAGAGCTAGAAAAAAGCTGAAAAATCATATTGGAGGGTATTTTGGGGATTGCAGGAGGGCAATTGGGCCTGTGCCGTCGGAGACTTGGGCGGCGCCACCACTATTCTGGGCAGCGTGCCGCAGATGTTGTTGACGTGGCTTTTTTTTTTTAGAGATTAGTTGGTATAGAGTTTAGGAAATATGGATGTCTGGTAGCAATGTAATTGAAGGCTAAAAAATTTTCTTTGGGTCGCTAAACAATTAGCGGGATCACTGTAATGGCTCCACATAACGGGTTAAACTCAGCAAGTGCTAAAGCTACAGTTGGATGATGAGGGTTCACAACAGGGCACTACAGCTTATGACGCCAGTGGTCCCCCTCTTGCACAGGAAATGACCCTTTTACCCCTTCTAATCCAATTTTCAGCCCTTTCTAACCCTACCCATCATTGTCTTTTCACATTTTCACAACCTAAATTACCCTCACCCACTTTTCCTATAACTACCTCTCTCTATCTTCCATTTCAAGACACTTCTTGAATTTGAGTAGATTGTTATCTTCAAATTCCTCTCTTCTTCTCTCTCTAACCACTCTCTAATTAATTAATTAATCTTTTTAATTAATTAATTACCTTACCCTAACCAAGTTAATTAATTTTTTTAATTAACTAAAATTCTTTTTTTAATTAATCACTCAATTAATTAATTAATTAATCTTTTTAATTAATTAATTAATCACTCTTTTTTCAAAAATAATTTTTTTTCCAAAATTAAATTAATTATTTTTCTCGATCCATCTTTCATCCAAATTAATTAATTAATCCATCCATCCTTTTCATCATATTAATTAATTAATAATTTTAATTAATTAATTAATCTTCCAATCCATCCAATTACTCGGTCCCGATAAAATGAAACTTCAATCCAGTAAAACTCTTTACCCACAAAAAGTTAAGGTATCTGCCTTTTTCCTCACTTTCAACACACCCAAAACAAAATTAATCTGATAAACTCTTAAACCCCTCCACTTAACCGTGGAATGAACTATGTGAGTTTTGATCCCCATTTAATGGGCTACATAGGCACGTTTGGAATCTAAATCTAAACCTCAAATCCAAATCCCAATCAATCTCTTTTCCCCCTTTTTAATTACCGTAATATGTGAATGTTTCATTTTAATTTTCTCATTACACTCATACTATGCTCATGCATTATAATTTTCATATAATATTTTCATCCATGAAATTAATTTTTAAGTTAAATTAAACTTAAGAGCCAAATTTAGATTATTTAAAACAAAAAATTTAGTCCTTGAACTCAACTTGGTTTGAGGCTAGTGATTTTATCCTTGGGTAAATTAATTGAAAATTAATAAATTGCAGTTAATTGGGTTTTTTTCTTAATTTTTCCATTTAAAATAAATTAGGGTGGCAACTCCTAAAATCATTTTCAAAATCAACCTATTCAAACCTGAGGGTTCCATCGTGAGTCTAAACCCGAATGAGCATCCCAATTCTCCTTAGTGGACCGGGCGGTGCTTAGGCGAGATCTCATAGCTGGTGACTCTACTGAAGACTGGTTGTCACCTTTTTTAAAAAAATAAAAAAGGAAAATAAGAGGATTATTATTTGGTTAAGGAAAATTTTTTTCAAAATAATCTTTATTTGGCTCGTTAAGTATAATTTGATTTTCATGCATCACTTTGCATAATAAAGGCTCCTTGACTAAACCTTAGCTTTAGGAAAACTTTTGAATGGCAAGTAACATTGGCTCAACAACTCTCTTTGAGTATGTTGGGAGATAGCAAAAGCATTCCACCCCGTGATGAATCCCTGATCATTTCAGTGGTGTAACGAGCAATCAGTACTATTGGACCCATGGGAGGCTCCTTGGCTTACATGTGGTTAGGTATATCGATGGTCTAGTGGGACGGGGATCCTTAAATCAAACCACCTTTCACCGTTGTACATATAGCTGGCTTAGCCTTTGACCTTAGGTTTCATGTACCATAATAATCGAAACTTTTGGATGTTCATAAAACCTTTTTTGGCATGCATCATGACATTGCCATACATACATGACATGAGAAGCTCAATAAGGTAAAGCCTTAAACTGATGATCCATTACCCCAAAACACCTCACACACTAACCCTGTCAACATGTGAACCCGATAACCAACCATGTGGAGGGAATCTTTTTCTCGACACACCTTCACATTCATGCCATTTTTTCCTTTATAATTTTTCTATTTATTTTTTGTTCAAAGGTACCGATGGCCAACACCTCCAGCCCCTTTGACCAAGAAGCAATAAGCACCTTTTTTGCCAACCTCCTCAAGAAACAAGAGGAAATTTTTCAAGCTGCACTCACCACTGCTCTTTATACATAAGCTGACACCTTCACCAATGCTCTCAATGCCCAGTCTGCCACCTTTACTGATGTTCTCAACTTCTAATGCCAGTCGATCATCAATGAGGTCAAGGAAATGACTAATGCCACTGTCACTTCCCCTCTTGCTTGTGTTGAACTTGCATCTACCCTAGTTGGGACTAGCCATAACCCTGCTATTACTTCCCCTATTATCAATCTCACCGATAAAGGGGAAGCACATGAAGCTCTAATCTCTCCTACCATAGACTTGAACACAACCACTCCCTCTCCCACTATAAATCCTTTTCAAAGTGGAGATTTTTCTAGCTTTCTTGAAGCTAAAAAATTGATGGAGAAAATTGAGGCCATAGAGAGAACACTCAAGAACATCAAAAAGCATGAAGACATGATAGATGTCGACTCCTTAACTCTCTTCCCAAATGCACGGGTTCCACCAAAATTTAAAATGCCGGTCATGGACAAGTTTAACGGCACCACGTGTCCCAAAACTCATCTCAAGATGTATGTGAGTGCCATAAGACCTTTTGGTGTGGACGATGAGCTTCTTGCTCAGTTATTCCGACAGTCCTTGATTGGAGTTACTATTAAGTGGTTACTAGTGAAGGAATGATGGAGCCAAACGCAGCGGAAGCGTGGTGGTGGGGTGAAATTTCAAAAATTTTAAAATTTCACTTCACCCAATTTTGGTCCAAAATTCATTCAACCAATCAATTAATTTGTGTGTAAAACACAAATGCATATAAAGAAGAAGGAAGAGTAATCATATTACCTCTTGTAGGTTCCTTCTTTCTTTATCAAAGAGCTTCCCAAGTATGAAGCCTTTAGATCATCCACACCTAGCTCACCTCTAAGTCTCCTCTTAGTTTCTTTGGTGTTCTTGAATCACTCTCTTGGTTGCCCAATTTGATTCAAGATTTTCCCTCAAAAACCTTTAGGAAGTTTAAGGTTTCTCTTTGGTTTTTTTTGGACTAAACACATTTTCAATTAGCAAGCATTTGTTCTTTCACAAAGAACAAAGAAAAGAATTAAAGATCAAAAGAAAATTTGAAGAAACATTTTCTTCTTTTTCTTTCTCTCTAAACTTCTCTCTCTAGAAATGCTTCAAAATGAGAAAATGATGTTCCACACCTTTGCAACATAAAAACTTGAAGCTTTTATATCTTTAGAAGACTTAACCCTTAAGTCTTCATAATGACTCAAATGCCCTTTCACATTCTTCTAGCTCTCCATTTGGTGAAGGGGCAAAGTTGGACTTTGCTTCTTCAAATGGTGAAATGACCATTATATCCTTTAGGGGTAAAATGGAAATTTCCTTTAGCCAAAAGATGTAATTATCATTTTAACCATAGTAAAAAATTCTCTAACTCCTAAATTGCCTCTTAACCATATCATATATGAGCTTAGGCCACATCTCATGTGTTAAGGGTTTTCACTAAGTTTAAAATCATACCTTTGATTTAGTCCAAATCAATTCTCAATTTAATCTTCCTCATTTGCATCATATACAAATTAAGATTTAATTGAATAGAAACCTTTATAAATTAAACATCAGGACATGCTAGGGTCTTTGTAAATTTAATTACATGTTTAATCATTTTACCACTAATCAATTAATTAAACACTTTAATTAATTATTATGGTAAACCTTTTACACTTGGAAGGTGATCACTATCGGGTATATGACTTTCTAGATCCATGTCTAATTAGCAATGGGAATGAAAAAACATTTTTCTCTACTAATGTGAAATTCCCACTTCACCCTTAGTCCCATAAGTCGTGAGGGACAACTAGCATTCCATGTCACGATTACCTAATTAGAAATGAATGTTTATAGTTAAAAACTTAAACATCACATGGACCATTGATCATAAATTATCATACACTAGAATCCCTTCATCAAATATCCCAATCTTGGCTAGGGTAATGGTTTATGTCAAACCCTAATGTGCCTCGTTTCTATGTCCTTATCTTGGTTCTAATTCTTGATGATATTAGATTCCTACTAGAAACCCTTTCTAGTGAATCTATCTATCCTGGCCAGGAGCTTTAGTTATCAAGAATAACTAGATAGCATAAGATCTTAACCTCATTTACTAAAGGTAATGAATTCTATCTTGGCGATCACTTACCTCCATACATAATGAATTAGAACCATCACATGCCATATATCCGTACATGAATAGTACATCTATGTAAACAGTAATAAATCCTAACTACCTATGTATGAGATATAGTATCCCTCAAGTCAAAGGATTATATGCACTATTTATGACCTAGATGATAAATAATTGACAAGTAGTAAAATCCCATATTATTATCATCTAACGTCATCACATGTCAAGTAGTATCAGACTCACTGCCTCTATAATCATCCGTATCACATACTAATTGTAGAAAACAAATAGAGGTGATGGTCTTCCAAAATTAATGATGCCCAGTCATCTTATGACCATGAACATATTTAAAATATTTGTACAAGAGTGATCCATCTCCCATATTCTCAACACTTGAGAATAGATCCTCTTACAAATACTTAAGGACTATATTCAATAATATGAAACCCTTTTCACATTATGAATATATTATTGTGCCATTGGGAATTAAAATCTACTATTAAATAACTATTATATGGCTTATGGGGCACATATTGCTATCAACTAGATCTCGACCAGAATTACAAGAAGTCCTGGTATAACATATGTAATGCATTTGTCAAGCAATACCACTACAACATCGAGGTGGATGTCACCTGTTAAGATTTGAAAACCACTAAATAATGGCCAAGAGAATCCTTCACCGTGTTCCTTACAAGGTGGAGGACAAAAGCGGCTCAAATGGTGAACCATCCATTTGAAGTAGAGCAAATTGACATCATCGTCAAAAAACTCCTCCCCCAATATCAAGCTCATCTGCAAACTTAATACCTCCCCAGTTTCAAAGCTCTCATTGCCACTACCACCAAGATCAAGGATTTGATTCAATTAGGACGAATCAAGGATGAATCCTCTAGGTATCACAAGAACACTAACTACACCACCAATACCACCCAAAGAGAGGGGGAGGTAAATGTTGTGTCCTATTACCAGCTGATGAAGTTAGAAACAATAAGGACTTTCTCTAAGCTGGGCATGCCCCTTAGCGTTATTTACAAGAAAGCCTTAGAGGCTAATCTGGTTAAGCCTTTAGACCCATGATATCCACCAAACCCCTTACCTAAGGGTTACAATGCTAATAAGCACTGTGATTATCATCAAGGGTCAGGGCACATAACTAATGCATGTAAGGCTTTGAAATACAAAATTCAAGACTTCATTGATAGTGGAGACATCATTGCTCCCAGACCCAAAGTCTAGCACCACCATTAATCCTTTCTAAACCACCGAGCTCACTCGACCATCTCAAACTTCACCCAGTAACCAGTATTTTGAGAAAAGTGCCAGTGCTACTGTGCTCCTATCTAAGTCCTCCAGGTCTATGTCTAAGTCGTTTGAGTTCGTGTCTAAGTCACTTGAGTCAGAGTCTATGTTAGAGTATTTTGAATCTGTTTCTATTAAATCTTTATTTGAATTTCAGTCTATTAGGTCTTACCCTTCGAAGTCTATATTTTGCCTTCAAGGCTTATCCTTTAATGTACTCATGATGGGACTTTTATCAGTAATAAAAAGTTTGAATTTTCTGATTTGCTTTAATTTTTTTTTCTAATTCATCTTTAAATGGGACATCTTAAAAGGAAAAAAAAAGAGAACAAATGAAAAATACAAAAAATAAAAAGACAAAAGGATTAATTAATTATGGCATAAAGGAAAAGAATCTAAAATCCCATACATAGCATTTGCATGGCAGTAGTGGAAAAGCTCATAAGCTATTTTGTACAAAGATAAGATTGGGATGATTGAAGCATCGCAGTTCACAAGATCCTAACCTACACACATAAGAAATCTATCAAGGAGAAGTTGCAGAGAATGAAGACAGAATAGAACAAAAGGTATCATGACCAACTAGATGCCATCGAGGAAAAGAGAATCGATATTCTGTACAAAATTCAAAGTTATCAATGGAGACTAATCAAGCACTTTAACTATAAGGTGAGAGACAAGGGTTCACAAGAAGGAAATATAGTTCTAGGAGAAATCCAAGCCCTTATTCATGATCTAAGAGGAAGTTCAAACTGAACTAGATTGGATGATACATGCTCAAGAAGATCCTATCCAATGGAGGCACCATCTTCACAAACGTGGATGGAAGCAAATTCTCTCATCCTGGTAACCTCGATAAGCTAAAATGATACATTATTCGAAGATGACATCTGCATTTCATTTTTATTTCTCATGTATATGTAATCAGAACTACATGGACTTGATTCTCCCTAAAAGAAATAACCAACAAAAAATGATTGAAAGGGATACGTAGGCAACCCAACTCAGGTGCGGTCCAAATCATAATACAAAATATTTTGTTTGCATCACATTCTCATTTTCTTTATGCCTAGTACATCATTCACTTAATTCTTTTGCCTAAACAAAAAGAACAAAAAAAAAAAGAAAAGGAAGAATGGTCGCTAAGCTGAAAACCTGAAAGGGCAGCTTAAGCAGAAATTAGAGCAAAAATAAAAGATGTCTCATTTAATGATGATCAAATCTTGCAAATACAAAACCATCATAAAGGATAGCCCTTTCAATGTCATTTATAGCTTATTCTATTTCGTGTAGTAATGTCAATCTATAATTATTTAAAAAAAAAAAAAAGAGAGAGAGAGAGGTCATGTCTAAAGTCATGGTCTAGCCAATCCTCCTCTACCTCCTAAGATGTAAATATCTCGTGTCCTTGTTAGAGTCAACGTCTGTCACAATCTCCTTTTTTTGAGTCACTACTACAATCTATGGTGTCACACTTCTAGTAGATCCTCGAGTCTCCTTCAAAGAATGAGTCACCTCCTTTGTTTGGGCTGCAGTCCTCTTGCTACCAATGGCTCCTCATATAGTCCCTCCTTCCTCAGCTGCTTCATCCTCTATTCCTCTCAGCAAGGCAGCCTGCTACTTTTTCTTAATTGGCCAAACCACCTTTATCAACTACTTGGCATACCTCTTTGTCGTCCCAAGTGAAATCCCAAAATAAACAGCATAATAACTCCTCAATCAACCACCACCTGATAGCTCTAGCAATGGGAGCTGTGATCTGCACAAACTCTAATAAAAAAAAAACCAGGGGCACATCCTAAGTCTGCCTCATCTGCGTCAAAGACCCTCATCACCTAATGGAAAGTCATTCAAACCAAGCCCAATAGGCAAACTACTCAACACCTATGGCCCCCAATCATGAGAAATCTAATCCTTTACCATTGGTAGTGCTAAAAATATCCTCTGAAGGCAACCTGCAAGCAACTGTCTTATTTGATCTCAGACTAAGTTTCAATAAAGCATGTGCAGACTGAAAATCAGGGGTCACCACCTGAAAATGATCCTTCAGCCACTCTTGGAAAATTACCCAAAACCTAAAATAGACACCTACAAAGCACCCCCAATAGAAAGGGTAAGAATAGATAAATTTTTCTCACTTGAGAATAATTGGTAAGACAATCCATCTCTCTAAATCCTGAACAAAGCAATTAAGACTCATCAATGTATATGCCAGCACAACTCTAACCATAAATGCCTCTATTCCATTTGCCACTTTGGCATCATAAATAGACTCGTATCTGACACTTAAACAAAAAATCAAGCCCCTTATATCTCCCTGATCACTGGATTCATGAAACTTTTTAATTATAGTGGTCAAATTCACCTGACTATCACTAACCACCATATGATCTGCACTATCCTGAGGCAAGTCCAAAACTCTTGAAAATTATAGAAAATGCCAAACTTTGAACTTTGGCACTACTAGAGTTGCCTCTAAGTTGTAGCCAAGCCATAGCATTGAACTTCCTAAAGGTGGGACACAACTCCTCTTTAGCAGCACCAAAATAGAAAACACGAGTCACCAAATTCCAAAACCTGAAGTAAGCCCTCAAAAAATCTCAATCTCCTTGTGATGGCACCATGGTGATTATTCCATACCAACCCAAGTTGAGTTCCTCAACCTTATTGAGTTTTTTAGTCCATAAATGCATGGCTAAATGGACACAAAAGTCATATAAAAAAATTGCATTCTTAAAGCAAATGCGGGAATCCACCCTCATGCATCCATGCAATCATCCGTTATAGACATCATCACATATCATGTATGGCATAAAAGTCATATATAAGGTCTATGAATTTTGAAACATGCATGCGTCATCTGTGCACCATCATCTATACAATCATCTGTAATCATACACCATAATGCGTAAGCTGAGCCAATAGCCTCACTAACATCTCCTTAAGCTAACCAGTACTTCCTCAAAGCTAACTGATACCTCTTAAAGCTAATCTATGCCTCTTTGAAGCTAAATGATACCTTTCTAGATCTAATAAATAAAATGTGACTTCCAGAGTCCCTTTACTCCTAGCAAAGTTCCTTTGAGCCTTCTAAAAGGCCCAACCCCTTACATTCAAAAGTCTAAGTTTCTTTGGCACAACCAAAATCTTGTCAGAATCTATCAAGTTGACTCGCCATAGGTCGAGGCTCTTCCTCTACCAAAATCTTGTCAGAATCTCACAAGCCAACTTGCCATCATTCGAGGCTCTCTTTTCACTAAATTATCTTGTCCAAAATCATCTTTACCTCTAGCATTAAAGCCAAACAGATAGCCTTAATTGAGATTTACCCAAATCTTCTTTACCTCTAGCATTATGGCCAAACAAATAGCCTTGATTGAGATTTACTCAAATCTTCTTTACTTCCAATATTAAGGCTGGACAGATAGCCTTGATTGAGATTTACCCAAATCATCTTTACCTCCAACATTAAGGCTGGACAGATAGCCTTGATTGATATTTACCCAAATCATCTTTACCTCTAACATTAAGGCTGAATAGATAGCCTTGATTGAGATTCACCCCAAATCATCTTTATCTCCAACATTAAGGCCAGACAGATAGCCTTGATTGAAATTCACCAAATTTTCTTTATCTCCAACATTAAGGCTAGACAAATAGCCTTGATTAAAATTCAACAAACCTGTTTTATCTCCAATATTAAGGCCAAACAGATAGCCTTGATTGAAATTCAACAAACTTTCTTTATCTCCAACATTAAGGCCAAACAGATAGTCTTGATTGAAATTCACTAAACCTTCTTTATCTCCCATATTAAGGCAAGACAAATAGCCTTGATTGAAATTCACTAAGACATTCTTGCATCCAATGTCAAGGCTGAATAGATAGCCATTGATAAAATCTCATTTATCATAGATTGCCTCCTCTTAAAGGACATGACAAGAACACACAAGCCTAGAGTCTGATAAGGCACCTCTTCCCAACATTTACAATCATCATAATCACCTTTTATTCAAAGCCAATTTTGATGAGGGGGCAACTGTAAACTCTCAATTTTGCACCCTCATCATCCAAATGTAGCCTTAGCACTTATTGAGTTTAACACGCTACGCGGAGCTTTTTTTTTTAGCCTTCAATTACACTACTACCAGAAATCCAAATTTTTCAAACTCCATACCAACAACCAATCTATAAAAAAAAAAAAAAAAAAAAGAAACCTCGATAAATGTGCCTGAGCCACGTGGCATGCTGCACAGCAAGTGTGCAGCGCCGCATCAGAGTTGTGCTGTGCTGTATGCCCCATGTGTGGCATGCTGCATAGGCTTGGTGCAGTGCTGTATAGGCCTGGTATAGCACTGCACAAGGCATTGCAGCTTCTAACGCCAGTGGGCCCTCCTCTTGCATAAGAAATGACCCTTTTACCCCTTCCAGTCCAATTTTCAACCCTTTCTAGCCCTACCCCTCATTGTCTTTTCACATTTTCACTATCTAAATTACCCTCACCCACTTCTCCTATAAATACCCTGCTCCATCTTTCGTTTCAAGACACCCCTTGAATTTGAGTAAATTGCTATCTTCAAATTTCTCTCTTCTTCTCCCACTAATCACTCTCTAATTAATTAATTAATCTTTTTAATTAATTAATTACCTCACCCTAACCAAGTTAATTAATCTTTTTAATTAACTAAAACTCTTTTTTTAATTAATCACTCAATTAATTAATTAATTAATTAATCTTTTTAATTAATTAATTAATCACTCTTTTTAAAAAATAATTCCTTTTTCCAAAATCAAATTAATCCTTTTTCTTAATCCACCTTTCATCCAAATTAATTGATTAATCTTTTTAATTAATTAATCCATCCATCCTTTTCATCATATGAACTAATTAATCATTTTAATTAACTAATTAATCTTTCAATCTATCCAATCACCTGATCCTAATAAAATGGAACTTCAGTATGGTAAAACGCTCCACCTACCAAAAGTCAAGGTATTAGCCTTTCTCCTCACTTTCAACACACTAAACCAAAATCAATCTGATCAACTCTTAATCCCCTCCACTTAACCGTAGACTAAACTACGTGGGTTTTGATCCCCATACAATGGGGTACGTAGGCACATTTGTAATCTAAATCCAAATCCCAATAAATCTCTTTTCCTCCTTTTTAATTACTGTAATCTATGAATGTTTCATTTTAATTTTCTCATTACACTCATATCATGCTCATGCATTATAATTTTCATATAATATTTGTCATCCATGAAATTAATTTTTAAGTTAAATTAAACTTAAGAGCCAAATTTAAATTATTTAAAACCAAAAATCTAGTCTCCGAACTCAACCTAGTTTGAGGCTAGTGATTTTATCCTTGGGTAAATTAATTGAAAATTAATGAATTGGAGTCAACTAGATTTTTTTCTTAATTTTCCCATTTAAAATAAATTAGGGTGGTGACTCCCAAAATCATTTTCAAAATCAACCAATCTGAACCCGAGGGTTCCATCGTGAGTCTAAACCCTAATGAGCATCCTCATTTTCCCTAGTAGATAGGGCCGATGCTCGAGTAAGGCCTCATAACATCCTTCAATATACAAAAGTGCCATAAGGGCAAGTGAATATTGTCTTCTCTTGATCTTCTAAGGCTATAGGAATATGAAAATACCCAGATAATCCATCCAAGAAATAATAGAATTGATGCCCTAAAAGTCTCTCTAACATCTAATCAATGAAAGGAAGTGGAAAGTGATATTTTCTAGTAGCATCATTCAACTTTCTGTAGTCAATGCATACCCTTCATCCTTGACGGTTCTTGTAGGAATCAGCCCATTTTCATTGGGCACTATATTCATGCCCCCTTTCTTTAGTACCACCTGAACTGGACTCACCTAAGAATTATCTGGAATAGGGTAGATAATTCAAGCATCAAAAGCTTGATCACCTTAGCTTTTACCACATCCTTATTTTAGGATTGAGACGCCTTTAGGGTTGCACCATAAGTTTGTATTCTTCTTCCATCAAGATTTTATGAGTGCAAAAAGAATGACTAATGCCTTTGTTGTCCATAATTTTCCATGCTATAACCTTCTTATATTTTCCCAAAACCTCCAATAATCTTGCCTTTTGTTGATAAATTAGCATTCACAATCATATGCAACTTAGACTTTTTTGCTAAGAAAGCATACTCTAAATGAGAAGGGAGTTGCTTGAGCTCTAAACTCGGTAGGTCAACGATGGATGGTTTCATTCTTTCACTCTTGGGCATCTCAATATGCTCAAATGTGCTGCTCTTTTTCAATGGCTTGGTAGCCTCAAGATAAGCCATATGCTCAATGGTCTCAGGTGTCTCAATATCTTCCTGTCCCTGCATAAGACACAACTTCAAAGGATCCTTGTGAACAATGTTAGAAATAAAATGCATAGTCTCAAGATTATTTACATCATCACAAGCATCCACATCTTCAAGTGTAAGTGGGTGTTTCATAGCATTGGATATTTGCAAAACCATTTGCTCATTCCCTACCCTAAGTATCAATTTAACATCATACGTATCAATAACAGCTTTAGCAGTAGCTAGAAATGGTCTACCTAGGATAAGAGACACATCAACATCCTCATCAATATCCAATATTACAAAATCTATAGGAAATATAAATCTTCATCAACACATCATTAACTATACCCTTAGGGTAAGTGATTGATCTATCAGTTAATTGAATACTCATGTGTGTTGGTTTATATTCACTTAGACATAATTTTTTGAATATTTTCTAAGGCATAGCATTAATGCTAACCCTAAATTAGCTAGTGCCTTATTAATTTCTAAACTACCTATAAGATAAGGGACAGTAAATCTCCCTAGATCCTTAAGCTTTTCAGGTAGCTTCTATTGAATAATTGTTGAACACTCCTTGGACAGTTGCACCATCGACACCTCCTTAAGTTTCCTTTTATTGGAAAGTAGCTCCTTAAGAAATTTAGTATACTTCGGCATCTGCGAAAGAGCTTCCACAAAAGGAATATTAATATGCAATTGTTTAAAGAGTTCAAGAAACTTACCAGATTGTTCATCCATTTTGTCTTTCTTTAACCTCACAGGGTATGGAATGCGTTATTAGAACTCCTTAACCACAGGTGCAGAATCCACTTTCTCTTTAACTCTCTCATCCTTGGCACCATCATCCTTAATTGTCAATTTCTCATTTTCTTCTCAAGAGCCTTCAACGCTTTCCCACATCTCAATTTAATGGCCTTGAGTTGCTCTTTAGGATTAGTTTCAGTATTACTGGGCAAACTACCTTGTGATCTCTTAGATAGTGCTTTTGCAATTTGCCCAACTTGATTTTCCATATTATGAATAGAAGCCTGTTGATTCCTTAGAGTTGTCTCTATGGTTTGAAATCTAGTCTCTAAAGCTGCAATAAAATTTTCCAACATTTCTTTCAAATTGCTTTTCTTCTCTTGCTGAGGTGAGGGTTGGAATCTAGGTAGAGGTCCCACATTGGAGTGGTTATTCTAAGAGAAATTTGGATGTTTCCTACAACCAGGATTGTTGGTATTACTTTATGTGAGGCCTCGCCTGAGCACCTAGTCTGATCCGCTAAGGGGGAATCGAAAATGCCCATTTGGGAGAAACATCACGATTGGAACCCGCTATGAGTTCAGAAAATTTGTATTTTGTAAATTGTAAGTTGCAAAAGAGAGTCGCCACTTTAATTTTGTTTATTTTAGTTGAGAAAATTAAAGGAAAATTCTAATTTGATTGACTCCAAAATTATACCATTTATCCCAAGGAAAAGCACTAGTCCTCGAATGACCAAAGAGGGTTTAGGGACTAGGTTTTGGTTAAAACAATACAAAAAATTAATTTGGCTTAAATACGAAATAAGTTTTGTAAAACAAAAAATTTTTTTTTTTTTTTTATGTATGCATGAATAGATATAATATGATGCATGAAACAAATATTACTAGTGAAATGCAGGGCAATATGAAATAATGACAATTACAAAATGTAAAAAGATAAGGGAGAAACTACTTAAAAACTATTACAAGTCAAAATATCAAAATCAGGGGATCTTTCCTCTAACTCTTATGGGTTCTAGGAAAAGCACACATTTGCCAAATATAATCTAAACAACTAAAATAAGAAAGAGAGTATTAAAACAATTATAATAAAAAGAGTTAAAATTTCAATTTTTATTTAAGAAAAATAATTTCAATCCTAGGCTATGTGAAGAAGGTGACAGAGAGAAGAAGTTATTGATTTTAGCAGAGTTGAATGCCTTAGAGACAGCAAGCCTGTGTATCCCTTTGAATGGGAATCAAACCCCTTGTAGTTCTTCCTTCTTGCTAAGGAGGGGTTTTTAAGTCATTGCATTTGTTATCATGTTTTGATTCATTTTAAAGGGCTTTAGAGATTTGTTAATTAGGTCAGATTTTAATTAACAAAAAATTAGATCTTTTCATATTTAGATCATGAAATTGAAATTGAAAAGGAAAAAGAAAGAACTTTTACCTTTGGCTTACATGGGCGATGAACGTAGGGAGTGAACTTGGCACTAGATCTAAGTTCCACCTTGGCCTCAGGATATCACGAGCACTCCTTGTGGAAGAAGGACTCTTGAATAGTGTGAACTCTTCTTGAAGGGACTTAGATGATACCTTTGCTTGAGAACCATGAATTCCTTTTGAAAGAAAGGGTTTTGAATTGAACCTTTTCTTAATTAAAAATCTTAAGAATAGAATTTGAAGTGATTAAGAGGCTTGTGAATGGGGTTTTGAGATGATTAAGAGACTTATGAATGAGGTTTTATATGATGGAGGAGGTTTTGGAATGAGATTTTAGAGATTTGGAGGTTTAGGAAGAGGGTTTTGATGATTGAAAAGCTTAGAAATAGGGTTTAGAAAGCTTTATGGAGAGTATAAAAGCATGTAATTATATGTCTCTAGCTGTTATGAGGTGCAAGGTATTTATAGGAGGAGTTTGGTGCTAAAAATAAATAGTTTTCAGTAGGATTCTAAAAAGGTGTGGTTGCGATAACTGAGGAGGCGGCTGCGGCAACCGCAGAGGGTTTTGCAGTTGCCGTAGTGCCGGCTGTGGTAGCCTATTGGCTACCGCAGGGGCCTCTGCGATAACCACAGCCAGCTGCAAGTTACCGCAGTGGGCCCTCGTGTTGCTGCATTCTGTTTTTTGACCCGTTCTTCTCCATCTTTGGTTCGATTTGAGCCCAATATGATTCTATGCATTCACAATCAAATGCTGGTCATTTGGAGGTACAAAATAGAGGGTCCACAGCTGCCCCCCTTATCAGATTCGGCTAGATAAGAGGCCAGGTCAAATAAGTATGAACTAGGGAAATTCTAGAACTTTTCAGATGACTGAGGATCTTGGTCAGCTTTAAGATTTATGTCGAGGTGCCATGTCTATTTTTGGGCTTTTCTGAATTCATTTGGACTGCTTTCCAATTTTTCTAGAAATTTTGAATTACTGAACTTTCTACAATTATGGAAGATTTTGGACTCCGATTGAGTTGCTTTCCATTCTGAGGCACAGATAAAAGTCTTACGGATCTATTTTTTTGGAATGAATTAAATTCTAACTTGAAATAGGTTTGTTATGACGAAATCTGGCAGCATAGCTATGCGAACTGAAAGGAAATGATGAGGTAGGGCCCATAATTCCTTCTATAAATACCCCTCCCTTCTTCATTCATCTTCACCACTTTCCATTTCATCTCTTTCTCTCTACTTAGACTCTATCTCTCTAAAACTTTTTCATCAAGATGGCTTCTTCGAGTTTAAGGCATGTGAGAAGCTACTCGGTGCTCTGAGGTGATGCGAATCCCGAGGTTCTGCTCCAGGAGCCTAGAGATCATGCAAGCTTTACTAGCAGTGTGGAGGTATTTATTTTCTTTCCTGCATTTGAGTTAGTTCTATACAGGCAATAATATGATGCAATCTGGTTCATTATGTAGTGATAATTTTTTTTTACAATGACATTTTAAATAAATAAATAAATAAAATAGAAAAAAATGTGAAGAAAAATCTAGTTTCTTATGCATGCAAAAATTTATTTTATGTGTGTTTCATATGAAGTCATGTGATTTGAGGTTGAGAGGAGGTAGAGGTAACCTAGTGAGGGTTGATACTTACCTGAATCACCATCCTGATGTGCGAGCTATGATTAAGCCTTCTAGTTTACTCAGTTTGCTATACTTGGAGTGTTCTCGTGAGGGCGATCGTGCTTTGCTGAGGGCTTTGGCAAAGAGGTAGTGGGTCACCATTAATACTTTTCATTTCCCGTGTGGGGAGTTAACAGTGACTCCTATAGATCTCTGTTTACTTGTTGGTTTGCCTTTTCATCATCGGGCTTTAGACTTTTATGGTTCTTAGATCACCCTGGATAGCCAGAGGATGACTGAGCTATTGGGTTTTGACCCTTCTCGCACTGATGTTCATGTGTCGAGAGTTTGGCATCATAATCGAATTGGCGATTTAGATCAGTATGGGGGCTATACCACTGAACATGCAGCTCGTTTGTGCCTTATGATGATTTTGGGTTGCTCCATCTTTTACACGAGGAGAGACACCATTGATTTCAACATCTTGGCTTCATTGGAGGATTTGACCTAGATTTCTGAGTATGATTAGGGAGCTACTACCTTGTGTGTGATGTATAGGGTGATGTATGATCTCTCCCGAAACACTTTCTTCAGCCTAGGTGGTACCTATGTTATTTGGGAGGTAAGCATGTGTTCTTTTCTCATTTTTGCTATCTGCATTGCATTTCATTGTTATCTTGATTAACTGCTATCTATATTGCACTTCATTATTATCTTGACCAACTCCTATCTGTTTTGCAGTATTGGGCTTATGAATACTTTACTCGGGTATCTGCACCCTTGAGAAATTCAGTTTTAGATAGAGTGCCCTGGGGGTACTTATGGAGTTATAGTAACCTTCGACAGGATGGGTTTTGCTAGTTAGCATACCCATTTCAGCCAGTTAGGTGTGCACTAGGTATTTGTCTTGCTAGTTGGCTTTCTGTTGCTTTTAATTGCTTCAGACTTACTTTATGTTTTGTAGGTCCGGTGGAATGCCTATCAGGATTGCTTGCCACCATCAGTGATGGAGTGGATGGGTCCCAACTACATGCTTTCCTCATGTAGACTACTTCTCAGCTTTAGGGATGAGAGAAGATATTACCTTTAGAAAAGAGTCAGAGGATAAATTATTGGCAATAGGGTTGTGCCTTTACCTCCCCTGGCTGATATGAGACATGGATCGAGTATTGTAGATTATGAGGCATTGCTGGCAGGCCTCCATTGTGATCATTTCTTGGATTATTATGCAGATTATGATTACTTCTGCCAGGCTTCCTTGAGGACTGGTACTGTCCCTAGGAGGGATTCTGTTTTTGATCCTAAGAGATCGACTGCCGGTTCCTCTTAGACCCCTTCAGTTAGGGATCCTTTGAATAGAGCGGGGCCTTTTAGGGTTACTCCTCCCCCTACTACTGTTGTTCTTGACCCTGGATTAGCTTTAGGGTCATCTAGCGGTGACATTTAGCATCAGAGTCTATGGCCTTCTACACATTGTCAATACTTTTCTGTTGAGCAGGGGCAGCTGGTTGAGTATGATTCTTCTATAGTGGTGCCATTTAGATGGCCTGAGGTTCGAGCCGATACTTTTGAGGTAGGTTGCCCTCATTCTACCATGACTTTAGATTCTTGCTCAGTTGCTTGACTTTCTTTATCTTATAGATGCCTGTAGATTGGGCTCATGAGGCCCAGAGGGTGATAGGTCATCTAATTGCTGCTCTGTCATCTGCTTTGACCCGAGCAGAGCTGAGAGGTAGCAGAGATGCTAGTAGAGGTGGAGGTGCTAGTGATAATGAGAGAGATGAGTCTCCACATGAGCGAAGGAGGGAGAAGCGCAGACAACATTAGATACTTTGTTTTCCTTCCCTTGAGCTGTTAGTCTTATGGATGATATGTATGGATGTAATGGATGTTCTTCCTAATGTGATGTTATGACATGTATGAATGTTTTCTAAAATGTAATGCTGTGATATGTATGGACATGATTTCATGAACAGTTGTACTTGTTATGAGATGTACTTCTATCCTGATAATGTATGTGTGATATGTATGAATATAGTTCCTAAATTTAACTAAAATAGGGCCCCCACCCTTTTTTTTTTCTAGCTAAGAAGCCTTGCCAAAGCGTCGCGGCAACACAGAGGATTTTGCAGTTGCCGCAAAAGGGGTTATGGCAACCACAAGCTCTCTGCGATAGCCAAAATTGCTGCCGCATAGAGCTTGCGGCAACCGCAGGGAGGGCTACGGTTACCATAGGGGTTCCATCCTTGATGCTGATTTTCTTGGTTTTTTGCTATTTATAGGCTCTTCCACCCCTTAAAACTTCATTCCATTGACCTTTGAACACTGTTCAATACTTTTAAGCATGTTGCTTTGCTTTTCTCAAAATTTTTCACTTTTATGGAGCCTTATTTCAGTCATGCAATGTTCCTATGGTGTAAGAATCTTACTAAAGTAAAGAGAATAAATTTAGGAAGATATGGAGTAAGTGCTATGCCCACTTTGAGGGGAGTGAAGATTGACTGAGATTTTTTACGCGCCTGTATATGCTTTTGGGATCTTGCTACCCATGTCTTCAAGTTTGGGCCAACAATGGAAGAGATGTGTCCTACTTTTGAGGAATTTTCTATGCTGCTCGGGTCTGATCCTGAGGCTCTTTTGGCTACTCCTGTCAAGAGAGTGGGATATTTCAACTCCTTTAGAAGACTTTTGGATCTTAGTGAGGAAGTGGCTAGTCCCATGGTGGTAGATGATTGGGTGGATTTAACTGCTGTAGTTGCTGAATTTCATGTTCCCAAAGGCTTTGAGGATGATAAGTGGTTTCATTTAAGGATGCGGGCTCTTTCTTTTTGTCTGACTGTCAAATATATCTTCATAAGCCCTACTGGTTGAGGTAATGCTAGGGTTGCTAATTTGATTCCTCAAATGGAAGAGGGAAGATCTATTGCTACCATTGTACTTGCTAAGACCATTATGAGTCTGGATAGGGCATATGATTCAAGTGGTCCATGGACTATCAATCCCCTTATTCTTTAGATTTGATTGAGAGACCATCTTCAGATAGTAGCTCCTACTATTAAGGCGGATTACTATGCTTTTTGGTATAGGACCCATACTATTGTGATAAAAAAGGACTCTAAAAGGGAGTGGCTCAAATGGCTTCTTGAGTTGGATTTTGATGAATTGCTTTGGAGATGTGAGTGGTATAAAATAAATTGATTCATGACCATGAGCTTTGGTTATAGGATGCTTTACCTTTTGGGTTTGAGGATGGTCACTTTTTATCAGGCTACTAGAGCTATGCGCTAGATGGGCCATAGACAAGGTGTGCCCCCAGATGGTGCTTTATTTTAGTCTGTCTTTATTACCGAGATCGTGGCCCGAGCCATTAGGAATGGATGGGTGAGAGATTTTCATGCCGTTCATCCTTCTCATCATTATGACCAGACTTTGGAGTACATTGATTGGTGGATAGCAAACTCATGGCGGTTTGAGAAAGCTAAGAGAGCTGCAATGATTAAGGAGATAGAGGAGGATGAAGATAAGAGTCATGATTGACCTTTTGTCCCATTTTTGTTATGCTTTTTAGGAAGACTTTTTGGCTTGTAAGATTGGTTTGATGGTTTTGATTTTATGTCTTTTATTTTCTTTTTCAATGTTCTAAAAATTAAATAAGACAAATGAGACATCTTATTCATTTCTTTTCCCTTTTTTTTAAGATGCAGATAAGAGCCAAACAAATGTGTAGCACATAATGAAATTTTATTGATGATTTGGACTGAACCCACACGGGTCACCTACGTATCTCTTTACAATAACTTCATCATCATTTTTTTCTTTCTTTTATGAAGAATCAGGTCCACATAGTTCTTGTCTTTACATGGATGCAAATGCAATGCATGAATTACAAGGATGCTTATGCAAAATATATCTTGAGCTGATCTAGATTGCATGGGCTTGAAAACTCTATGCCATCCAAATCCATTAAGATAGTTGCTCCTCTAGATAGGATCTTCTTTAGCGATAATGGGCCACTCCAATTGGGTCTAAACTTTCCTCGTGGATCATAAATAGGTGCTTTGATTTCCTTTAGAACAAGGTTACCTTCTTGTAGTCCTCTGTGTTTGACCTTTTTGTTGAAATGCCTTGCCAATTTCTGCTGGTAGCCTTGAATTTGATATAGAGCATCCATCCTTTTCTCATCAATGGTGTTGAGTTATTCATGGTAGCCTTTTGCCCATTCTATTTCATCCAACTAACTCTCTTTCATGATCTAAGCTGATTTTATCTCCACCTCGATTGGGAGGACTGCTTCCATTCCATATACCAAGGAGTATGGTGTAGCACTGGTTGGAGTGCATACTGATGTTCTGTATCCCCATAAAGCATAAGGTAGATGTAAATGCCAATCTTTATGGTTGTCAGCCATCTTTTAAAGTATGTTCTTGAGAGTCTTGTTTGCGGCTTCTACTGCACCATTTGTCTGAGGCCTATAAGGAGAAGACTTGTGGTGTTGGATTTTCTCCTTTTTCAGTAGCTGGGTGACTTCCTTTTCAAAGTGAGATCCATTCTCAGTAATTATTTCAAATGGGACTCCATACCTACAAAGGATGTTGGTACGAATAAACTGAGCTACTCGTTTGGAATCTAACACTTGGTAAGGTGCAACTTCAACCCATTTGGAAAAGTAATCAATTGCCACCAGGATGTATTCATGTTTGCCTAAGGATTTTGGGCTTATCTTCCCAATGACGTTGAGGCCCTAAGTAGCATATGGCCAAGGTGTGGTGATTAGTGATAAAGGTACAAGAGGCTGTTTCTGAAGCTTAGCATAAACTAGGCATTTATGGCATTTTTGCACGTACTTAGCACAATCCTCATTCATGGTAAGCCAGAAATATCCTTAGTTCATGATTTTGCAGGCTAAAGCAATACCATTCATGTGTGGACCTTCGTCACCACCATGCATCCATTCCATGATCTATTGGGCTTCTGCTTTAGTGACACATCTTAAGTGGATATTATCCCAAGTCCGTTTGTAGAGCACATCCCTATTTGGAATGAATCCCTTGGATAACTATCTCAGAGTCCTCTTTTTTGTTTTAGAGGCCCCCTCAAGATAAAGCCCCTTCTTGATATAATTGAGAATATCCCAAAACCATAGTTTGTTATCAGCGACTTGTATATTTAGGCAATGAGTTATGCATCCTGGTTCATGCTTCACTTCAATTGTGATTGGTCTGATTATGAAACCATTGCTTTTCTCGAGTATTGAGGCGAGTGTCGCTAATGCATCAGTGAATATATTCTTTATTCTTAGGATATAATGGAAGGATAATTCATAAAAGTTGGCTGCCAATTCGTCTAGGCGTTTATGGTAAGGAACCAAATGCTCTTCCCTGATTTTCCATTTTCCCAAAGCTTGGGACACTATCAGATTTGAATCTTCATAAATCTCGAGGTACTTGATTTGGAGCCTTATTACTGCTTCAAGGCCACAAATACATGCCTCGTATGCTGCCTCGTTGTTTGTCACTTTGAAGTTTAGCTTGATGGCTATGGGAATGCTTTCCCCGCTTGGTGTAATGAACACAATGCCAGCACCATACCCTTTGTTATTTGATGCCCCGTTAAAGTAAAGTTTCCAAACTTCATTACCAATCAATAGGATATCCTCATCGGGGAATTCAGGCTCAGTCCATTCATCATCTATTGGGGTTGCAGCTAATTGGTCTGCCACTATGCTCCCTTTGATTACTTTGTGCTGTACATATTTGAGATCATATGCTGCCAACACTGCCATCCATCTTGCCATCTTACTGTCAAGAACTGGCTTCTCCATAAGGAATTTCAAAGGGCTCTTGTCAACAAGGATATGAGTTATGTAGGAACTAAGATAGTGTTGCAGCGTATGGCAAACCCAGACAAGGGCAAGGCACACTTTCTATATAGCCATATTTGAGTTCATGAGACAACATTCTTTTGCTCAAGTAGTATATAGCATTTTCCTTATTAGAGTCAGGGGCATTCTGGGCGAGCAGTGCCCCCATTGCTTCATCAGTCATGGATAAGTAAAGCAGCAGTAGTTTCCTAGGCCTTAGAGGTTATAGCACTGGTGGGTTCAGCGGATATTGTTTGATTTGATCAAAGGCCTTTTGGCATTCTTCATTCCATTGCTTTGAGGCTCCTTTTCTAAGTAACTTGAAGATGGGCCCATATACATTAGCTAACTAATTGATGAACTGACTAATATATTGGAGCCGTCCAAGGAAACCTCTGATCTCCTTTTCTGTTTTAGGAGGTGGCATTTCTAAAATTGCCTTTGATTTTGCAGGATTGACTTCTATAACTTTCTTGCTGACCATATGGCCTAGGAACACCCCAGATGAAGTGCTAAAAATACACTTGGCAGGATTGAGTTTGAGATTATATTGGCGAAGTCTAAGGAAGAATTGCCTTAAAGCTTCCAAGTGTTCTTCGACAGTATTGCCCTTAACCACTATATCATCGACACATACTTCAATCTCTTTGTGCATCATGTCATCGAAGATTGTGGTTGCTATCCTTTGGTATGTGCCCCTGTATTTTTAAGTCTAAATGGCATAACTCTATAACAATAGGTACCTCACTCGGTAATGAAGGCTGTTTTCTCCTTGTTAGGGGGGTGAACTATTATTTGATTGTATCCCGTGGCCAGATCTATTAAAGAAACCATTTCGGATCCTGCCATTCAGTCCACTAGGAGGTCAATGTGAGGCAAAGGAAAGTCATCTTTTGGACAAGCCTTGTTCATATCTCTATAGTCCATACATATTCTAACTCTGCCATCTTTCTTAGGAACCGGCACTATATTGGCAAGCCAAGAGGGGTAGCTGATGGGCTCGATAAAGTTGTGGTCCAGTAGCTTCGTAATCTCTTCTTTAATCAATATGGACCATTTGGCTTTGAGTCTTCACAATTTCTGTTTAACTAGTTTAGAGTCAGGGTAGATTGGAATTTTGTGAGCGGCTATGCTCGGATCCAAACCCGTCATGTCCTTAGGATGCCATGCAAAACAGTCTTGAAATTCTTTGATCATTTCCTCTGTTTGACCCCTGTTTATGCATGCAGATGTTATGAATGTAGTTTTTAGTGTATCATGTGTGCTAGCATTTATTGGCTCTTTAATTACATCATCTTTTATTTCATTTTTTTTATCTGATGTCTCATTTAAGTCAGATTTAAAATTTGGAACATGAAAGAAAAATGAAGACATGGGATCATAAGAGAAAAGGGCAAACTTTTTATTGAATTTGAACATGGATAAATCCCAATTTACATTAAACTCAAAAGCTGGACACTCAAGGTCAACTACATTATCATCACTAAGGACAGAAGAAACTGAAGACTCTGACTCTGACTGGGACTTAGACTTAAACTCTGACTCAAACTGAGACTGGAACCCCATCTCAGATTGATGGAATGGGCTCTCCTCAAAATACCAATTATTAGCTCGGTCTTGTTTGGTTGGATTAGGGTGGATGGGTCAGGTTCCTCCTCCTCTAAAGTAAGCATGAAGACTTTGTCAAAGAGACTTACCTTTATGTTCTCCTCCCAATCTCGACTTAGCATGAACATGGGCTTACAATCCTCTAGTGAAAGCCTGAAATCAAAGAAAATTTCGAAACCAGGGATTAATTTTTCAAAAATAGGACAGATCCAAGGTTGGGGGAAGCCATAGTAAAGAACTGTGTCACCTTCTTTTACAAAATATCCATTAAGGGTTTTGAAATAGGGGTGCATGGGCCAGTCATAAGTCTCATCTCGTTTAAGGGCCACTACTCTTTCCTTGGCCTGTTCCTCCATTTCCATTAGATCCTCCTTAGTGGGCTTATATCCTAACCCAAATGGCGGCATTGCAACTGGGTAGTCCATAAAGGATTTTAAACCTTATTGATTTCTTCCATGACCTAGGCCAGGGAAATAGTTCATTTTTCTTAACATATTAGCCACAGTAATGTTTCCAAAGGGATCAAAATCAAGTGGAACAAATTCTTTACCTTCTTCACCCTCAAGGAACTGGATGAAAGAGAAGCTTGAGAGAGGGTATGCGGACAATTCAGGTTGAATTTCTAAAGTGGGCACAGGGCTTGGAATGTCAACCTTGTCATACATGTCCCCTTTTTATGGTAATAATCCCCTTCTCATAAGGAAATTTGACTTTTTGGTGCAATGATGAATGGATTGCCTTAGCTTGATGGATCCAGGGTCTTCCATGAAGTAGGTTAAAATAAGCAGGAACATCAATTACTTGGAAGGGAATGGAAAAGGCTATGGGCCCGAAGTGACATGCAGTGTGGCAACCCCAAGTACTTCTCTCTTAGCATTGTCATAGGCCCTTACTATTTGATAAGAAGGGGTGAAGTCTGTTACTTTCAGGCCTCGACAACTAGCCACTTTTAAGATACACACATTCAGTGCCGAGCCATTGTCGATGAGAACCATGGGCACAATTTTCCCTTTAGTTATCATTGTTATATAGAGGGCATTGTTGTGGTCAGAGTCCCCTCTTGGCAAGTCATTATCTCCAAATGATATTGAAACTCCCTTAGCAACACTGGTGATTGAAGCCACAAGATTCTCAGGGGTGATATCAATAGGAGTTTGACATTGATTTAATGCCTTGCAAAGAGCTTGGCGAAGAGGATATGAGGATTAGATCAAACTCTAGATTGAAATATTTATTTGAGTCTTTTTTAACTGCTTGAGTGTAGGGTCTTCATCAAGTTCAAGGCTCTTTTTTATGTTGTCTAATGGTGCAGGGATAGGTTGAGTGTTTTAGATTGGTGGGTTTGGATTTTGGACAATTCTGCCACTTTGAGTGATGGCATCAATCTCTTTGAGTAAATTGGTGAGGTCTAACACACAACAATAGTTAACAGTTGATTCTATCAATGAGATAGGATCAACTCCTTCGTGAAGAGTAATTGCATTTACTATGTGGTTGGGTAAGGGGTTGGTAGTGATGTTGGGTCTGGCTTTGGGTGGTAAAAGGTCATTTGAATCTATTAGATCTTGGTTCTTGTGTCTTAAGGCCTTGCATGCGTCAGTTTTATGCCCTGGACCTTGATGGTAATCACATCTTTCATTTGGGTTGTAGTTTTTGGGTAGTGGGTTGGGGACAGGCCTTGGTTCAAGAGGTTGCACCATTTTTGCCTCAAGCAGTTTCTTGTAAATGATGCTCATAGGTACACCTGCTACATCAGAGAATTGGCGCCTTTCAATCTTGAGTAGCTTTTTGATCACAATGGCATTCACTTCCCTCCCTTTTTGATTCATTAAGGAAGTTACATTTCCTTGATGTGCCGCTTTCGTGTATCTTGACCCAAATGCAAATTCTTCTCTTATGTGCCCACTTTGGATTAGATCTTCAATCTTAGAAGCGATGGAAATTATGGCTTTAAAGTCAGGCAAGTATTGGGTAAGCAGTCTATCTTGATAAACCAGGAGGAGATTTTTGACAATAATACCAATTTGTTCATGCTCAGGAAGTCGGTTCACCATTTGGGCAGCCTTTTTCCACCACCTCGTAAGGAACGAAGAAAAGGATTCTTTTGCATACTGTTTGAAAGTCTTGAGTCTCTTTTTGTTACATCGACCTCAATGTTGTAGTGATATTGCTGGACAAAAATGTTGCAGATGTCATCCCAGGTCTGATTTTTAGACACATCCAAGTCCACAAACCACTTCACAGCTATACCAGTCAAAGATTATTGGAACAATTGAGCAAAGAGCTCATTGTCCACTCCTAAAGGATGCATGGCCCCTATATATACTTTGAGATAGGTTTTGGGGCAGGTAGTTCCATCAAATTTATTAATATTCAGCATTTTGAATTTAGGAGGTACCCTTGCATTGGGAAACAGACTGAGAGAGCTTGTGTCAACCATGTCTTCCCTCTTCTTTAAGTTCTTAAGCATCTTTTCCATAACTTTAATTTTGTCTATGAATATCTTCAGCTCAGGGCTAACATTTTTCCCTTGGGAAGGATCAACTGGGGGGAGGGGGGGGGGGGATGGATGTGGTGGTGTGGATTGGTGGTTTAGTGGGTACTGGTTGAAAATATGGGTTAGTTTTGAGAACAGATGGTGATGGAATGGTTTCAACTGTGGCTTTTTCCTTGTCTTTTAGGTCAGATTTGGAAGTAGACCCAAAAATAGGATAGGAGGTGGGTTTTGGATTCATTGGGTCTGGATCGGTCAAATTCTGGTTTATAGTGGTCTGACCCCTCATTTCTTGGATATCTTCCATAATAATCCTCCTTTGATTTTGAAGTAGGTCTTGGAAATGAGCCTCTTACCTTTTAAGTATTTCCTCTTGTTGTTCAACGAACCTAGCAAAGAGCCCATTAATTAAGTCATCAACTCCGTCAGTAGCAGTAACTTCTTTCCCTAATCCAGTTGACATCTCTTAAACCTTTGGATGAAAAAGATGAAGATAGGTCAGTTTTTAGCTTGGGTGAAGATGAGGACAAGGTGAGATCATGAAATCCTAATCACAGCAGTAAGATAAGGATGAAGGTACCATGGGTAGACATGGGTTTAGGAATTTGACATGGGTTTGAATAGGGACTAGCAGTGTTTGGGTGGTTTTCAGGTTTTCCACTTTAGTAGGATTCTTGCATGTATGCATGTATGCATGAATGAAAAAAGGTTTCATGATAATGACATACCAAGTTCAGCATTATGGTGCATTCAATCCTAAAGGAAGGTTCTATAGGTCATTACATGAAAGGCTAAGGGTGGTTTGAAAGGAACCCATCACACTAGAGATGCGATATACCTAATCACATGTGAGTTAAAGAGCCTCGCGTAGGTCCAACAGTATATGCATACTCGTTACACCTTTAAAAGGACTGGAGGATATGTCATGGGCTGGATGATTTCACTATCGGCAAGTAGACCTAAGGAAGGTTGCCTACTCGATGTTACTTTCTATCCTTTGTTTTCTTAAGAAACTAATGTTTTGGATAAGGAGCCCAATGCAGTGATGCATGAAAAAGCCATTTTGTAATAAAAGCCAAACTTTGGTTTTACCAAGAGTAGTCCACTTTATCCTTTATTTGAAAAAGATTTTAAAGTCTCCAGTAGAGTCGCCAGCGGTGAGGCCTCGCCCGAGCACTCGATCTGATCTGCTAAGGGGGGATCGAAAATGCCCATTTGGGAAAAACATCACAATTGGAACCCGCTATGAGTTCAAAAAATTTGTATTTTGTAAATTGTAAGTTGCAAAAGAGAGTCACCACTTTAATTTTGTCTATTTTAGTTGGGAAAATTAAAGGAAAAACCCAATTTGATTGACTCCAAAATTATACCATTTATCCCAAGGAAAAGCACTAGTCCTCGAATGACCAAAAAGGGTTTGGGAACTAGGTTTTGGTTAAAATAATACAAAAAATTAGTTTGGCTTAAAAATGAAATAGCTTTTGTAAAAAAAGGAAGTTTTTTTTTTTTTTTATGTACGCATGAATAGATATAATATGATGCATGAAACGAATATTACTAGTGAAATGTATGGCAATATGAAATAATGACAATTACAAAATGTAAAAGGTAAGGGAGAAACTACTTAAAAACTATTACAAGTCAAAATATCAAAATTAGGGGATCTTTCCTCTAGCCCTTATGGGTTCTAGGAAAAGCACACATTCCCCAAATATAATCTAAACAACTAAAATCAGAAAGAGAGTATTAAAATAATTATAATAAAAAGAGTTAAAATTTCAATTTTTATTTAAGAAAAATAATTTCAATCCTAGGCTATGTGAAGAAGGTGACAGAGAGAAGAAGTTGTTGATTTTAGCAGAGTTGAATGCCTTAGAGACGACAAGCCTGTGTATCCCTTTGAATGAGAATCAAATCCCATGCAGTTCTTCCTTCTTACGAAGGAGGGGTTTTTAAGTCATTGCCTTTGTTATCATATTTTGATTGATTTTAAAGGGCTTTAGAGATTTGTTAATTAGGTTAGATTTTAATTAACAAAAAATTAGATCTTTTCAGATTTAGATCTTGAAATTAAAATTGAAAAGGAAAAGGAATGAACTTTTACCTTTGGCTTACGTCGGCAAAGAACGTAGGGAGCGAACTTGGCACCAGATCTAAGTTCCACCTTACTCTCAGGATATCACAAGCACTCCTTGTGGAAGAAGGACTCTTGAATAGTGTGAACTCTTCTTGAAGGGACTTGGATGACACCTTTACTTGAGAACCATGAATTCCCTTTGAAAGAAAGGGGTTTGAATTGAACCTTTTCTTGATTAGAAAGCTTAAGAATAGAATTTGAAGTGATTAGGAAGCTTATGAATAGGGTTTTGAGATGATTAGAAGACTTATGAATGAGGTTTTATATGATGGAGGAGGTTTTGGAATGAGATTTTAGAGATTTGGAGGTTTAGGAAGAGGGTTTTGATGATTGAAAAGCTTAGAAATAGGGTTTAGAAAGCTTTATGGAGAGTATAGAAGCATGTAATTGTATGTCTCTAGCTGTTATGAGGTGCAAGGTATTTATAGGAGGAGTTTGGGGCCAAAATTAAGTAATTTTCCAAGTAGGATTCTGAAAGAGTATGGTTTCGATAATTGAGGAGGCGGCTGCAGCAGCCGTAGAGGCGGCTGCGATAATTGCAACTGGCTGCGAGTTACCGCAGAGGGCCCGCGGGTTGCCGCATTCTATTTTTTGACCCGTTCTTCTCCGTCTTTGGTCCGATTTGAGCCCAGTCTAATTTTATGCATTCATAATCAAATGCCAGTCATTTGGAGGTACAAAATAAAGGGTTCACACTTTATGTCTTATTTTGTTGTTTTGGTGCATTACCCACATAGTCCACTTTCTCAGGATTGCCAAAATTATCCCCTATCTAACATTCTTGACTTTGATGTCCTTCCCACACCATTCACAATACATGACTTGGGCAGGCTAAGCTGATATGGCTAAGGTGTCAATCTTTTTGTTTATAGCCTCAAGTTGAGCTGCCAAAACTACCACCAGATCCACTTGATGAACACCATCAATCCTAGTTCTTCCTTGATCTCGAGTGGGTTGCCATTGGTAGTCAGTAGTTGCCATGTCCTGTGTCAAATCCCTAGCTTGCTTTGGTGTCTTGTTATTAATCGAACCCCCAGCAGGTCCATTGATTGCTTGCTTAATTACATAATTCAAACCATTGTAAAAAGTTTGAACATGTATCCTAAAAGGTAGGCCATGGTGTGGACACTTTCTCAACAAATCCTTAAATCTCTCCTAAGTGTCATGTAAAGTCTCAGTGTCATACTACATAAATGAAGAAATATCATTCCTCAACTTCACTATCTTGGAAGGAGGGAAATACTTTTCTAGAAACTTTTCAGCCAAACCCTCCCAAGTAGTGAAAGTTCCAGCAGCAAATGATTTCAACCACTACTTAGGTTGATCCTTCAGAGAAAATGGAAACAACCTCAACCTAATTACATCATTTGAAACTTTATTGATTTTAATGTGTCACAAATCTCTAGAAAATTTGCCAGATGTGCATTAAGATCTTCATTAGGAAATCCATCAACTGACAGGATTGTTGAACCATCTAGATGACATTTGGTTTGATCTCAAAATTATTGGCAGCAACCATCAGTCTCCTGATACTGGAATTAGCCCTAGCGAGAGCAGGCCTAGCATAATCTAACATTGTTTGTTGATGTCTATCTCCCATTGTTTCATCTTCTTCTTCTTGCTCATCAATCTTCTCAACCACAACAAGCTCTCTTTCCTTCAACCACTTGTGTAGAGTTCTCTCTATTTTAGGATCTATCTCCACCAAGTTAAATGAACTAGTTATGGTCATATAAGAATTTAATCACTTGAAATATAAAAGACCAAGAAAAATATTTAAAAATAAAAATTAAAAAAAATAAATCAATAATATATATTATTTTGCTAATATTGCATAAAAGTTTTCCCGACAACAGCGCCAAAAACTTAATGTCAACTTTTATATTTCCACTAGGTTAAATAAACTCTAAGTCTATTGTACCCTAGTTATAGGCAAGTGTACCTATCATCCTGGTAGTATAGCATAAAAGAGGTCAATCCCACAAGGAAACTATATAAGTATTAGCTCAAACGTTAACTATTGTCTAGTAAATCAAATTCCAAGAAAAACTAAAATTAAACTAAATTGGAATTTAAACTATATTAACTAAATGCAGCAAATAAGCAAAATCAATGGAAAAGAATCAATGAATAGATTATCTAGATAGAAACTCCCCCTAGCTTCTCATGCATTTCATGGATTACGAAATCAATCAAATCAAACAATGAATCAAGTTGGCAATCTTAAAGGTAGAATTAAATCTTTCTCAAGTGAATTAATCCATTTTTTCCCTAAAAAAATTACATAGAATCTCTTCTTATTCAATGGTTTAGGCAAAGCATTAAGATTAAGGAATTAAAAGCCAAAGAATTTTATAAACCTATCTCTAGTGTCCCAAGCAATCCCCAATATTCATGAGTGATCAAATCAAATCAAAGGTATCTCTACTCCTTAATAATAAATCAGATATCAAATCAATAATTTAGCAATTGTTAATTAGACTTTATCAATATAAATCATGAATATAACTCAACCCTAGGATGTTGATTAAAAAATCCAATCATTCAATGCATACAATCAAAACTAGAGTTTGTCCCATCTAGATAAAAAGAGTCTAGTTCATAGTAAATTGCAAGAATAATGAATAAGAAAGAAGAGAATGATAAATCAAATATTCTATAGAAAAGTTCTTAAAAATCTTTTCTTTGATCTTGAATCACCCACTTCAAATCCACTTAATCTTATTCTTCCCTCTTGATTTCGGCTGTAATCCCTTCCTTTCTTCTTAAAAAGTTCTCCCAAAGTAAAACTCTATGAAAAGATAAAACTCCTCATAGCTTTTCTCTTTAAATTGTCTTTTAAAGGTGTAACATTTGTCTACACATTCTAAGAGATGCTCGTGTTGCTAGGCTTGTAGGCATCTATCTCTTTATGAAAATTAGCTCTTCCACATGGGTTATAACACACCCAGGTACATGAGCAAGGTGGTTCAACACACCCTGATACACGCCTATGCTCCTAACTGTGTTCCTTGCTGTGTCTTTAATTCCTTACCTAAAATTCACCAAATTCATTCCTTAGCTTTCCAATTTCTAGAAAAATTGATCCATGGCTTCCAAATAAGCTAAAACACTCAAAATGCTCTGATAAATCACTTAATAAACAAATTAAACTCAATTTAATGATAAAACAAAGTAAGAACAAGGGATAAAATATAGTCAAATATGCACTTATCACCCATCATATATATATATATATATATATATATATATATATATATATATATATATATATATATATATATATATATATATATATATATATATATATATATATATATATATATATATATATATATATATATATGTTAATTCATTTTATGTACATCATTCACAAATCTCTATACCAAACTTCATATTAGCAAAAAGAAAATTCTCTCTACATCAACATTAACAAGAACTTTAACAAATTAAAGCTAACTAAGGTGAGAAATTATGCTCATCTTTTCTTTTCTATGTTCTAAATATGATTTAAGCATTTTGGTTGCATAAAATCTCTCGTACATTATATATAAATTTCGGTCAACTAAGGGTGTGCATGCATAAGATGTAGTTTTGGATATTCTTAGATAAAATATGGAGATTAGGCTAAAGAATTAAAGGATTAATGTGAAGATAGGTAAAGAAAATGTGAAAATCACCTAAATCTACTAGGTATGGAATTCAGCCAATATGAAGAACTTGACAAGGAAGTGTTCTAAATTCTAATTGAATATGTGCATGGTTATTTTAGATGGTGAAAAATGATTTGAAATTGTTAAAAAGGAATTTTAGGGACTTAATTCAAGACATGGAAATCCTAGTGGCATAAACTTAGTTAAAAGGAAAACTTGGTGTTCTAATTCTAGATTTTTATAATTGAATGATCACATAGGTCTTATGTTATGTTAATTTCATATTTCTATAACTAATTCAAAGTTTTGATTGGAAAACATAAGTTTTCCCTAAATTTGACCTAAGTAGGACAAGTTAGGGTTCTTATAAATGAGACAAAATTAATTCAAAATAATTGATGGGCATTGATTACCTAGGGGTTAATTTGATGAATCTATGGTTAATTTGAGGATTGGAAAGGAAATTAATAATTTTCCCCAAATTCTAAGGTTTATGGATCAATTTGAGAATTTTGAGATTTAAACTTGAATTCATGAAATTGAATAAGGAATTTAGCTTAGAAATGATTAGAAATAAGAATAAGTATAAGTATGAATATGACATTATTGATACACTTGTATTGTAAGTTGAAATAATAATAAAACAAGTATAAGATAGATAAGTTATAATTGGTAACATCATTAATTACTAATTGATATGTAATTAAAATGATATGGGTGTAAAACATTAAGGCAAGGGCAAGAAAATTGCTCAAGACTGTGAAGGACACTAAATTAATCAAGAGTGAACATTAATAGGAGCAAAGGAGTTCAAGGTGATTACTTAATAATATGATGTAATTATGCCTCATTGCTTGCAACCATTGCTTAAATTATTATCTTTGACATGCACCTTGAAGTGATATTGAATATGTGGTTGCCCATTGATTATTAAACCTTTGGAATTTCATATCCTTTATATATGATATCCAACCATTATGATTGGTCCTATGTTGTGCCAATGATGAGAATGATTGATATGCCAAACTATTTTCCATTGAATTCCTAATATAGACCTAGTATGTGTCTTTCATTGATACCCATGATTAAGCAGAAATCCTCTCTAATGTGAGGAAATAAATTAGACCTTGTGCACTTGGTACAAGCCTATGGGTAACGCGACAGTGCCCAACCTCTGTTAAGGGGAACGCCTAACTGTAAGGCTTGATCAATCTTGCATAATGTAATGCATGTGAATGAGAGAGACTTAGGCCACCACTCTTTAATATTCATGTGTGGGAAGCTCTCTGCTTCCAAGACATTATTATTTTTGCCAAAATGTATTCAAAAACTAAAATATCTAATTTTGATTAACATCACTCTATTGCCATCTTGAACCTTTCCAAGTGGTATCTTATATTGCTTTCATATTATGTTATATTATTATGTACTTACTAAACTTGTCTCATTCTATAGTCGTTTAAAATTTTTCAGGTCAGGGTGACTCATTAATAAGGTAAATTCTGAGCTATGCTTCTTTGCTTAGGACTTGCTCTGCTAAATTACTATGTTTTGAGTTTTGCTTTTGTTACTTTAAAGATAATCTATCTAGAACATGGTATTTGAAAGCTTAGTATTAAAATGTATTGTGATGGAGAGTATTGTGAACTAATGATAGTAATTGTTATATATACATATTTATGATAGTAGGTAAGAATGTATGAATTGTATTTATTAATACTTAAGAATGATGTTCCGATCAATGGTTATGAAATGGCCTTAAAGTGTAATGGCTATAAATTAATGGATAAAGTAATAATGGAAATAGTAAAGAGTGAATGGAGTTTCGATCTTGGGATAGGTTATAAAATGGAATATCCTAAATGATAATAAGTTCAATGGGGTTCTACGGGTTAAGGTAACCTTACGTATCCCTAAGTTCTAAGACCATCCAACCTAGAAATTGGGTTGTGACACATACCCATTCATATACTCTACACTACTGATGTGGGAGGCTAAAACTCCAAATATAATATATATTTATATCTATTAAAATAATATATACATAAAATTGCTTTGATTTTGAGGTGTGTACATGTCTCTTCCTTATCCCTGTACATGTGTTTGTGTGTACATATATTTAAAATATATATATGTGTGTGTGTGTGTGTGTGTGTATTACATATTCGTTATGTGCATCTCCCATTCACGGGAATCCATTCTCTCGTGGATAGGTTAATGGAGAGTGACCTAGATTTCGGCCTCCTCTATAGGTAGTGTATAGTGTGTGTGTGAGATATATAGTTAGCATGCCTCTTCCAAATTATCGTAATTTAAGATGTGTACATGTCCCTTCCCTATTTTTGTGTGTGTTTTTGTATATATGTAGTTACATACTTATTTGAATGGGTCATCCTTAGCTCGAACATTCTTATTTGAACTAGTCATCCTATGCGAGCTAGGAGCTCACCTAGAGAGTCTATATCCTACTCGAACACCATCATTAGAATTCTTCTTTGTGTGTAATACTATAAAAAGTAGTCCGATTACAAAAGGATTCATATCTCAAAATACTCTTATAAATAGCTCTCTTTTCTCCATAAGGGGGGAATGAAATTCTAAGCATTCTAACATTTCTAATTCCCATAAATTATAACCTGTCTAACTTAAGCATTAGAGTGTCATTCGATGGATCACTTGATAGTGTGTTGACAATCAAAATTCATCCTTGAGCATATCAATTAGTGCAGTGAGGAACTCGCCCTAAACATCACTAAAGCTGTTGTGTCCAACAGTCGGTGAAAATAAGATTATATAAAAAACAATGGCTAAAGGTTTACCACTAGATTATTTTTTCTTTAATTTTTTAGTACACAACTCCATATCAGGTTCTATCTCCTACATATTATAATGAATTTACATACAAATATATGATGTTCGTTTTAATGAATCCTAGTTAATCACATGCATGATAGATCATGAATCATGATCTGTAGTTAGCTATTTAACATAATAATATAATGAAGAAAACAATAATTAACCAAAAATATAAAAATTGCAAAAAAATCACCAATAAAAGAGAGATGATATATATATTGTAGCTAGCTATTTAATTAGCTTTGTCAATCACGATTTTTTTAGCTAGCTTAGTATCGATTCATTGAAAATGAATTGAAGTTTTCTTCAATACCTATTATATATATAGGGTCCCACCATTGATTCTTTTTTTCCAAAGGTCTTTTTGCTTCCTTTTAGCTCAATAAAAATAATAATATCTATTTTTTATTGGAGGCTAAATTTATCAAAATTCATTTCAGTTAATTTAATTAGAGAATTTATCTATTCTTATTGATCATGTTAATTTAACTCTTAGAATTGCTATTTAAAACATTATTTTTCAATTTGTGAGATCAATCATTTTTTCAATATATATAGTAAATATACATATTGAATATATGAGAGTGTTATATCATTAAACTCATCTCTATACAAAAATTAATTTTAATGGATGTGTAAATTAATCAGAAAATAATATGATCATCTACATGAAAAAATAAAAAAGAAATTCTTCTTTATATATGTATTAATTCATTCTTTGTTAATTATATGTATTTAATGTTAATAATTCAACCTATGAATCATACATATAAAAATTAAATCACTATAATTAATCAAAACTTATAGTATTTCTTGTTGGCCTCCATTAATGCAATCTTGTAAACAGATCTAAAAATATTATTGATCTACAATGCACAAGTATCCGCGGAATGGCTAGGTGCTTCCTCTCTATGTCTACAAACTCACAATGGATGAAGAATAATATTATGCATTGTAGGTTAGGGAGAGAAGACATAGCCTATATATATAGGAAACTAATTAGGATTCTCCCATCATAATCCTAATAGGAAACAAATCCAACTAGGATTTATACTCACACTAGAAAGCCCAAATTCACATCATAAATTCACGATACTTGGGCCTAGTCCGTTCAATATTTTATGGTCACTCTTTAATAATGGACCATAATAACATGTTTTGGACCATCATGTTAACTCATATAATTTTATAAAACAAAATACAATATAATCAATAAGCCCAAATTTGATAAAGTTCTAACATTCTCCCACTTAGGCATTATTGATTATACAATTTTTTACATAAAATATTTTATTTCAAAATGACTTTTGAGTTAGCATACAAAACAAAACTTTTATGCAGCCATAATTTGAAAATAACATAGTCCAAAAATAATGCCCAAAGATAACAGTTCATTACAATAAACAACTAATATTTAACTATTGCAATCATTGTATCATTTATAAATACAGGATAATCCATAATTATGAACATTAGTTTATTTATTTACATGAACTAATAATGTGTTTTAGTGTGGTGTGAATATTAGCACCAGTATGTGATCGAATGTGCTGATTTCATCTTTGTCCTTCTTTCAATCTCTCACAAGACTACATTCATGCTTCACCAAGAAGCTTTTATAATGACAAGTAGTTATGCTTAAGTGCAACTTAAGACTTTCTTTAAATGTGCAAAGTATCAAATAAATATTTCTAAAATCCCATAACGATGATCATCAATAGAGTATTAAATGCAAAAACCATCCTAACAATAGGGTTAATTAAATATGATATTATAAGGAGTCAAAACAATGATTATTTGGTTACAACAAAAATAAAAACTTCCACTAATCAAGAAAATCAAAAGACTCAATTACACCCATATTCATCATATGAACTTTGAAAATCTCAAGTGCAATTGCTTTGGTCATAGGATCAGCTAACATATTTTTAGTTAAAATATGCTTTATCTCTATCTCTTTGCTCTTTATCATCTCTTGAACAATAAGAAATTTTATACAAATATGTTTAAAGCCACTGGAGCTTTTATTGTTCTTGGAAAAACAAATAGTTGTCATGCTATCACAATTTATTTTCATTGGTCTAGAAATAGAATCAACTACCATTAGTCTAGACATAAAAGTCTTTAGCCAAATGGAATGAGTTACTGCTCTATAACAAGTAATATACTCAGCATGAATAGTAGATGAAGCAATAAGAGTTTGCTTAACACTTTTCCCAGACACAGCTCCACCTGCCAAAGGGAAAATATATCTAGAAGTAGACTTCATGTCATCTTAACAGCCTCCAAAATCAAAATCAGAATAGCGTATCACCTCAAGATCATTAATCTATCTATAAACAAGCATAAAATCTCTACTATGCTTCAAATAGCACATCACTTTCTTAGCAACCAACCAATGTTTCCAACTAGGATTTGACATGTACCTGCCAAGCACACTTGCTATAAATGATATATCTGGTCTAGTGCACACTTGTACATACATTAGAGTCCTTACTACATTAGAATAAGGCACATTATTCATATATCACTTCTCAACCTCATTCTTGGGACATTGATCTTTACTATACTTATCCCCTTTCATCACAGGAACATGCCAAGGTTTACAATTCTCCATATTAGAGCACTTCAGAATTTATCAATATAAGATCTTTGAGAGTGTCCCAAAACCTTTTGAGATCTATCTCTTAGGATTTCAATCTCGAAAACAAAAGAAGTTTCTCCTAAATCTTTCATATTAAAAGTCTTAAACAACAAAAGTTTAGCCTTATGCAACAAGCCTAGATCATTACTAGCAAGCAAGATCTCATCAACATATAAAACAAGAAAAATAAATTTTCTCCCACTCACCTTATGATATATGCATAGATCAACTTTGTTTTCAATAAAACCAATACCTACAACAACTTTAACAAATTTCAAATACCATTGCCTAGAAGCTTGCTTGAGACCATAAATCGACCTTTTTAACTTACACACCAAATGTGTCTTCCTAGGAACCTCAAAACCCTCAAGTTAAACCATATAAACTTCTTCATGCAATACTCCATTCAAAAAAGCAATTTTCACATCCATTTTATGAAGTTCTAGATCAAAATGTGCAACTAAAGCCATGAGGATTATAAAAGAGTCCTTTATAGACACAGGAGAAAAGGTTTCATTAAAATCAATTCCGTCTCTTTGGAATCTTTCTTGGTTTTAAACACCCACTTACAACCAATGGGCTTAAAACCCTCTGGGAACTCTACTAGCTCCCACACTTTATTATGAGACATTGATGCAATTTCATCATCCACAGCCTTTTTCCATGCATTACATTGTGAACTATGCATTACTTTGCTTTAAGTAATTAGATCTAGAACTTGTCTAATATCATAATATCTCTCTCCCGAGTAGACTTTATAATCATCAAAATTGGTAGGCCTCCTTTGTCTATTGGATCTCCTAATAGGTGCATCTTCTATTGGTGGCAGTATAGGCTCCTCCAAATGAGGAACCTCTAGTTGTGGGTCCCTTTCTAGCTCTCTGATTTCAGGTTGATATACAACTTGCTTATGCACCATAGGAAGAGACACATGGTCATTTGGAGGTGCAACACTAATATTAGCATTGAAATCCTCATCACAAACATCAAATTCCAAAAATTTAGCATTGATGGATTCAATAATTTTTGTGCCTTGATTAGGACAATAAATCTTATAAACCTTAGACCGATCTAGATAACCTATAAAGTAACAATGGGTAGTCTTTGGGTTAGTTTTCTTTTCAAAAGGGTTATAAATTTTAACCTCAGCAGGACAACCCCAAACACAAAAATGATTAAGACTGGGCTTACAATTTGTCCACAATTCAAAAGGTGTTTTGGGTATCGATTTACTAGGTTCTCTATTTAGAATATAAAGAGCAGCTTTAAAGGCTTCACTCCAAAGGTGTCCAAGCAAATTGCTCCTAGCTATCATAGATAGAACCATATCCATAAGAGTATCATTTCATCTCTTTGCCACACCATTTTGATCAAGGGTGCCAAGCATAGTATATTCGGCAACAATCTCACAATCTTGTAAATACTTGGCAAATGGTCCCATATGTTGTCCAACTTCATCATATTTGCCATAGTATTCACCATCATGGTTAGATCTCACAATCTTGGTACTTTTTCTAATTGCTTTTCAACTTCAGTTTTGAAAATTTTAAACATTTCAAGAGCTTATAATTTTTCTTTAATTAAATAAACATAGCCATAACGAGAAAAATCATCAATAAAGGTTATAAAATATGAATGACCATACAAAGTGGGAGATATAGGGCCACTAATGTCTATGTGGATACTATCTAAAAGATTTTGACTACGAGTGAATCTCTTTCTTTTAGTTTTGGTCAATTTTCATCTAAAACAGTCAACACAATTTTCAAAATCAGTTTTATCTAGAGGAGGTAAAATCTCATCTTTCACAAGCCTTTCAACTCTTTCTTTAGAAATATGACCTAGACATTTATGCCACAATAAGAAAGATTTTTCTTTGGTCGAAGGTCATTTACAAATTGTTTTATCAATATGCATGGATAAAAAATTATTTTGAGACAGAGACAATTTGTGCAAATCATCACAAAGATAAACATGACCCACAAGAGTTGAGTTAAAAGACAATTTAATTTTTCCTAAATCAATATATAAAAAATAATCATTTGCATCAAGTTGTCTAATTGAAACCAAATTTAGTCTAATAGAAGGTATATAGCAAATATTTTTTAGAACAAGATTAAAACTAGAATCTAAAACTAAATTAATATCTCCTATGAGTTCAACTTTGACTCTAACTCCATGTCCTATGACCAAAAAGCTTTTATTTTTCCTTGGCTTCCGTTTGTTTATCAACCCCTACAAAGTATTACAAACATGAACAAATACTCTAGTATCAATCCACCAAGAATTAATGGGGACATCAATTAAATGGGATTCAAAACAAACATAAGCAATAGAAATACATTCTTTATTCTTCCTTTCTACATGATTTTTATATTTAAAGCATTCATGTCTCTTATAACCCTTTTTTTTGCAAAACCAACATTTTTCTTTGTTCTTTATATCAAATTTAGGACCAAGATTGTGAGATTGACCATTCTTTCCTTTTTGTCCTTTTTTAAAGTAACTAGACTTAGACCAATTTTTCTTTCCATGGTTGCTTTTGATGTATGTAGGTTGGGAAACTACCATGGCATTTACCCATTCACCAAATTTTCAACAACTCTCTCTTTTTGTTATTTTTCCTCCTCTTAGGAACATTTAGCTATAAGCACACTAACAGACCATTTCTCCCTAACAACATTATAAGTAGTTTTAAGTTGACCAAAATTGGAAGGTATAGTACTAAAAACTTAGAGAACAATGAACTCATTAGGAAGGACAATATTAAAGGCTTTAAGTTGTTTTTGGTAACTAAGCACATTGTGAATATACTCTCTCACTCACCTACCCTTTTATATTATGAGCTTCCCCATAAGCTCTCCATATTTGGCTTTATTGGTCTCTAGGTATAGATTTCCTATGGAATCATAAAGAGTTTTAGCATTACTACTATCAAGAATAAAACCCAAGATATGGTCAGCTACAGTCTTCTTAATAGCCATTACACAAAGGCGATTAGCTCTCACCCAATTCTTATTAGCTTCCTTTTACTTAGCAGTACTAGCTTTTGTGGGTTCAGGAGGTTCAAGCTCATACAAAGAAATATCAAAATCACTCATTCCTAAGGCAAGCCCAATGTCCAATTTTCATTCCTTATAATTGGCTCCAGTTAAAATTTATATGTTAGTTGATTGATTGTTTGTAGTAAAAGAGATTGTTCAAGAGATAGAGCATAAAACAAATTAAGAAAACATGGGCAAATATATACAAGAATGAGCTTCAAAATATTTAGTTTTATTCTAATGAGAGTCCAGGTACATCATTATAAAATCCCCTTTAGGCGGACAATATAACATGTTAATAGGTCTCTCCAACATTAGAGCAAAACAGGAACATGAACTCCCAAGAAAGAAAAATTTGTTTCCTTTAGGTAAAAAATCTTCAATTCATGTGACCTCTCTAATTTTTTAAATTTCATTAACTCTTAAATTATTATATACAATAATTTCCTTTAGGTAAATTGAAATATATAATAACTAAGAAAAATTCCACCTTACATGCATCATGTAAATAAGAATTTATAATCTGTAAATGACTCACTCTGATACAGACACTTATATTAACTCATAAAATCACATGCAAGACATATATTTTTTTTTTATGCCCATACTATTGAAATTTGTAAATTATTTATGTATTTTCTTTAACTATGGCCCACTATTGCTCAAACATATCATCAATGAATAATGTGTATTTTTTGTTATAATATTGGACAAACATAATTGTCACTATAATTATAAAATTTATTTACAAGTAGAAGACAAAAGTACAACACCATGCTTTGCAGATCGTAAATTTTTTTTGAAACAAAAAAAAAAGTTGGTAATTTTGCAAAATAAACGGCTTAGTAATTAGAGCATTGTGTGGATCTTTAATCGCAATCAACATCACAAGTTTATATCAAAACTTTACTAAAACAAGGAATCTCAAATCTCAAACAAAAACAACATAAATAGATTCTTAGATAAACTAATAATGTTGATAGAATACATTCCATTGATAAGAATAATACCATATGCAAGTGACTTCCTAATTTCTTTTGGGAACCAACAATCGTAAAAAAAAAAAAAAATTAATTGTCTCATCGCACTGATCAAGAATTAATAATATATGTTTTATAAAGGATTTAATTTTATATATGCGTGCTCTGATACCATATGTTAATAATTCAACCCATGAATCACATATATAAAAATTAAATCACTATAATTAATCAAAACTTACAGTATTTCTTATTGACCTCCATTGATGCAATCTTGTAAATAGATTTGAAAATATTATTGATCTACCACACATAAGTGTCTGTGGAATGGTTAGGTGCTTCCGCTCTATGTCTACAAACTCCCAATAGATGAAGAATAATATTACATACTGTAGATTAAAGAGAGAAGATATAGGCTATATATATAGGAAACCAATTAGTATTCTCCCATTATAATCCTAATAGGAAACAAATGCAACTAGGATTTATACTCACACTAGAAAACCCAAAACACATCATAAATTCGCAATACTTGGGCTCGGTCCATTTAACCTTTTATGATCACTCCTTAATAATGGACCATAATAACACGTTTTGAATGATCATGCTAACTTATATAATTTTATAAAAAAAAATCAATATAATCAATAAGTCCAAATTTAATAAAATTTTAACATTTAATAGATTAAAATATCATGTTTACACTTTTTTCCTAAGATCGATAATAGTTTTGCAGACTAATATGCATATATGGGGTAATGAGATGAAAGATCACGAAGTCAATTATGATATTTAAGCTTGAAAAATATAAAAGATGATCAAGATAATTATTAGTTTGCCACCATCAAAAATCACCAAAATAGCTCACCATCGATATTCGCTAGGGGTAGGTGAACTAAAAATTCGACTAAGATCCCCTAAAAGGATGAAGAAAATTCACTATAAGAGAGGTGAACCCTATGAGTCACCCAAGATTCCCTAAGTAAGAAATTTATCATGTGATAGGTGAACCCTAATCCCAAGATTCCCTGAGTAAGAAGATCACCACGGGATAGGCAAACCCTAAAGAGATTCCATAAGAGAAAAGACAATTCACCATGAGATTGGTGAACTAAAAGTTTGCCCAAGATTCTCTAAAAAGATGAAATGACAATCACCATGAGATAAACAAGCTAAAATTTCATCTAAGATTCCCTAAAAAGAATAAAAGATAGTCACAGTAGGATAGGCAAACTATTAGTTTGACCAAGATTCCTTAAAAAAGGTTAAAGGTCATAAATCTCCATGGGCTAGGTAAAAGTTCACCCAAGATTAAAAAAAAAAAATCAAGTCTTCATGGGATAAGCAAGATGAGAAGTTCATCCTAGATAAAAGTAATAAGGGTAGGTAGACTAAAAGTTTGCCCAACACTGCTAAAGTTCAAGTTGTGAAGTTTTGGGAACTAGTGAATCATGAATTCACCCGAAACCCCTATAATACTTTACAAATATTTATGAAAATTCTTGGTCAAAATCATTAGATATACCAAAACTTGGAAAAATAAAATATGCATGAAATACAAAGATAAAGAAATTGAAAAATATAGCGAGGATTTACATCATGTAGCTATTCACCAGTAGGAAGATTTCTTTGAGATAGAATCTCTGAGAATAGAAATCAACTTTCAGCCTTTTACTATAGAATCTCTGAGAATAGAAATCAACTTTGAGCCTTTTACTTGGAACTAGTGGAGCACACCGAACTAATCAACAACTAAGGAATTGCCAGAAAACTTGCAAAATCTTTGAAAAAAAGAATAATCAAAAGAGAAAGTGCAAAAAAGAAAATATAAAAGTGGCAGGGATAAAGAAAGAATAAGAAAAGAAGAGTGACAGTAGTAAAGAAAATATAAAAAAGAAAAAGAAAAACCTAAGTAAAATGTGAAGACCCTATTTATGAGACGTGCAAAAATCGAAGGGAGTTTTTCCCCCAAGGTACGTGGCACAAAAAAATACTTGTAAAGCCGCCTTTTTGAATTCTAAATAATTATAAAGTGATGAAAATGGGGCCATAAATATTTTTATAAGCAGCCTAACTATTAATAAGATCACCTTCTTAATGGATCTCCTTATAATAAGATATTTAGAAATTGAAGTGATTCCAAGCCTTTGACCTAAAACTAGTGGTAGGACGTGTGTTACATACTTATTTGAACTATCATCCTATGCAAGCTAGGAGCTTGCCTAAAGAGTTCATATCCTACTCGAACACCATCATTTAGAGTTCTTCTTCACTTGTGATACTATAAAAGGCAATCCAATTCCAAGAAGGATTCATATCTCAAAATACTTTTATAAATAGCTGTCTTTTCTCCATAAGAAGTGAATGAAATTCAAAGCATTCTAAACTTTATAATTCCCATAAATCATAACCTTTCTGACTTAAGCATTGAAGTGTCATTTGATGAATCATCAAATAATGTGTTAAGGATTAGAATTCATCTTAAGTGCATCAATTTGTGCGGTGAGCTTGGCACTCGTCCCTAAACATCATCAAAGTTGTTATGTCCAATGGCTAGTAGAAATAATATCATATAAAGGCTTTTTGCTTTAATTTTTCAGTACACAACTCCATATTAAGCTCTATCTCCTACATATTATAATGTATTTACATATAAATTACATGATGTTTATTTTACCAGACCCTGATTAATCACATGCATGATAGATTGTGAGCATCTGTAGTTTGATATTTAACAAAATAATATAATGATGAAAACAATAACTAACAAAAATAATAAAAGAAAATTGCAAAAAAAATCACAAATAAAGGAGACATTATATATATATCGTAGCAAGATATTTAACTAGCTTAGTATCGATCACGATTTTTTTTTTTTTTAGCTAGCTTAGCATCGTTTCACTGAAAACAAATGAAGTTAGCATCAATATATGTTCTATATATAAGGTCTCACCATTAATTCTTTTTTTCTTTCTTTTATTGTGCACTGGAATTATTATTTGAACAAAGGGTCTTTTTGCTTCCTTTAGCTCAATTAAAATAATAAAATCTATTGTTATTGGGGTTAAATTTATCAAATTTATTTCAGTTAACTTAATTAGAGAATTTATTTATTTTTATTGATCATGTTAATTTAATTCTTGGGATTGGTATTTAAAATATAATTTTTTAATTTGTGAGATCAATCTTTTTTTCAATAGACATAGTAAATATACGTATTAAATATATGATAGTGTAATATCATTAAAGTCATCTCTATACAAAAATTAATTTTAATGGACATGTAAATTAATTAGAAAATAATCTGATCATCTACATGAGAAAAATGAAAAAGAAATTCTTCTTTATATATGTATTAGTTTGTTCTTTCTTAATTATATGTACTTAATAGATTAAAAATATCATGTTTACACTTTTTTTTTTTCCTAAGATCAATAATAGTTTTGCAAACCAATATCCATATATTGAGTAATGAGACTAAAGATCACAAAGTCAATTCTGATATCCAAGCTTGCAAAATATAAAAGATCATTAAGAGAGTTAGTAGTTTGTCACCATCAAAAATCGCCAAAATAGCTCTCCATCGATATTCACCATAAGGTAGGTGAACTCCAATATCTCCTAAAAAGATAAAGACAATTCACCATAGGGGAGGCAAACCCTAAGGGTCGGCCAAGATTCCTAAGAAGAAAAACAATTCGCCAGAAAACTTGCAAAATCTCTAAAAAGAAGAAGAATTAAAAGATGAATTGCAAAGAAGAAAATATAAAAATGAAAAAGAAGAAAAGGAGAGTGACAGCAGCAAAGAAAATGTAAAAAGAAAAATCTAAGTAAAAGGTGAAGACCCTATTTATGAGACATAGTGCAAAAACTGAAGAGAGCTTTTCCCCAAGGGTACGTGGCAAAAAAAAAAAAAAAAACTTGTACAACCATCTTTTTAAATTCTAAATAATTATGAAGCGATGAAAATGAGTCCTATAAATGCTTTTATAAAGAGCCAAACTATCAACAAGATCACCTTCTTGATGGATCGCCTTATGATAAGATATCCAAAAATTGAAGTGATTATGAGCCTTTGACTCAAAACTAGTGGAGTACATGTGTTGCATACTTATTTAAACTAGTCATCCTATGCTAGCTAAGAGCTTGTCTAAAGAGTCCATATCTTATTCAAACACCATTGTTTAGAGTTCTTCTTTGTATGTGATACTGTAAAGACAGTCCAATTTCAAAAAGGATTCACATCTCAAAATACTGCTATAAATAGCTCTCTTTTCTCCATGAGAGGGAATGAAATTCTAAGCATTTTAAGCTTTCTAATTAACATAAATTGTAATCTTTCTAACTTAAGCATTAGAATGTAATTCGATGGATTGCCTAATAGTGTGTTATATATATATATATATATATATATATATATATATATATATATATATATATATATATATATATATATACACTTGTAAAAACTAAATACTTATCCATGCTTCGCCTCGCTCTACTCACACCTAACCCACCCACCCTAATATATGACAAGTAGAATATGAATATGTCAAAACCCGCTCTGTATTCAATCCATGGCTATAGGCACGTAATAGTAGTGAAGTGACTTACACTAGGTAGTGTGTTATGCAATTTAGAGCATAGAGCTCTTGCTACCTATTGTGAAAAAAATAATAATAAAAACAATAATATCATGACTTTATTTACATCTATAAATTGAGCTTAGGTAGATGTATTTTTCAATTCAAATAAATTTCAAATTCAACTTTTTTCCCTTCTCTGAAAGAAATTCAACTTATCAAATTGTCATGCTCCATTAATGTTATTAAGGTAATATTTTATCACTTAAATTCCTAAATTCTAATGACTTAACTTAATGATTTCTTATCAGAAGTAGTAAATGGAAATTATCGAATTAATTTAAAATAACACTTTTATTTAAAATGTCAATACTTATTGAATTTTAGAGCATACAAGTTTTTTTTTCTTTTTGAGAAAAATACTTGTTAAAGAAGTTTAGGCTTATAGAAAAATAAAATTAGTAAGTGGGTTGCGAAATAGCTTGATGATAAAATGAAATGTCCTATTCAAAAAAAGAAAATATTATGTTCGCCAACTCAATTTTTCAGTTAATGAAGTATTATTTTATTTATTAGAGAATCTATTTCCAATAAAATAAGCATGCATGTGTAAACTAAACAAGAATAGGATTTCTTAAACTATGGATTTATAACTGCGAATATATATCCATACAGTTCGTCTTTAGTATGCAACTTGTAAGTGAATTTTGATATATAATTGTTTATGGGTAAGCATTGTTTACCCTATGTGCATATATTCATTTAGGATAGTTAATATATTTCAAGTATTGGTGTATGAGAATTGAATCAATTTTAAGTATTGGTGTATGATAAAATTTGAATTTTCACATCGAGTTATTAGGTTAAGATACTAGTTAGGATATAACCATTTTATTAATGTATGAGTTTTGTATTTTTTTTTGTCTATTTCAATCTTTAATCTTTATTTTCTATGATTAGCTAAAGGACAATTTTTTTTAATCAAATGTGTTTGACCTAAATTTCTTATAAGAAAAATAATCATTTTACTTAATTTTTCAAATAAAAGATTGGAAGCCAAAAATCAGTGAGCATACCCAGACATCCCAATTAGGTTAGCACATTCATAGTGCTCCCATCATCTAACAAGGTCCAAACTATATTAAAAGGAGAGAGAAAGTAATACAAAAAACATTCAGCCAAACAAGAAAAACAACAGTTAACAAAACTGAAGGCTTTCCCTACCACTAAAATCATTAGGAAGCAAGGAATTATAGAACTTTGGGAAAGAATTCCACCAATTAATAGAGGAAGATGAGACTCCAAACTGAGTTAACACATCTGCCGCTTTAGTAGCTTTCCTAATAATAAGCTATATTCAAAAGTTCATTCATTGCAGATAAGAAAGACAAAAAGCCCACTATTGACAAATAGACTTCTATTGATTTCTTTCGAAAAAGATGAACCACATAAAGAGAATTATGCTCTATCCAAAGGTTTGACAGCCATTCAACCAAGCCCTTTCAATAGCAAAAATCACCACTCTTAACTTAGTAACAAAGGCGTAGGAACTAGGGCAATTAAATGCAAATTACACTGTGGCTGAACCCACAAGAGTACTTGAAGATTCCACCTGCTCTCAAAGGGCCTAGAGCACCAAGAGATGATCCATCCATATTGACTTTCATCCAAGAAACATGAGGGTGTTGCCAAGTAATGCCAATAATCTTTGGAGCATTGTCAGGCCAACCTATAATGTTAATATTACCAAAATATGTAATTCAGAGAGGGAGTTGTGCATGCGAAAAAAATTTCATTCATGAACTAAAGTCCAAAGTTGACAAAGAGCATGAAAAATGCTAGCATTTTGATCTTCAAAGACAGCCAAATTCCTGGTACACCAAACAATCCAAATTGCATTAACAATAGTTGAACACTAAAGAACACTAACTTACAAATTGAAGCTATGCATCATTGCACCTTGAATTAAATCCTGCAAAACTCTAAAAAAGGGTCAATCATTTACCAAAGAGGGAGGTATAATGAACCAAATTTCTCTAGCAAACTTTCATTGCACGAAGATGTGATCATGAGTTTTAGAAGCATCACCATAGAGACAACAGCAAGATGTGATGCAGGGACCCTTTTTAATCAAACGATCTTCATAGGGTGATATCCTAACAAAGCACGCCAGCAAGTGAGAGCCCGAGAAGGTGAAAGAAATTCTTTCCAAATGAATCAGCTCTAAGAACAAACCCCATTTCTTGGTCAAAAATGGCAATACAAACCCTTTACCAAAAGTTTCCCATTCATTGAATTGGTCCAAACATAGATTTCATTATACTTAAAACCACCTTAAATATCATGAATCTAATGTAGAACATCAACGTTGAGATGAGACAATGAGTCCCAATTATTGTCCTTAAAATACTAAGAAATAGGATATATGAGGACTTATTGTTGTTGATGGGATAAATTCAATTGCTAAGCAATCATGAGAGAGATCCACTCATGAGTCCAAATTTGAGATAACTATGTTTTACAATAAGCCAACAACAAGATAGTCTATTCTAATAAGCTAACGACAAGATAGTCTAAGCTATCATAGATTTGCTTGATTGATGACAAAACAAAAGATTTAAATAGGGTTTGTTTAGGAACACTTGAGGCATCTAAAAATTGATTCATAAAGAAGCTAATAGGAACACATTCTTTGTAATAAGATTCTAAGAAAACTTGCCAGGCATGGCAAGGTTTAGACTCTAAAGATCTTTTAAGCCAAGGCCCCCTTCCTTAATCGAAGAGCAGTAAAACTTCCAAGGAACTGTAACTAACTTTTTTGTTACAATAGAACCAACCCATCAAAAATTGTGAATGCTCTTTTCCATGGACTTCAAAATGCTTTGGGCCTACTTATATATTGTAAAAGAATGAAGAAATGATCTCATCATAACATAATTAATTAAAATTGGCCTTCTTGCCATAAAGAGAGTGCTTCCCTTCCATTTAGAAAATTTGTTGACAATTTTTTCAATGAGAGGTTAAAGTCAATGTCGCCTAAGAGAGCCTAAGAACAAAGGAACTCCAAAATAAGAGAAAGGAGCCAAACCCCTCTTTATGCTTGCAATTTCACATAGATAAATGCAATGTTTAGGAGAAACCATTTTTGCCAAACTAAACTTTTGACTTGTCCTAATTAACTTTTTACCTCGATATGTCTCCGTGAAGAGTGAAGATCTCACTTTTAACTTGAATCTTCCTAATTGAAGCTTTACAAAACAACAAGATATCATCAGCATATAAAAAATGAGTAGGAAAAGCAATACCTCAGTGATAAACCATGGAGGAAAGAGAGCCTCTTCAACTTTCTTATAAATATAGGGACTAAGAAAGTCTTCTACAATACAAAGCAACATTGGAAAAAAAGTATCACCTTGTCTCAACCCTCGAGAGTAAAAGAAATATCCCTATGGCTCTTCATAAATAATAACTGAGATTCTTAAAGTAGTGAATATGGAAAGAGTCTAATCTCTAAATTATAAAGAAAACCCAAAAGCGTTAAGTACATCAAGCAAGAAGTTCCAATCCATTGTGTCAATAGTTTTTCTGATATCAATCTTTAAAGCCATGTTACCATCATAACAAGCTCTATCAAGTAAATTAACAACTCTGGATGTAAAAAATATTATGATTTTTAATGAAACCAAACTAATTATTAGAAATAATCTTAGAAGCAATGCCAGCCAGCCTATCTGCTAAAATTTTTAGTGATGATTTTAACGCTAAAATTGCTTAGAAAAATTGGTCTATATTGTTCAATAGTAATAGCATCATCCACTTTAGGAATAAGCACCATGAAATTGAAAGAAGTCTAGGTATAACAAAACTTGAATTAAAAACCTCTAAACAGCATTACATCCTTGTAAATAATATACCAAAAAGTTTTATAAAAGAGTCTAGTAAAACCTTTTGGACCAAAAGCACTATGTGGATCCATGGAGAAAATAGTGTTGTTTATTTCATTAGAAGTGCGGCAACAATTTAACTTCTCATTCTCTTCTATAGTTACCATTGGTGGAATAACTTCTTTAATTATATATAGGTGACTAGAGTTTTGTTTATCAACCCAAAATAGCTAGCTATAGAAGTCCATAATGTGACTTTCAACAATCAAATAGTCATTTTTAATCTTGTCATTAAGCCAAAGAGAGTGAATACCATGCAATGGCTTGTGACTAAAGTCATAACAATGGAAAAAAGAAGTATTATGTTTCCCTACTTGAAGTTATTTAACCCTACTATGCCCTTTAAAATAAATTTCTTACTGACAAAGGTGAAGATCAAGAGTTTCATAAGCCTCAAGTTTTTTTTAAATGTAGATCATTAGTTAATCCCAAATTAGTAATAGTAGATTAGACATCCTTCAATGCTTGTTCAACCTTGTCAATATTAACATCAAGAAAACCAAAAACATTCTTGTTCCAAATCCTAAGAACGTCATGTAGATTACGAAGCTTAGCACATAAAAGTTGCATAGGGGGAAGGCTATCAATAGGCTGAGTCCAAGCATTAGTCACAACCTCACTTAGGCTAGGATGAGTGACCCACATTGCCTAAAATCAAAAATGGGCAGAAGGATTTTGAAGACCCTTCTTACAGTAAGTAAAAGGACTATGATCAGAGCGGTGACGAGCTAGTGCACAAGAGTTGGTTCTCCAAAAAATGAAGAAATCCAGTGATGCCATTGATCTATCACAATAGCTTTCAACTCTTCATGAACCATGTCTACCATTGCACCAAGTCTAAATGGCACCATTTGTAGAGATACCAAAAAACCCAAAATCTTTCATAAAATATCAAAATGAATGATAAAGGCCATGTGCAAGAGTTTGGCCAATTTTTTCGTGGGCACCTAGAGTAACATTAAAATCACCAATGGAAACTCAATGACTAGGAGAAGAGGTTGTAAGTGAAAGCAAGTTATTATAAAGATCAATTCGACGATTAACCCAAACACTAGCATAAACAAAATTGATCCTTCTGACTGAGTTAGCAAATTAGAAATCCATGGTAATATGTTGATCATGAACATATAAGAAGGAAGAAATAGCCACACCATTAAGAGATAATACATAAATAGAAGGAAGAGCTCGATTATTACAAGAGACAAGGTAATAATCCTCACTCTGCTAATAAGAAGAGGAAATAGAATTAAAGTCAACCATAGGCTTAGCCAAGCACAACAAATCTAGCTTAAAATTCATTCAATAGGAAAACAATCTATATTGAGTATCCATATTGCCTAAGCCATGACAGTTCCAAAATAAATCCCTTATAAATTAAGTCTTATAGATTTTTTCGACACTTTTTTAGAGAGAGTTTACTTAAAATTAGCCTATGGTGATTTTCTTTTCACCATCTACCACTATTGCTCTTCCTTTTCAACCTATTTAGCCAAAGTCAAATTGTTATCATCTGAATTAGGGACTTCCAAATTTTCCTAATCTTTGTCTTCAATATGATTATTATGTCTAAAGTATCAATAGCAAGAAGAGCAGTTTCATTATTAGAAGTATTTGGTTCCTCACATAGTGTTGCATTATCCTTAATCTCATTGTTGGATATGGCATTGGTGTCTATGGCATCAACTATCTTAGGAATATGTTCATCATTATGAATTACCTCATCCACACAAGTAAGGGCAAGATCATACTATAAAGCAACAAAAGAATTATCAATTGGAACCTCATTATATTGTTTGATCTCCATTGTTTTTTAGGCTCATAGGGTTTGTTATTAGCATTTAGTTTTTTGTTCAAATGGCATTCTATCGACATGTATCCAATATTAGAGTGAACACTTATGAGGTCTTACCTGAGCATCGGTCTGATCCTCTAAAAGGAATAGAAATGCTCATTTGGAAAAGAACTCACGGGGAAGCTCTCAGGCTTATCTTTGATAAATTTGAAAATTATTTCTTAGAGTCGCCATCTTAATTTATTTTTTATTTAGGAAAATAAAAGGAAAAAACCCATTTGACTCCAATTATTACCCAAAGTAAAAAGATCACCAGCCTCGAAACTAAAAAGGATCCGGGGACTAGGTTTAATTTACTTTAACAAAATAAGTTTGGCCAATTAATATAAGAGTGACTTAAAATATATTTCATGAACAATCTAAGATGCATGAACAATTTGTAATATGTATGATCATTTAACTTATCCATTTAACAATAAAGTAAATGCACAAGTAAAGTTCAAAAGAAAATTAACATTACAATAAAAATCCCAAACTTAGGGGATACCTTTTTTAGCCTAAATGGGTTCTAAGGAAGTCACACATTCCCCAAATAAGGTTAATAACAAAGCAAAAAGAAAATAAAATAAGAGCATGTGAAGAAGATGATAGGAGAGACAGTTGGTTAGTTTTAATTGGATTCGATGCTTGAACTAAGCATGCCTACATATCCCTTTAAATATAAATCAAAACTCATGTAGTTCTTCCTTCTTGCAAAGGGGTTAGTTTAGCCTAGCCATTTTATCATGTTTTGATTGATTGATTAAAAGAGAGCTGAGTTGATTGATTTAATCAATTGATTACCAAGTGGAATTAATTAAGTCAAATTCTAATTAACTACCTTAACGATCAAGAATTAGGCAATGAGCCTTAGAACAAAAATCCCAAAGAGGGAAACAATAGATAAATAAAGAAAAGGGAAGAAACTTACCTCAGAAGGGAGGCGATGGCTAATCTTAGACGAGGCAGTGGCTTGCCTCAGATGGTGGGTGGCAGCTTGCCTAGAATGGTGGACATGAGCCTTTGATAGCTGGCAGTGGCTATCCTCTGATGGCGAACATGAGCCTTAGGCAATAGACTTGCCTCAAACAGGCGAGTGGAAAGCTTTTAACTAGTCGAGTAGGAATCAAGGAGAAATCTTCCAACACGAGCCTTAGGCAATAGACTTGCCTTGAATAGGTGGGCAGAAAGCCTTTAGCTAGTTGAGTAGGAATCAAAGAGAACCCCCAACTTGCTTTGTGAAGCAAGAAGCAAATGCAAAGTGGTTTGCTTGAAGTTAATGCTTTTCAAGCTCTAAAAGTTAGTGATTTAAAGTGTGGAGAGGTCCTCCATATATAGGGAGAAGATTGGAGGAGGAAAGCACTAAAATTTGCAGAGGTCTCTATGGTAGTGCCGCATAACTCTCTGTAATTCTGCATAGGGCTATGCGACAACCAACCCATTTTTGCCCATTTTGCCCATTCTTGCTTATTTCTCATCCATTTTTCATGATTCTAATTACATTGTATTCATTACTTTGTCCTAGATGATTTAAAGGGGTTCAAATGTCAAAAAGATATATTTTGATTTTTTCAATATTCCTGTTTTAAGAGTTTTCAGCTTTTGGAGGTTTGTTTACCAAGCCTTAGTGCTTCTAAGGTTCAAATGCATACTAGAGGGTGCAAAATTAAAGGTTCATAGCTGCCCCCTCATCAAAATTGTCTTTGTTTGAAAGGTGATTTTGATGACAGTGAACTTGTGGATGAGAGATGGTAAAAAGAATCAAATTAATGTCCAGGTCAGAGTTTAGACATTTGGGTAAAAGGTGTGGTTAAATTTTAAGGAAGATGCTCCCAGTATATTTGGGAGATCTATCAGCTAGTAGCATTTGATTGTTGTCCTTTCTGGTAGGAGCTAAAAGCGATGTTCCTGTCTGATAAGAATAATAATATAGGAAAGAAGGCAACCCTATCTGGTAGGAATCGATAAAGTGATGATCCTACATGCTAGAAATGAAAGCAACCCTATCTAGTAGGAGTCAATAAAGTGGTGATCCTATATGTTAGAAATGAAAGCGATCCTATCTAGTAGGAATCGACAAAGTGATGATCTTTTCTGGTAGGAATTGACAAAGAGGTGATCCTATCTAATAGGAATCGATAAAGTGGTGATCTTGTCTGGTAAGAATGATGAGATGACTCTCCTGTCTGGTAGGAATGGTAAAGATAACTATCCTGTTTGGTAGGAACAGTAAAAGGAGTGGTCCTTTCAGGTAGGAATAAAAAGTGATGATCATGCCTAGTAGGGTAAAAAAGATAACCATCTTATATGGTAGGAATGGTAAAGATAACCGTCCTATCTAGTAGGAATAGTAAAAGTAATGGTCATATCTGATAGGAATGAAAAGTGATGATCATGTCTAGTAGGATAAAAAAGATGACTATCCTATCTAGTAGGAATGGTAAAAATAATTATCCTTATAGGCACAGTAAAAGTAATGGTCCTTTATAGTAGGAATGAAAAGTGATGATCCTGTCTAATAGGACCAAAAAAATGACCTTCCTGTCTAGTAGGAATGGTAAAGATAACCATCCTCTCTGGTAGGAACAGTAAAAGTCATGGCCCTTTCTAATTGGAATGAAAAATGATGATCCTATTTGAGAGGATAAAAAAGTTGACTATTCTATCTGGTAGGAATGGTAAGATAACTATCCTGGTAGGCACAGTAAAAGTGATGGTCCTTTCTGATAGGAATGAAAAGTGATGATCCTATCAGGTAGGATAAAATAAAATGACCTTCCTATCTAGTAAGAATAGTAAAGATAACCATCCTGTCTGGTATGAATAGTAAAAGTCATGGCCCTTTTTGATAGGAACAAAAAGTGATGATCTTATTTGGTAATAAAAAAGATAATCATCCTATCTAGTAGGAATGGTAAAGATAAATGTCCTATATAGTAGGAACAGTAAAGTAGTGGTCCTTTCTGATAAGAATAAAAAGTGATGATCCTATATAATAAGATAAAAAAAGATGACCATCCTGTCTGGTAGGAATGGTAAAGATAACCATCCTGTCTAGTAGGAATAGTAAAAGTAGTGGTCTTTTTTGGTAAGAATGAAAAGTGATGATCCTATCTAATAAGATAAAAAAGATGACTATTCTGTCTAATAGGAATGGTAAAGATAAATATCATGTTTGACAAGAATAGTAAAAATAGCGATCTTGAGATTGAGATTGATTTTTGAAAAGAGATTGATTCAAATTGATTAGCTTGATGATCTATCTTACTTTAAGAGTTTGACAATCCTGTTTTGATTCATGAGCCTATTTATTACAAAAATGCTAGATAATTATGCAATGATCAGATACCTTGAACCTATGAAGGGTCAGCCTAATATAAAAGTATTGATCTTTAGGAGAAAGATGCCCCCGTTTCATAAAGGTGAGCATTTGGAAAGGGAGGTACCCCTACTTTAGAATGATAAAGGAAAGTGGTTTAGTCATTTAGTTTTTGGTTGATTGGCTAGCTCAGAGGTGAAAATAAGCATATCAGGTATGAGGCTGGTTGGTTAATGGCTATCAATTCAGCCTAGGAAGAAGTCATTCTGCAAAGGTCATGCAAGGTGTGGTTTTGGAAAAGATCAAGCTATTTGATTTAAAAGACTTAGATAGGTATGATTTTGGACAAGATTTAGTTTGAGGTTAGATTGAAGGGCTTGATTAGGAGGGTCAAGTCTTTAGAGATGATTAGGTTGGAAGGTTCGAGGAAGGTCAATTTGTAGGGCTTGTCTTTAGAAAAGTTTGCATGGAAGGCTTAGTCGGGTCTTGCACTTCGGCTTGGTCAGGTTACAACCTTTAGAGAGTTCATTTAGAAGGCTTGGTCAAGTTATGCTTTAGGCGTGGTCAAGTTTAAAAGACTCAATCAGGTTATAGCCTTTAGGGAGTTCATTTGGAAAGCTTGGTCAGGTTTTTCCTTAAGACTAGGCTGAGATCCTAGACTTTATAAGAGATCAAACTGAGAGGCTAAGTCTGGCTTAGAGGAAAGGTCAGGCTAGGAAACCATCTCGGCAAGGCTCGGTCTAATTTGGACTTAGAGGAGATTATGGTCTTCATAAATGAAGGCTTTTTGAGAGTGGGCTTCATGGCGAAAACTTTCAGGCTTGGGCTTTATGTTGAAGGCTTTTTTGTTTGGGCTTCACGGTGAAGGCTTTTTGATTTGGACTTCATGTGAAGGCTTCTTGGTCTGGGCTTCATAGTGAAGGCTTCTTGATTTGGGCTTTATGGTGTAGGCTTCTTAATTTGGGCTTCATGGTGAATGCTTTTTGGTTTGGGTTTCATGATGAAAGCTTTTGGGAGTGGGCTTTATAGTGAAGGCTTTATGGCGAAGGCTTGAAGGTTTTTGGTTAAAAGGCTTTCAGGATAGTTTATCAGCTTGGGCTTTTCTATAAGGATTCTTTAGATCTCTTTGGAAGATGGTTAGCTTTATCTCAAGTATGGTGCTCCAGGTTTTGGTCATAAAAATACCATAGGCTCATGGATAGGGGCTTGCCCTTTGTCATGGTCATATTAGATTTTCAATGCATATCGGACAATTGGCAAGCCTTGACTCAATTGGACTTTACAGTTGATGTAATTTTCCATTGAGGCTTTATCTTTTCAAGGATAATGAGATTTTACTAAAGAGATATGGAATGACTTGATTTTAAGTGGTTTGAGTCCTTCTTAAGCTTTGTAAGACATGACTTGATTTTGGTTGTGCTAAAGAAAAGTGGCTTTAAGGATGATGAGCCCTGATAGACTTGGGATTTTTGGTCCTAAACATAGGCTTGGCCCTTAGAAGATGATGAGACTTTGCCAAGGAGAGGATGGTATGAGGCTTGAGCTTGTAAGGATAGTATGAGGCTTGAGCTTGAAAGGATGGTATGGTACATTTTGAAGTTTGGGAATGGTTTAAAGGTGGGTTGGAAATTCTAAAAAGGATCAGGAAAGTTTTATGATTTTGCTATTTGTAGCATGATTCATAGAAAAGAACAAGCCAAGCCAATCTTGCCATTTTAAGACTGAAGAGACATTTGGGGTAACACTCTGTTGACTTGAACATACATGACATACTGGCTGAAAGGAAGTGCCTAAAAGAGTGGTTACAGAATTAACAAGAAAAGACAACTTGGGAATCATATTCCCAATACGAGATAGGGACGTGATGGACAAGTAAGCAGTGTGAGAGATTATACATTAACTTTTTGACGAGGCAGATTAACTAAAGATGATGACGACCAAGAAGGATATGCCTCCACCATCAAATAAAGGCATTGAAGACAATATCACTTTAGAGAATGAGCCTCTAATGAGGAATGATGACTTTAGAATATATGAGATGAGATAGATTGATTAAAGACAACTTTGAACACGAAGGAAGATGATTGGGATGAGCTTTCTCTCTCTTTTCTTTTTCTCCTTTTTCTTAACTCTAACTTTTGCCTAAGTCACCTTTTCAAATTTTTCAACTTAGCGAGCTTGGATTACTGAAATTTAGAAGAAAACATTCCACTATAATTTGCTACTTTTCTTCACTTTAAGGGGCTCTAACCTTTGAATTTAGATCTAATGAACTTATTGTCCTTTGTTGAGGTGTATCATTTGACTTTGTGCTTCAACTATTTAATGAGAGGTCTATTTCTTAACCTTCTTAAAGCGGTTGTTGATGGCACGTCATGTGCTAGTTGTGGTGGATTTAATTGACTGTTTGTTTCCCTTTTCCTCTTTCTCTTTTTTTTTTTTTTATTCTTTCCTTTTCTATTCTTTTTTTTTTCTCTTTCTTTCTTTTTTTTTTCTTTTCTCCTTTTTTTTCTTTTCTTTCTTTTTCTCTCTTTTTTTTTTTTTTTTAAAGCTCATCCATATTGAAGCAAGAAAGACAAATGCACAAATAACTAAAAAAATATGGATGTTTTATTATAATGGAAAATTTTAACAGAAAGAGACTGATATGATTGACAAAAAAAAATACATGAACAAGAAAATAAGATGATAGAATTAGACTCAAATTTACATTCAGACTTTGAGATTTGGACTCGGACTTGGATTTCAATATCAGACAAGTCAAATTAGCTAAACTTGAACTCTTCCATGTCATGCCACTTAGGGCTGAGGTAAGGTGGGATCAAATTTTATTCGGGTTCTTCATCATTGTTCGGGTTGGTGGTGAGGAATTCAGGTTAAAATGATGCACTTTGGATGCAGTCTTTAACCTTTGATGCAGTTGTAACCAAAGTTTTGAAAGTGGGCAGGTATTGGGTTAACAAGTGGACTCAGTAGGTTGGAAGTAGGCTTTTGACAAAGATGTCCACTTGTTCTTGATCTATTGGTCTGGTTACCATTTGAGCATCTTTAGTCCTTCACCTTGTAAGGAACATGGAGAAGGACTCCTCTGAAAGCTGCTTGGTAGTTTCCAAGTCACTCCTAGTGACATCTATTTCACTATTGTAGTGATACTACTTAATAAAGGCACGACAGATGTCATCCCACATCCTTTTCTGCCTCTTATCTAGTGAAAGGAACCATCTTCTCGTAGCACCGGTTAGTGATTGTTGGAACAATTAAGCAAAGAACTCATCGCTAACTCCCAAAGGTTTCATTGCCCCTACATATATCTTCAGATGAGTCTTGGGACAACTGGTTCCATCAAATCTTTCTAGTTCAGGCATTTCAAATTTAAGAGGAAGCTTGGTATCAGGGAATAAGGTTAACTGCCCATATCAATTAGATCATTATGGTGCTTTAGAGATTTGATGGTTCTTTCTATGGCTTCAAGTTTCTCCATGAGCAATCTAGTGTCTGGATTAGAGAAAATTTCCCCACCTTGGTTTAGATATGAGTTGGTTTGGCTAGAATTTAGGTTAAGATTAGCTTGGTTCAAGATAAGGTTTAGGTCGAGATGGTTAAGGCTAGCCTGGTTAATCATAGCCCAAACTTCCTAAATGATGAATTGCCTTTATTCCTCAAATTGGGCTTGTCGAGTAGCTAGAATAGCTTGGAAATGCTCTTTTTGCTTCTTAAGGAATCTAGTCACAAGTGTGGTCAGGGAAGCCATGTCACGCAGGTTGGCCATTGATACCTTCAAATCAAAGCAATAAGATAAGTGATGGGTATGGAATAGAAAAAGTGCTAAAGGTATAGGCATACAAATCCTAAGAGAAAAGGCTTGCCTATTGTGTCATGGGCCAACCATTTTTTAGGCTTAAGGTGAGATGGGGCAAATGTTTTGGGTTTAGGGTATGATCAAAGGTATTGGGTTGAACGTAGCATGTTGGACCAAAAGTTATTAGGCTTAAGGGTAACAGGCTAGTTTTGAAGGTATTGGACCACTGGTGTTAGTCTTAAGGATAGTGGGTTTGATTTTAAACCAGGGATAAGATCAAGATAATGGTTTTGGTATGGAGAACATAAGGTGTCTAGTTTTTTTTATTTTTTTTTTTTAGATAGGGATAGAGGCTGTGGGTTAGGCTTATGGTCAGGTAGCAGGGTTTTTAGGATTGGACATGGGTTTTAGGGTTGTGGGTTTATGGTTTAAGGTCCAAAGGTTGAATGTGGTTTAGATTTACATTTGAGGTGTGAGTTTTTGAGTGTTTAGTGTTTAAGGTAAGACTAGGGTGAGGTGTTTAAGAAATGTGGTTAAGGTGATGGTGTTCAGGATAACAGCTAGGATGAGGTGTTTAGGATTGAAGGTCAGAGTAATGGTTTTTGGTTTGTGGGGGCGAAGGTGGTTGGAATAAAAGTGAGTGTGTTTAAGGTTTAGGGGTGAAAGTGCTTGGGTTAAGGGCTAGAGTAAAGGGATAATGGTGTTTAGGTCAAAGATTCAGGGTAATGGTTTAAGGGTTATTGGCTAAGGTGATAGGGTATAGGTGAGAGTGTTTATGAGGAAGGTATTTGAATAGAGGTAAGAATGTTTGACACTTCTTCAGTTCAAGGTTATACAATATGAATGCATGATATTCATGAGGAAAAAATTTCATGAGAATGCAAAGATACAAGGTTTTAATCATAATACATACAACCTAAGGCCAGGATCTAAGTTCATTACATGAAAGGGTAAGGGCGACTCGATTTGGGTACCTGTCACACTAAAGCAGCAATATACCTAAGTACATGTGAGTCAAGAGGCCTTGTGTAGGTCTAATAGCACGTGCATGCTCGTTACATCTTTGAAAGGATCAAAGGATTCATCATAGGGTGAATGATTTCACTATTGATGAATAGTTCCAAAGAGAGTTACCCACTCGATACTACTCACTATCCATTGTTTTCCTAAAACCAGGTTGAATGGCAAAGAGCCTATACAAGTGGTACATGCAAAGTCACAATCATATTAAAAGGCCAAACTCTTTTTAAACCAATTAGTAGTCAGCTTAATTCTTTTAAAAGAATTCTCCCCAATGGAGTTGCCAGCTATGAGGCCCTGCCTGTGCACCGGTCTGATCCACTAAAGGGAATCAAAATCCTCATTTGGGAAAGAACGCATGGGGAAGCCCTTGGGCTTATCTTTGATAGATTTGAAAATTATTTCTTACAGTCACCATCTTAATTTATTTTTTATTTAAAAAAATATAAGGAAAAAATCCATTTAACTCCAATTATTGCCCAAAGAAAAAAGATCACTAGCCTCAAAACTAAATAGGATCTGGGGACTAGGTTTTCAATTTACTTTAACAAAATAGGTTTGGCCAATTAATATAAGAGTGACTTAAAATAAATTTCATGAACAATCTAAGATGCATGAATAATTTATAATATGCATGATCATTTAACTCTTCCATTTAACAATAAAGTAAATACACAAGTAAAGTTCAAAAGAAAGTTAACATTACAATATAAATCCCAAACTTAGGGGATACCTTCTCTAGCCTTTATGGGTTCTAGGGAAGTCATACATCCCCCAAACTAAGCCTAATAATAAAGCAAAAATAAAATAAAATAAGAGCAAGTGAAGAAGATGATAGGGGAGGGCCTTGGTTAGTTTTAATTGGATTCGATGCTTGAAAGCATGCTTGTATATCCCTTTAAATGGAAATCAGAACCCATGCAATTCTCCCTTTCTGCGAAGGGGTTAGTTTAGCCTAGTCATTTTATCATGTTTCGATTGATTGATTGATTGATTAAAAGAGAGTTGAGTTGATTGATTTAACCAATTGATTACTAATTTGAGTTAATTAAGTTAGATTCTAATTAAATACCTTAGCGATCAAGAATTAGGCAAGGAGACTTAGAGCACAAATTCCAAGGAGGGAAAATAATGAAAAGGGAAAGATTACCGCAGATGGCGGGCGATGGCTAGTCTTAGATGGGGCAACAGCTTGCCTTGCATGGTGAGTGGCAGCTTACCTAGGATGGCAGGTGGTGGCTTGCCTCGAATGGTGGGCAGTGGCTAGCCTCAAACGGCATACACAAGCCTAGGACGACGAGTAGTGGCTAGCCTCGAACAGTAGACACGAACCTTAGGCAATAGACTTGCCTCAAATAGGTGAGCCGAAAGCCTTTAACTAGTCGGGTAGGAATCAAGGAGAAACCTCCTAACATGAGCCTTGGGCAATAGACTTGCCTTGAACAAGCGGGCGGAAAGCCTTTAACTAGTCGAGTAGAAATTAAGGAGAAATCCCCCAACTTGATTTGCAAAGCAAAGAGCGAATACAAAGTGGTTTGCTTGAAGTTAATGCTTTTCTAGCTCTAAAAGTTGGTGATTTGAACTGTGGAAAGGTCCTCCATATATAGGGAGAAGATTAGAAGAGGAAAACACTGAAGTTTTGATGTGGGATTACACAAAATAATGAAATTCGCAGGAGTTGCCACAGAGGGTTTGCGGCACCACATAGGTCTCTGCAGCAGTGCCGTACAACTCTCTGCAGTTCTGCATAGGGCTCTGTGGCAACTGGCCCATTTTTGCTCATTCTTACTCGTTTCTCATCCGTTTTCACGATTCCAGTTGCGTTGTATTCATTACTCATCCCAAATGATTTGAAGGGATTTGAATGTCAAAAAGACATTTTTTGATTTTTTTAATTTTCCTATTTTGAGAGTTTTCGGCTTTTAGAGGTTTTTTACCAAGTCTAAGTGCTTCTAAAGTTCAAACGCATACTGAAGGGTGTAAAATTAAGAATTCACAACACTGTAAAAGGAAGGCTGATTCTCATAAACAACACTAATAAAAAAGCTCTTACCCAAATCCTTGCATAATGACCCAATTCACCATGCTTGTTGCATTGTTGATCCTAAGAGGAACTCTAATCACATAAGCAATATCTGAATGAATCTATAGATGCCAATATTCCTAAGGCAACCGATAAGACCGCCCCCATAATTGAGTGTGTAGATTTTTGTGAGGATAAAAATCTAGCCTCCAATGTTGCAGGCGTAAAATACCCTGCTTAAGTACTACAACCCCTCTACCCCAAACCCTATTTTTCTCCTCAGGTGAGATTGATCTAATAATAACCCCTTCCAAGAGAGATCAGTTTCCATTGGCTTGTTAGATTCCATAAAACAAAAAGTTTTTTTTTTTCAAGTAACTAAGAGTCCATGGAGATTCTCCCTTCATTCCATACATCAAAAAGTTTTTTTTTCAAGTAACTAAGAGTCCATGGAGATTCTCCCTTCATTAACACAACCCTGCCTATTAAAGAAAATTGGCAAATAGCAACATGTTGAGAGTAAATTTCACTACAAAAAAAGCGTCAAATACCGACTAAATTTTTTTGTTGGTAAACATAGAAAATTAGTCGGTATTTATAAGTACCGACCATATACCGACAATAATATTTAGTTGGTATTTTCGTTGTCGGTAAAAAAAATACCGACTGAATACAATATAGTCGGTAAATACCGACGGATATTTTGTCGGTATACTGTCTTATTTTTGTCGGTAAATTTGTAAAGAATAGTCGGCTCAACAAATTACCGACTAAAAATATAATCGGTAAAATATAATTTTGGTCGGTAAATTAGTAAATTATTTTGTCGCTATGTTTTTCCGACTATATTTTCCGTCGGTAATTGATAAGTTTGGGTCGGTAAATATATAAAATATTGGCAGAAAAACACTTTTACCAACTAATATTTAGTCGGTAATTCATCGGTAAAGTTTAAATAAATATTTTTCAAAAGTAAATATTTTGTCGGTAATTTTGTTAATTAATTTTTAAAAAATAAAATATTTTGTCGGTAATCCGTCGGTAAAATTCTATTTTTTTTAAAAATACATATTCTTCAAAAAATAAGAATAATAATTTAAAAAATTAAAATTTTTAGAGTGAACATGAAAATTAAGTAATAAAAAGTTATAAAATAAATTAGGAAGCTTAAAGAATATAAAAAATGACTAAATTAAAAAAACTAAATTAAAATTATATTTCAAAGCTATAAAAAGAATGAAATGAAGCTAAAATTAAGAGAGAAAATAATAAGAGTAAAAATGAAAAGGTAAGATAAATAATTTATTAAATTTATTTTTTTGTTTACTAAATTTATATAAAAAATTTAATAAAAAAAATTTAAGATAGCAAATAATTATTTTTTAAAAAATCACATTAACACTTTTTATGTTATAAACAATTTAAGAAATATAAATAATAAATTATAAAAACTAAAATAAATTGAAATAAATTTATTAGATTTTTTGTATTGAAGGGTTTGAAATTTAAGAAATAAAATAGAAAAAAATAGAATATGAAACAAAGAGTATATAAGTATTAAAGAGTATGAAAATATTAAGTGATGAAAAAGAAAATAAAGAAATAGTTAAAAGAGAAAGAAAAAAAAAATTTATTTGTGAGAAATGGAGAGAAAAAATTGAAAGATAAGAAAAAAGAAAGATAAGAAAAGGGAAAGATAAGAAGTGTGGGAAAAAAATGATGAGAAAAAGCCTTTTTATACTTTTTTTACGCCATTTACCGACTAAATTTTTGTCGGTAAATTTTTCAAATGAAAAATTTTTATTTACCAACAGATTACTGACTAAATTTCTATCGGTAATTTTTTTTTTATTTTTTAAAAATCAAATGAAAATTAGGCAGGAAATTTCCCTTCAAAATTTTCATTTACCAACTGATTACCGACTAAATTTTTGTCGGTAATTTTTTTTGAACATCAAATGAAAATTTGGAAGGAAATTTCCCTCCAAAATTTTTATTTACCGACAGATTATTTTATCGGTAAATTAAAAAAAATTCTTTATAATTCACCAACTGAAATTTTAGTCGGTAAATTTAGTGACAAAAACTTTTGTCGGTAAATAGGAAAGTTTTTAATTAAATCAAAGAAAATTTTGCTTTTTAATTTACCGACTAAAATTTTTGTTGGTAAATTAACAAATATTTTATTTTTCAATTTACCGACTGAATAATATTGTCGATAAATTAGAAAACTTTTGTAATTGAATTAAAGAAAATTTTGCATTTTAATTTACCGACTAAAATTTTGGTCGGTATTTACTGACCAAAATTTTAGTCGGTAATTTCAAAAAATTTTTTGATAAATATTTTGTTTTCTAATTTGCTGACTGAAAAATTGGTCGGTAAATTTACCAACTAAAATTTTAGTCGGTAAATTAGAAAGCTTTTGTAATTGAATTAAAGAAAAGTTTTGAGTTTTAATTTACCGACCAAAATTTTAGTCGGTAAATTAGAAAGTTTTTGTAATTGAATTAAAGAAAATTTTGCGTTTTAATTTACCGACTAAAATTTTGGTCGGTAAAATTTTGGTCGGTAAATTTACCGGCCAAAATTTTAGTCGGTAAATTAGAAAGCTTTTGTAATTGAATTAAAGAAAATTTTGCGTTTTAATTTACCGACTAAAATTTTGGTCGGTAAATTTACCGACTAAAATTTTAGCCGGTAATTTCAAAAAAAATTTCGACAAATATTTTGTTTTCTAATTTACCAACTGAAAAATTGGTCAGTAAATTTACCGACCAAAATTTTAGTCGGTAAATTAGAAAACTTTTGTAATTGAATTAAAAAAAGTTTTGCATTTTAATTTACCGACTAAAATTTTGGTCGGTAAATTTACTAACCAATTTTTCAGTCAGTAAATTAGAAAACAAAATATTTATCTAAAAAATTTTTGAAATTACCAACTAAAATTTTGGTCGGTAAATTTATTGACCAAAATTTTAGTCGGTAATTTCAAAAATTTTTTAGATAAATATTTTGTTTTCTAATTTACCGACTGAAAAATTGGTCAGTAAATTTACCGACCAAAATTTTAGTCGGTAAATTAGAAAGCTTTTATAATTGAATTAAAGAAAGTTTTGCATTTTAATTTACCGACTAAAATTTTGGTCGGTAAATTTACCGACCAAAATTTTAGTCGGTAATTTCAAAAGAATTTTCGACAAATATTTTGTTTTCTAATTTACCGACTGAAAAATTGGTCGGTAAATTTACCGACCAAAATTTTAGTCGGAAAATTAGAAAACTTTTGTAATTGAATTAAAAAAAGTTTTGCGTTTTAATTTACCAACTAAAATTTTGGTCGGTAAATTTACCAACCAATTTTTCAGTCGGTAAATTAGAAAACAAAATATTTATCTAAACAATTTTTGAAATTACCGACTAAAATTTTGGTCGATAAATTTACTGACCAAAATTTTAGTCGGTAATTTCAAAAATTTTTTAGATAAAAATTTTGTTTTCTAATTTACCGACTGAAAAATTGGTCAGTAAATTTACCGACCAAAATTTTAGTCGGTAAATTAGAAAGCTTTTGTAATTGAATTAAAGAAAGTTTTGCGTTTTAATTTACCGACTAAAATTTTGGTCGGTAAATTTACCAACCAAAATTTTAGTTGGTAATTTCGAAAAAATTTTCGACAAATATTTTGTTTTCTAATTACCGACTGAAAAATTGGTCGGTAAATTTACCAACGGAATAATATAGTCGGTAAATTAGAAAACTTTTGTAATTGAATTAAAGAAAGTTTTGCGTTTTAATTTACCGACTAAAATTTTTTAAAATTTTAGTCGGTAATTTCAAAAATTTTTTAGATAAATATTTTGTTTTCTAATTTACCGACTGAAAAATTGGTCGGTAAATTTACCGACGGAATAATATTATCGGTAAATTAGAAAACTTTTATAATTGAATTAAAGAAAATTTTACCTTTTAATTTACCAACTAAAATTTAGTCGGTAAATTATTTTAGTCGGTAAATTGTTGCTAACTTTTTGCGCCATTTTTTTGCATCTTATTTAGCGACAAAATTTTATAGTCAGTAATTTTTTGTTAGTAAACCGTCAGTAGTTTGTTGGTAATTAAAAAAAAAAAAAGAAAATTTTCATGTATCGTCCGTATTCTGTCGGTAATTTAATAAATTTACTAACGAAATTATTTCTGTCGATAAATTTTGTCGGTAACTGTGATTTTCTTGTAATGTTTCTTGATTAATTTTAATAGATATATACCCTTCTCTATCAACAGTTGGAGCAGGTTGCATAGAAAGCAAGGCAAGTTCTTGCACAACTTCTGCAAAGGTTGCTTTTGTGATTGGAATCGAGGGTCGATTTTGAAAAGAAAGCGTGTCTTGATGGCTTAGATAGTCCATGGTGAGCAGTGAGAGAGAGACTTGCTGGCACAAGAATTTGGTGGCGATCATGTCACCTAGGACATCCCACCTCTAATAAAATAAATATAATTCATCATTTTACTTAACAAATGATATCATATTTAAAATTTTACTTGTTTATTTGCACTTTTTATTTTTATTTTTTTTAAATCTCAATTTTATTATAATTTTCTAAGAAAAATTTCATAGAAATGAAAGGAACATATTTAAAAAAAAAAAAAAAAAAAAAAAAAAAAAAAAAGACAACTAAGAGATATAATGAAATGAAAAGATAGTTTAAACTATGAAGCAATACAATTTAATAATTCGATTAGAAATTTTAGTTAAATAAATCTAATTAAAAAAATTATCAGTTTGGACATTTAATTGATAAAAAATAAAATTAAAATATTAAATAAAAAATTTACAAAAGTTAGACACAAATTTTATAATTGTTCCATTCATTTAATATGATGGATAAATTGAAGTGTTGAAAAACGAGCAAAAATCACTTACCGAAATATTTTGTTTTATAGTATCAATGAATCTTTAATGAAATATTGGGAGAGAAAATTCCAAAATGCATGTAGTTACACCGAATGAAAAACATAATGGGGGGAGTTTGTCTCTTGTAGGCGACACTGAGACTGCAAGTCAAACACCTTTCTTTCATTATATAGTAATTCCGTTGTCATATGTGCAACCTTCATGTTAGCTTTGTATGCATACGGTGCATGTGAAGAAAGGACCCCACCAGTGAATGGAGCTGTAGCAACTCGTGAATAAGAAATAGACCATAACAATTGTCTTGTAACCTGCTAATCGGCAGCACAGGTTATTATAATTAAAGAATCATAGCAGAAGTTGCAAAGTAAGATTATTTTTTAGGGTATTTTATCCCAATTGGGCACACTTGCATTTTATTTTATTTTTAAAATTATTTCAGTTATTAATTTATACCAACCATATATTTAAGTGTAAACTTGTACAAATAACTATAATAGTAAGTTTATTATAAAGGGAAAAAGTTAAAAAAAAATTACTATCTGATTAACATTTTCTTTAAATCACTCCCAACCGGAAAAATAGAGTTGCCATTTGGTTTTTATAAGCCGAACGTCTTGACAAAAAATTATGTTTTACTTTGAAAATTTGAGTGATATTTCGAATCTTCATGCATAGCACCAAACTATCTTAAACTAAGATTTTGCAATCTACATAAAACGGATCGAATATACCTATTTCTTAAAGCGTAAATAATTATATTCTTAATTGTATTTCCAGTTTAGAAATAATCACAAATAGAGAGCTTCTCTTTTTATAGTCTAAGAGCCTCCAATATCTTTTCATTCACCAATGTGAATTCTTAGAAGAAGACTACAGAGATCTTTTCTCTGTTCTGTTTTTTATAACTTGTTAATCGTAAATATTTCTCTATAGATATTTAATTCTAAATATGATATTGTAAACCTCATTTCAGTACCTCTAAAATTAATTCTGAACTCACCGATGCTAACTAAGATATTTTTGACATAATCAGACGCCTTTTCCTACCCTGACCAGACTTTCTATATCATACAATGTTTTTCAAAAACTAACCGGATTTTCTCCCTAACTTATTGTTCAAATATTCTAAAATTAATTTCAAACCTATCAACATCGACCGATTAATTTTCTAAACTCTGTAATTCCCGAAAACTGATCCAAAAGTTTAAAAATCTAACAGAGCGAAAAAGTAAAATTTCAGCCAGCACATCTACCGAGGCACAGGCGGCATCGGCTCTGGCCTGGGCGGTGCCATCGCCCCTTCAGGCGGTGCTCTGCCCAGATCGTCGGCAGTGCAGCCGGAGCACAGCCTCCGCTTGCAATTCCCAAAATATCCCCCAATCTATTTTCCAACCCCTTCTAGCCCTACTTCTAATGGTCTTTTCACATTTTCACTACCTAAACTACTCTCACCTCCATTTGCCTATAAATAGGCCCTCCCTCCTTCATTTCAAAACACACCAAGGTTGATAGAACCAAGGTTGATATTGATAGCAATCTATCAACCTTTTTTCTTCTTCTCTCTCCATTCACTCTCTAATTAATTAATTAATTAATCTTTTTAATTAATTAATTTTCTCACCTAAACCAAGTTAATTAATCATTTTAATTAACTAAAAATCTTTTTTTAATCACTCACAAGTTAATTAATTAATTAATATTTTTAATTAATTAATTACCTTTTTTAAATTAAATCAAAAATCCTTTTTTTAACTCATCCACCAAGTTAATTAATTAATTAATTATCTTTTTTACATTAAATTAAAAATCCTTTTTTAACTCATCCACCAAGTTAATTAATTAATTAATTATCTTTTTTACATTAAATTAAAAATCCTTTTTTAACTCATCCACTATTTTAATTAATTAATTAATCATTTTTATTTATTAATTCACTCATCCATTGTTTCCTTTAATCATTAATCAATCCACTTGCCCAATCCAGTAAAACGGAACTTCGGTCCAGCAAAACACTTTTTCCATCTAGTCCATCAAAATCCAAGATATTTTCATCAAATTCATTCTCCAAACAAAAAATTATTTTAATCATTCCGTAAACCCCTTCCACTTAATCGTGGAATGAACTACATAGGTTTTGATTTCTATTCAAACTGGGTACGTAGACATGTTTAGAATTTAAATCCAAACTTTAAATCCAATTTTTTAAATTAAACTTATTTTATATTTTCTTAAATATAATTAATTATCTTTTTTTATGATATTTGTAAGGGAATATGTGGTCTTCCTATAATCTCTTAAGGATTAGAGAAGGCATCCCATTTTTATCAATGTAATTATCTCAATTGAAATCAAGGACTGATCATGTGGTTCTCCTAAATCTTTAAGAATTCGAGGAAACACTCTCCTTGAATTGTAAATATTTATTGTTTCATCAATTTTTATGCATTCACATTATGCAATATTCATGCATTTTATCTATAACCATCTTATAAATGTCATTCATGAAATCAATTTTTCCAAAGTCAAATTAAACATAAGAGTCAAATTTAGATTATTTAAAATCGAAAATCTAATCCCCAAACTCAACTTGGTTTGAAAACTAGTGATTTTTATCCTTGGGCAAATTAATCAAAAATTAATGAATTGGAGTCAATTTGGGTTTTTTCCTTAATATTTCTCTAAACTAAATAAAATTAAGATGACGACTCCTAAAATCATTTTTAAAATCAACCAAGTCAAACTTGAGGGTTCTATCGTGAGTCTAAACTCGAGGGTTCCATCGTGAGTCTAAACCCAAAAGTTCCATTGTGAGTCTAAATCCGAATGAGCATCCTGATTCCCTCTAGTGGACCGAGCCGGTACTCGAGTGAGGCTGCACAGATATATGATTGTGAACCCTTAAATTTGCACCTCCAAACAACTGGTACTCAATTATGAACCCATAAAATCAAATTGGGCTTAAATCGGATCTAAAACAGGTGAGAACGAAGTAAAAAAGGGTGTACGAAGGCACAGGACCACACAGGGTGGTTTGTGACCGCACAGACCCTGTACGGAATTGCACAGAGGCTTTGCGGAACCGCATAGGCTCTGTGCAAAACTGCACAGGTCCTATGCGGTTACACTGTGCTTGCATGGGTCCAGTGCAGTTTTCGAAGCCTCCTATGCAGTTTCCTGCATTGGGAAGCGAATCCCACATCGAAACTTCATTGTTTTGCCTCCCAACTCTCTCCCTATAAAAGCAACATTCCCTTACCTCATTTTCAGACACAAAATTGCTTAATCAAATTAATTGATTTCAAAGCAATCACCTCTTAACCTCTTGGTTTGCTTGATTAGCCTTTGCATTAAGCGAACCATCTCCACAAGTTTGGTCCGAAAGGAATGAACTTTTAGTTTAATTTTTTTATTTGGGTGGTCATTTTAAGGTAGCTCTCCTCAAATCAGTCCGAGGAGGTCTCGAATACGCTGTCTGAGTCACCATTCAAAGGTCGTTGTTCCGCCGAGCCGAGAAGGTAGAATTGAAATCAAGTTGTCTGCTTCATCTGCCCCACATCCCAAGTCTTGTCCTCGTAAGGTAATTATTTTCTTGTTTTCTTATTTTGTTTTGTTTTAGTGTTTCTTTCACTTTATATGGTTCTATTTGTTTTGTTTTTCTTGTTATTTTCTTAGGATTGCTTAGTTTATTCTTTTTGTTTATTATTTCTTTGCTTGGCATATTTTATCATTTTCTTTTATTATTTTGAAGCATATTGATTAGAATCTGATTTAGTCAACTAGGTAAATTATTTGAATCGTTGCATCGACTTGTTAATTAAAATCTGACCTAATTAACAACTCGGTAATCAATCAATAATTCTGCTTATTTAATCAATCAACCCATATTTTAATCAATGAACTGAAACATGATAAAATGGCTAGGTTAAACTAACCCCTTTGTAAGAAGGGCGAACTATGTGGATTTTAATTCTCATTCAAAGGGATACGTAAGCTTACTTGTTTAAAGCATCAAATCCAATTTAAATAAAATATAATCATTCTCTTGTATGTTGTTTTGTGAGTTAGTTCTTTTCTTTGTGATATTTGCTTTTAGTTTGTTTTCTTTATTATGATATTGATGTTATCTTTCTTTTGCAGTATTTTCTTTAATAATTGCTTTATAATTATTTTGAGAAATGTGTGACTTCCCTATAACCCATAAGGGCTAGAGGAAGTATCCCCTATCTTGGTTTTGAATTGTAAAGTTAATTCCTTTCCTTTATTGCTTTATCGCTTTGGATGAATGTTTATTTATTTGTTTATTCATACATTATATAATTGTTCATGCATTTTGTATATTATTCATGAAATTCATTTTAAGTCATCTTGTATTAAATTTGCCAAACTAATCATTTTTCTAAATAAATCAAAAACCTAGTCTCTGAATCCTCTTTGGTTTCGAGACTAGTGATATTTTCTTTTAAGATATTAATTGGAGTTAATTTGAGTTTTTCCCTTTATCTTTTCTCAAATAAAATAAAATTAAGGTGGTGACTCCTTCAAAAATTAACCAATCTAAACCTGAAGGTTTTATCATGAATTCAAAACCAAATGAGCATTTCGATCTTACTTAGCGGATCGGACTGGTGTTCGGGCGAGACCTCACAATTATAACTTCCTACTATTATGTAGTTATCTAAATCCTTTTATGCTATAAGAAATCATACACTTTGTGATAACTAAAGATATCACAGAAATATAACAATTGTCACAAAAAAATTTCAGTTACAATAAAAATATATTATTTATTTATATTAATAAATTACCTTTATAATTAATTAATAACTAATGGATCCCGATCTATATATCCATCATCACCCGAACCTGACACATTAATTCCAACATCGCACATGACAAAACACATTTCCAACATCTCCCGCTTGCACATGACGAAATACATCTCATCTATGGCTAACTTTATAGCAGACCCAATTCACCCTTGAGCCAAATGAGGCAGCTACCTCAGGCCCCACAAAAGTTAGGCCCCATATATATATATATATATATATATATATATATATATATATATATATATAAGATCCTTTTGTTAAGAAGAATAGAAAAGGTTAGCTATCAAAAAAAGAATGGAAAGAGCTCACATTTTGTTCTTTCTCAATGAGGAATCCAAAAGTCAAAAAATATGGGATTCAATATCAAAAAGTAACGGCAACAAAAATTAATACTCTTATTTATCTTCCCTATTTTCCTTATATATATGTATAACTTATTTGCTTATTTGTTAAAAAAAATAAAATAAAATTGCTCATATATTTTTTTGCCACTATGCAATATATTTTCTGTCTTCTATTATCTTCACCAATCACCATTGTCTCATTTGATTTTTGCTAATAAGGTTTTATCATTCTATCTCTTTAATCTCTTTCTTTTCTTTTCTTTTTTAATTATATTTAGATTTTATTGGACATTGAGTATATTTATTGATTCATCATTCTATCTCTTTAATCTCTTTCTTTTCTTTTTTTAATTATATTTATATTTTATTGGACATTGAGTTTATATTTTTTTTTGTTGGTCTTGATTTACTGAGTTGTTGTTTTTATTGTTTTTATTGTGATTTATATTTTGGTTGAATTTTTTTTAATAACTCATGTCTAATAGAAAATATGAAAGAGGATATCAAAAATTAAAGAAAAAGACCAAAATTGAAATGCTAATTAAATCTCAGTAGGGAGCACTTGATAAATTTTTTATTAACAACAAAAAAAGATGGTACATCAAGTTCATTTGAAGAACAAAATGTACATGAAAATGAATTAGAAAGAGATGTTGAAGCTATTAACAACAAAAAAAGATGGTACATCAAGTTCATTTGAAGAACAAAATGTACTTGAAAATGAATTAGAAAGAGATGTTGAAGCTATTAGACAAAATTATTGTGTTAATGATTCTAACAATGAGATTGAAGAAAAAACAAATGTTAGTCCCATTTCTAATGATGAACAAAACAAAAATGAAAATGTAGAAAACACTTTAGAATTTGTAGAGACATTCAATTTAACATATATAAATATATATGATCCTGGACATTGGAAAAATATTGATACGAACTTTAGAGATTTAGTAGTAGAAAAAAGCCTAATTAGATATAGTGGGTTAGATTTTCCTAAGAATGAAAATAATAGACACTTCTCAACATTGTTTTACACACAAAAATTATCAAATGGAGAAAAACATGACAGACAATGGCTAGTATATTCAAAAGAATTAGATAGAATGTATTGTTTTTGTTGTAAATTATTTAATTCATAGTTTAGTACAAGTCAATTAGTAAATGAAGGAATTAAAGATTCGAAAAACTTAGGTCGTCAAATTAGAAGTCATGAAACAAGCCATGAACACATCACTAGCATGAGTAGTTGGATAGATTTAGAAATAAGATTGCAAAAGAATAAGACTATTGATAAATATATACAAGAACAAATTAACAAAGAAAAAGAGCATTGGAAAAAAGTTTTATTAAGAATTATTGCAGTGGTTAAATATCTTTCTAAAAAGAATATTGCTTTTCGAGGCACAAAAGAAAAGATATATGAACAAACTAATGGTAACTTTATAGGTTTAATTGAAATGATAGCTGAATTTGATCCTACCATGCAAGAACATGTTAAACGTATTCAACATGGTAAGCTTCAATATCATTACTTAAGTCATGTTATACAAAATGAATTAATAGAATTGTTAGCTTCCAAAGTCAAAGAAATGATAATTAAAAAAATTAAAGTGAAATATTTTTCTGTTATTCTTGATTGTACCCCTGATGTAAGCCATTAAGAACAAATGACTATTATACTAAGATGTGTGGACACTTTTAGTTGTCCAATTAAAATTGAAGAATACTTTTTAGACTTTTTAGATGATACTTCTGAAAAAGACCTGTTAGATGAATTTGTAAATGTATTAAGAAAATATGAACTTAATGTTAATGATATAAGAGGACAAGACTATGATAATGGATCAAATATAAAAGGTAAACATCAAGGAGTGCAAAAGAGATTATTAGATATAAATCCTAGAGCATTTTATACACCATGTGGGTGTCATAATTTAAATCTAGTTTTATGTGATATGGCTAATTCTTGTCCTAGAGCTATTTCTTTTTTTGGAGTATTGCAATGCATATATTCTTTATTTGCACTATCTTTTAAAAGATGGAAAATTTTACAGGATAATGGATGCAAATTTTCACTTAAATCTTTATCTCAAACTCAGTGGGAAATTAGAATTGAAAGTGTTAAAGCAATTAAATTTCAAACTAAAAAAATTAGGGATGCTTTAGTTCAATTAGCAAAAACTAGTGAACATCCTAAAACAAAAAAGTGAAGCTATGTGTTTAGCAAACTACGAGATTGAAAATTTTGAATTCTAAGTGAAACTATGTGTTTAGCAAACTATGAGATTGAAAATTTTGGATTCTTAGTTGGAATGAATACTTGGTATGACATATTATTTTCTATAAATTCAGTTAGTAAAACATTGCAATCCAAAGACATGCAAATTGATGTTGCTATTAACCAATTAAAAGAACTTATTACTTATTTAAAAAATTATAGAGAAAATGGGTTTGAGTCTGCTATAAATTCAACTATAGAAATAGCTAATGAAATGAATATAGAACCAATATTTCATGAAAGATGTATGATTCGTAGGAAAAGCCAATTTGATGAAAATAATGATGATGAGATTACACATTCAGGTAAAAAATCTTTTAAAGTTGAGTATTTTAATTATATAATGGATCACTCTATTACTTCCATTAAAACTAGATTTGAACAATTCAAAGAATATGAAAATATTTTTGGTTTTTTATTTGATTTGAACATGCTAAAAACTTTAGAAGATGATGAACTAAAATGTCTTGTCTTAATCTTGAGAATTATTGAACATTTAAAGAATATTCAGATGTTAATAGACTTGATTTATTTTCATAATTAAAAGTGTTAAAAGAAACTTTGGACATAAAAACTAGTATTCCAATTGAGATATTAAATTACATAAAAAAAGATTAGATTCCTTTCAAAATGCATGTATTGCCTATAGAATATTATTAACTGTACCAATAATAGTTGCTTTCGCTAAAAGAAGTTTTTCAAAGTTAAAATTAATAAAAACTTATTTAAGATCAACTATGTCACAAGAGAGGTTAAATGGATTAAGTATATTATCTATTGAAAGTTCTATGCTAGAGTATCTTGATTACAAATCTCTAATAAGTAGTTTTGCAGCTGAAAAAGCAAGAAAGATGAAATGATTTTTTTTTCTTAACTTCTCCAAAATCTTGCCTCAGGCCCCAAATTCACTTGATCCGACCCTGCTTTGTAGACATTTCATACTCGACAAATAGACCGTGCTATCAACATACTATGAGAGTTCTATGTTATATGCTCGTTAAAAATATACATTGTCTTAATGGAAAAGTATTTTGAGCAAATAAAGTATGTGCGACCCTCGATTACTTATCACATTTCTTTGTCTCTCTTTTGATCTCACAACAATTAGTATTCACAATTATGTTAACTCATAAACATAATTGGTCAATCTGTAAGCACAAAAATTGAAAGTGACCACTAAGCAACTTCATTTTAACCTAGTTCCCATAATCATAATGTAATTCGCTTTTCTAGAAATATTCCATTGGATTGAATCACTCATGATCTTCTGGCAATACCCTAAGTTAGTCAACTGAGTTATATCTTAAGAACTAGTCAAGACTCATAAGGGTAGTAAATTTTGAGAACCATAATTCTCAAGGGTCTCACATTTCCAAAAATTGAGATCATTAACTTTTGTGGTCCTCTTTCAATTTTATTCAACCCTCCCTAATTCAATCAATCGAAATATGATAAAAGGGCCAGGCTAAACAAACCCTTCGCAAAAAGGGAGTGTTGTATGAGTTTTAATTCTCATTTAAAGAGATATTTCAAATATCGAATCCAATTAAAACTAACCAACTCCCTCCTCCTCATCACTTTCTTTACTTACTTTTAACTTTGTCATTTGTTTTGTTAGGATAAGTTTAGGAAATGTGTAACTTAGAATCCATAAGGGTTAGAGGAGGTATCCCCCAAGTTTGTATTTTCATTGTTATCTTAATTTTCGTTTTCTTTCTTTTATTTATTTTGGATGGATGTTTACTTTTAAAATACAATGGATGAAGGGTCATGCATCTTGTAAATTGTTTCATGCAATGTAAATTGTTCAAGGAATTTATTTTTAAAGTCACTCTTATATTAAATTGCCAAATTACTTTATTAAAATAAATTGAAAACCTAGTTCTTCATTCCTCTTTGGTTTCAAGGTTAGTGTACTTTTTCTTTGAGATAATTATTGGAGTCAAAATAGGTTTTTTCCTTAATTTTTTTCCCAATTAAAATAAAATTAGATGGCGACTCTAAAATGCACTTTTTAAAATCAATCAATCTAAACCCGAGGGCTTCATCATGAGTTCAAACCTAATGACCATTTCAATTCCCTTTAGTGGATCAGACCGGTGCTTAAACGAGACCTCATAGCTAACAAAAGGAAAAAAAATAAAAGGATTACTAATTAGTTTAAAAATAAAGTTTGCCTTTTAATATAATTGTGAATTTTTGTACATTATTTGGATAGACTATTTGCCTCTAAGTCTAGTTCTAGGAAAATAATAGATAGTGAGTAGCATTGAGTAGGTAAGTCTCCTTAAGTCTATTCACCCATATCGAAGTTATCCACGCTGCGACAAATCCTTTGATCCTTTTAAAGATGTAATGAGCAAATCCATACTTTTCGACTCACATGAGACTCCGTGATTCACAAGTAGTTAGATATATTGATGCTTTTAATGTGACAGGTGCCCTATCCAAGCTACCCTACCCTTCCATGCAATGGACCTAGAACTTGGACCTTAGGTTGAACGTACCATAAATGAAGCCTTTGTACATTTGAAATACATACTCATGAAATATTTTTTCCATGTATATCATGCATCCATAATATATTAAAAAAAAAAAAAAAAAAGCGTTCATTTCAAAGTTTAAGTGGTACCTTGAACCAGTTTAAGGTTGAACCTTTAGCCTCAAACACCTTCACCCATCAACCTTGAAGCCCTAAAATCTCACCTCTATCCAAACCCCCTCAGCCCTTAAACTAAAACACCATTACCCTAACCTTTAACCTAAAAACATCACTATCGCAACCTTTAACCTAAAACATCCTTGCCTTAGCCTTTAAACCACCAAACACCCAAGCCTCACATCTTAAGCCTTAAATCATAAACACTCTTATCACAAAACTTATTCAAAAAATCTTTACCCTTACAATCTCCCCCAAATATGGAATTCCAACATTCTCAACCTTAAACCCATAACCCTAAATGTCGTAGCCCCATATCCAACCCTAGAGAACTCATATACCCTTACTTAAACTCCATTACCATGAATTCCATCCTTACACCCCATCCGTATTCAAAAACCTAGACATTGAATACCAAAAGCTAGCTTTTCCAACATCATTGACCCAAAACCTTCAAAAGCCAACACCTTACCTTTGAGCTCAACACTCTTAGTCCAAATATACCCCAAACTTCCAAAATCAAGACATTACCTTGAACCCAAAACCTTTGGCCCATCATACCATAGGTAATTGGCGCACAGCTCCATAAGGAATCCTTTTCCCTTAGAGCTTGCATACATGTGCCTTCATCACCTTTCCATGTCCGTATCCCTTCATTTACCCTATTTGTTTGGTTTTGCTTCAAGGAACAAATGGCTAACTCGAGTGAAGTAGCTGACTTGCACACTCTCCTAACCACTCTATTTACGAAGCAAGAAGAGAATTTCCTAGCTACTCTAAGTGTTCAACAAGCCCAGTTCCTTGGAACCTTGAATCAAAAACAGCAATCCATCATCGAAGAAGTTTGGGGTATGATGAACCAAACCAACCTCAACACAAACCGAGTTAACCTTACCAATATTGCCTCCACCTCAAACCCAGTAATTAATCTGACAAACAATGAAAAAGTTGTAGCCAAAAATGCCATATCCATACAAGTCCCAAATACCACTACCCATCTTAGCTCTTCCTCTCCCTTAAATCATTTTCAATGTGGGTAAGCTTTCTCCCACCCAAAAACCAAGATAATCAAGGAGAAGTTTGAAGCTATGGAAAGAGTTCTCAAAAATGTCAAAAGGCATGCAGAACTTAATTGATATAGATGATTTGACTATATTTTCAAATGCTAGGGTTTCACCAAAGTTCAAAATGCCAAATATAGACAGATCTTTGAAGTTAATGATTCTAATGCCTATATACAATAGATCTAAACTATTTTTATTGCCCCAATTAATGTAAAAACACCAAAGTGACAAACATTATTCAAAGGACCGACAACACTGATATAAGAATCCCCTAACTAAATAATCTAAAAGTTTAATTCTAAAAGTAATTTTTCGGATTAACATAATAATATTAGTAAAAAAGTCAATTAAGCTAGTCAAATTAAATTATAAAATAAAATAAAATAAATGAGTGCTAGAAACTATTTGGAGAGTAATAATATCGCCTCGATTTTCTATTGACTTTGTGACTTTTACTTCAAAACTAGAATGCAAAGCAATATGCCTATCAAACGCTTTTCGCGAATTATCCTGCTGGAAGTTAAATAGCTGGGATTAATGAAGTTTTAATAAAGACCTTTTCAAATTCTAAGCTCAAAGAAGTTTTTGAAGATATCTTTCAAATATTTGAACGCTTTCCTCTGAGGATGACAAATACTTTTGCCGACAGAATTTAGATATTGAAGTTCAACTTTTAATTTAATCCTTAATTTTAATTAAATATTTCAAGGTTCAACTTTTAATTTAATCCTTAGTTTTAATTAAATATTTCAAGTCCAAACACTCAAAATATGTACATTTAGTCCTAAAAGTTTTTAATCAACAACCATACTTTCCAGTAATAAGCAAAAATAATTGTCTAATCGTCTCAGTTTAAAAACATTTAACAGTAGGAGAGATTATTTGATGAATTTTGTAAGTCATATAACAAAATTTTCCTTCATAAAATATTTCTTCCTTGTCATCTCCATAACCGCTAGTTTTTCAAAACTCTACAAAAATGTGATTAAGTGACCCTATTTTTGGTGGAAAATAGATATTTGAAAAGGGAATCTTGGTATATAAACCCATAATTCAATGGTCATTCATTCAAAGCTATGAGATCAACATAATTCAGCCGCACACCATCCAAAGGAAACCATAAAAGAATATTGTCCAAAAAGGACCATTTAGCGTTCTGCCTTAACAATCCATTGCCCAAGTACTAAATCTCCAATTAATAACTCCATTAAAGTTGAGTTGCAGCACAAACGTTTGAATTTCAGACAACAAAAATGCCAACTGCCAAAAAATTTAAAAAGTGACACCTCCCACCAAGAATGAGACCATAATAACCAGTTCTATCTGAAGAGGAACGCCAAACAAGAGGCCAAAAGAACCAGGTCTATCAGAAGGTTAACAGCAAACAAATGCCAGAATCCTTGCAACTATCTTAGTAATGATACCTCTCCCTATCCCGATCTCGGTCCCTGTCACAGCCATATTCTCTATCTCGATCATAGTCATAATCCCGCTCCCTATCTTTCCCCCTATCTCGCTCTCTACTTCGACTTCTGCGCCTATCCCTACCATTATGTTCTCTGTTCTTATGATCCCTGTCATCCCGCTCCCTCCCTCCATCTCTGCTTCTCTCCCTCCCATCTCTCTCAACCACACCTGCCAAAGTAATCATTTTTGTTAGCATGATGAACAAATTGCTCCAACAAAGCAGTCACCATTAATAAACCCTTTCAAATGCTGATCAAATTCAAACAAACAATATGCTCATGTCAACGTGCAAAATAATATTTACTCACAGCTTAACCTTGCAATAAGTGCATAAGCGCATATCCAACCAGAGTAAAAGACTATGTTCCAGCCCCCCTTCCCCAATATTCACACAAAATAAATAAATAAAATAAAATAAAATAAAAAAGGTGCAACATAATATGTTTGTGAAATTTGAACAGTCTACAGCATGGGAAACTAGAGGATACAAGATGCTAACATTTTCATGTGTCAAACAAGAATAGCTTGAGACATGATAGAGAACAAACATTTCAAAGAAGAAAATAGAAGTAATCACTTTACAAAATCTCAAGGCCAATCAACAATAACCTGAGAAAAATCAAAAATACATTAATATATCAACTTCACTAAATGCAATGGCACAGTCTCACAGTCAAAGAAGTCATGCACCTTCACTAAATGCAAATGAAAACAAGCCCTTTCATCCTAACTCATCTATTAAAATGGGGACATGTACACTCCCCTTTGAAATGATGCTTGAGCTCACAAGGACAAGGATATGGAACACTTCCCGTTCCTGAGTAAGGAAATACTTTCCATTTATAATCTTTCAAAGATTCTACTTGATGAAGTATAGAAAGCTGTCCTAATTTACTAATATAAACGGATGGACCAAAACACAAATTACATTGTTGTTTAAGTAAATTTAATCGATTCCATTTCAATTTGAGGAACCATAATTGTACATCCCCTTTCTAAATGAGAAGAAGCCAGCCCAACCTCCTCATATTTAGGAGTACAACAAGTAACCATTCCAAAGGATCATAAGAATCACCAAAATAAGGGAAACCTAGTTTAGAGTAGTGAGGAATACAATTTCTCCTTTTCACATTCTCTTCCCCCACTTGTGGGTCGTTTTGGCTTTGATTAATACTGGTTGTTATGGTGTCCCCTTCTTCCAATTCAGAGGCCGCCAACTCTAATGAAGATGGAAGTTCTTGTTGTTTTGCTGCATAGGCAGCACGTTTTTGCTCTTGTTCAGCACGCTCTTGCTCTGGCTCAGCTCTATATTCTAGATACATAGCCAAGAAGACATGAAATTGTTGTTGAAAACTCTATAAATCCCCCATAGCTATTGGCTCTAATACCAAATGTTATGGTCCCAATTTTGGATCTAGTTATGGGTGTATGAAGATGAATATAGAAATAGAATTAGGGCTCGTTAAGAGAGAATCTTACGATCTCTTAGAGCTCGTCAAGAAAGAACTCTGAGATCTCTGAGTTCCTAATAGGGAAACACAATAACAAATACTAGATAAATACCCACTACGATAACTCCCCACTATGATAAAGACACTTAATAACTACCCACTAATAAAGAAACTATCCACATTTTTATCGAAACATGGGAAGAACAGAAAAATGAAATAAATAAAACTGCTTAAAATAAATCTGCAACTACTAAATTTGAGCTCCTTAACAAGACAGTTATTGCACATTCTTTAATTTTTGCAAGCACAAGCATTCCCAGTAGGAAACTACACCACTCCTATGTTGAAGGATTCATAAGAAAATCCTAAACAATAAAAAATTAAGGGACAAGCTCAAATTAAATTACAGTCTAGCTCGACATTTTTTTTTCCGTAGAAGAGAGGAGAAATGGGGAGAAAGGAAACTAAATCTAATTTTTCTGCATTGTTTGGGTTTTAGAATGAGAAAGAGGGAAAAAAAGTAATCAAGAGAAATTGCACCTCCCATTACCCCTTTCAATCGACTTTATATTTTCTCCTAATTTGGAAGGAAATGGAGAGAAATGAGGGGAAATAATTTTAATGAAACCATTTTTTTCCCCAAGTTACATTAAAGACCAACCAACAAAACCAATTAATGGATGGCGTAATAGTAAATATAAATTTGATTTCCTCCCTTTTTAATGAGATAAAAAAAATAAAAAAAAATAAAAACAAAAATAAAAAACGAAATTTTATTTCAATTCTTTTCTTCTCCTCTTCTGTCTCACTTGATTTCTGTTTGTAGATGGAGAGGGAAAGAGCAAAACATTCATAACATAAATCATAAACAAACAGAAAAATTACAGCATAATTTTTTCTCTTCTTTTTCTTCATTTTGAACATAGACTTCCTATGAGAACTTTCCTCCAACTCACTTTTTTCTTGTTACAGCAGCTTCCTTTTACAGGGAGAGTTACTTTTCTATTCAACAACTCTTAACTACAATAACCAAATTTGTTTCCCTGAAGTTCTGCTTAAGCTAAGCTTCACCATACACTTGTTTTAGTTTCTATATTCATCTACAAAATATCTTCATTTAAATATAAAGAAACCAATAACAACTAAATGCATAATTACAACACACAAAAAGCTTTTTACCTCCAAAATCATTCCCATTGCTAATGATTGCATTAAAATGCAATATTTCTTTGATTATGAAGCAAAACTTGTATCAGAAAATTTCATATTAGGCTCTAAAAAAAGTTAAAACACCAAAATTAGCCCGCAATATGTAAAAAATAAGAATAATAAGGCCTAACAACCAAAATTTTCAAAACTGTGTTTTTCCAATTATATTAATTGTCTTAATTTTCCAAACTAAGTTGCAACGTCAAAATCAACGTAGTCAAAAGCAAAAGGTGCACTCAAGGTGATAGAAACTTTTATCGCTAAGGTGCAAGGCGCAGAAAAGAGCTCTCCTGAGTGACACAGGGCGCAAATTTCTGTAACAATCCAATGATAAAATTGAACATTAATATACTAGATAAATGCATATTATATACATTTAGGATAAAAGAAAATTTTACTAACCATTTTTATTCTTTCAACTGAGAAGAAAGGCCAAAAATAGCAAAGAAAATTAGTGGGGGCAAAGGAACTACATGATTCTATCAAATATAGGGAGAGATTCTAGAGATGGACGTGGAGGAAGAAGAGTGGTAAAGAGAGATGCAAAGGAGTTAAACAACAGAAAATCAGTGGAAAGATTAAAATAAATGAAATTAAAATAACTAAAAAAACTTTAAAGAAACAATACGTAGGGAAGATAATATTATAAGGGAAGATAATATTATAAAAAAAAACCATATAGATAGGACATGTTTTGAAGAAAACGTAAAAACTATCAATTTAGAAATTGGACAATTGCTTGTCTTTGTTGTATGCTAGGATGTTGTGTTTTAAGCAAACTAAATAACCTTGTCTATTTTTTTTTTTTGGGTCTTTGACTTAGCAAAGAAGTCTGAAAGTACTCTAAAACATATATGCTAGAAAGTCCAAAGATTTTATTTAAATCAGAATATCAGCGTTTTAAGCAAACTAAATAAATTAGAAATTTGTTTTAGACAGGCGCATGCCTGATGCGATTCTTGCCTCCCACTAGGGGCTCACCTAAATGCAGTAAGTGAGCACCTAATCAAAGACACCTCATTGTTGTTTTAAAAGCAACAACTCATATACTCACATTGCCTTAGTGCCTAGAGCCCTAGAGCGCCTTTAACTATACCCGTCAAAATTAAAATTAAAAAATAATATTTTATTGGAACTTAAAATAAAAATATAATTTCAGCATTTCTACCCCCACACCCCCACCCCCACCCACACCCCCCCCCCCCCCCTCCCCCCCCTCCTTCTTTCCCCGAGATTTCCATCTCTCTCTCTCTCCCCTTGGTTGATTGAAGGTAAGCTTAAGAACTTGGTTACACCTGGCAAGAAAAAAATAAACCAACTCAACCTAAACCTTTCAAACATAAGGCACAAAAATCACAAACCCAAAAGCCAGAAACATGGCCTTCTCTTCTTACATTGGTAGCAATGCTCACTATAGTAGAGCTAGCAGCATTCGGGCCCATTCAAACCACCCCTTCACCACCAACACCAAATAAAAATCTCCATCAAGAAAGGCATGCAGTCACGGGCTCCAAACAACTTCCTCTTCACCAACTTCTTCACAACAGTTCTCTTGATCTCTCTCTTTCATTTAATCACAATTCCCCACTCCAGCATGCCTCTTCTCTGTTCACAACTAAACTTGCTCTCTACATTACAAAGCCTCATAAGATGATCCTTTATGATCCCAAAATGTATGGATAACAAAGGTCATGGCATTGGGGCTATGATGGATATAACCACGAATTCTTGGATGTTGATGGTGGGCCATGGAAGCAAGGGTGAAGAATTAGATAAAAAGTGAGTCGGAAATGACAAGTTGAAGGTGTTTGTGATTACCCATTGAAATATTGAAAATCTCAAGAAGTTGAAGTTAAAAAGAGAGAGGGCAGTGGTGGACATAGATAATGGAATGTGGGGACCTCAGAAATTTTCAAATTATGTTTTATTTCAATTGGAAGTAAAATTTTTTTTTTTGTAATGCTAATTTGACCAAATTCTCAACATGATTTTAACTAAATTTGAAAATGAGGGAACTTGACCTTTAAAAGTTTTGGATACAACTGCAGAAATGCAAGTTTTGGATTTTTTTGGGCCATTATGCCTAATAACAATAATAAGATTAAAAATTCTGAAGTCACCCAACTAAAAATGAAATATAATAGAGGCAAAACCTTGTTATTCTCCTTTGTTGGTGGCATTAATTTGGGACTGACTTCTATAGAGGAAGTACAAATTAAGATTTCTTCAATATGGCTTTTGGTCTACACTTCATATTTAGTGTTGTAATATCCTGACTTGTATGAAATGTTACATTCTTGCCAAAATCTCACTGAAGTTAGGTGAGTAGCCTAATTACAATAAATTTCAATTCAATTGTCAAATGTTAACAAAAAATAGAGGTTATGTGACCACAGTGAAACTTAGTTCACTCAAGTGACCGTTAGAATGATTTACTCTTTATATTTTTGTTCGTAGTTGTTAGTTAATTAGCACTCCTTAAACTCCACATTCCTTTGTTAATAACATTTCTTATCAAAAGAAGAATATTGGATGAGCCGCTAACTTTCTTAAACAAAAATACCATGTTAAATTCAATTTTCATGTTATAAAGCCTAGAAAATACTCGAAAATATCCCAAATAAACCTTCTACAAAATTTGGACCATAATTCTAAGTTCATAGAATCTTTTCTCGATCCCCTAGAAAGTACTCAATAATATCCCAACTAGCTGTCTACATCATATATTAAACTTAATCTAGCTCTTTCGTTTGTCTGTTAACACCATTCTTGTCAACCAAACAATAAAATCCTATATAGCATCCCAATGTCCACTATACAAGGAATAACCCAATCACTGTGGCTAAATTGCCTACATACTCGAGCCTAAGGGCCCATTCACCATCACTCAACAATGTGGAACTAGTACATTTCTGCCTGATTTACCTTATCATATGAATACAACCTTGTTTTCGAAATTGAAGGTTTCTCGCCTCACTAGGACACATAATGCAGGTCTAACTTTTCCTTTTAAGAATCCTATAAGCAAGTATATACCTATAATACAACTGCTTCTACAACAAGATAAATGCTGTAGCATCTAGATGGTGAAATTGTTGTTTATTCAGATAGTAGATTCAATAGATGCCTTACTGAATGGTATTGTCATCATCATCGTAATGCTATATAGATTTCTAAAAAATCATCTTTTAGAATCCAAGGGTTTACATTATCTAGTAACTCACTAGAGATAAAAATTTCATTGACAATAAAGGAAATTTTACCAAGGACTTCCACTCATATTAAGATTTTTATAAGTTTACTTCCTATTGTGTGATAGAATTTGGTGCCAATATGAATCATCCTAGCTAAAATATGGATGAGGGCTATTGTTTACGGACAATTCCTTGCCCAAAACAAATAAAGAAATAAATAAACAATGTCCAAAAACTTGTTTTCTCTTCATTACTGGCTCTACATCAAAATATGCTATAAAGCGTTCATATCAATCTTAGACAATCACAATGTGTTAGATGCTGCTCCACTTTTAAGAACCTATTGTGCTTGTCAATTCTTAATATTTCAATTGCATAAATGATATCCTTGCTAATCAAAATCCTTCAAATGAGCACAGATGGCATTGAGTTCAAGATGTAATAAGACATGAAAATAAACCAAAAATATGAAAGGGAGTGGAGTATCATAGAATTAATTAACCAAAATACGTAAGGCAGTGGAGTATCATGGCTCCAAATACTGTATTTCAAAATAACAACTTACCTTTCACATAAAAATAGCAAACTAATACAATGAAAATATGAAGGAATAAAGAATGCTTACACACCTAATTCCTCGACCCCCCAGCCTGCACGCCCAGCACCCGGAAGCGCCCTCCCAGAATCAGCTTGTTGGGTTTTCACACGGAACTTTTTCTTCAGGTTGCCAAACTCATCATATAACTCACCATCATCCTGATATCGGATTTTAAAGTGTGTAAAACAAGAACGTGCTAAGTTATTCCAAAGACATGATAATATGAGAAAATCTTACTTCCTCAGCTTCCTTTCGTCGTCGTCTAGTTTCCTCTATTTCTTCTTCATCAAGTTCTTTGTAGCCACCACCCCGTCCTCCTCTGCATATTGGTATACATAACCATATATCAGTAGATTTTTGAACAAAAAAAGTGATTTAGCCAAGAAGAAAGAAGCAAAACGGAACTAAGTGCTAGTTTAGTGGCCCCATATAAAATTCGCTAAATTAAATGGGAGTAAGAAAAAAAAAATCTAATTCTTTGTGGGCAGAAATAAAATTATTTCCATGGTTTAACTGTAATATGTGGACAAATATGAGTGTGCAATCTGTTACCCTACAAATGGAATCATGAAAATATGCCATATTGCTTTGTTTAAGAAATGTGAAGAAATTTCCTTTTTCATTTGCTAATATAAGATAGATATATTTAATTCAAAATACCTCCCTTGATTTTTAAATATGTTTGTGGCATTCAATAAGCAGACAAGGCTGCAGGACTACTGCTTTCTGTTCATCTTCTGATATATTATATTGAATGCCACTGCATATCCAATACATCACCTAGCATATTCACTTGCAAATTGAAAGCAGCAGAAGACTTGAGGATGCTTGTTATCTGAGTCATCATCAACTTACAAAAGCATTTTTACCGCAAACACCCCTGAGAAAACAAGAAAAGAGGAGGAACAAGCACCAATATCCAAATATTGAAGATAGGCTGTGGAATGATTTAGAATGTCCCATCATAATTAGCTCACACCAGCTAAGTTGAGGAGAAGTATTATTATAGGGCCAAAGTTTGACAAGCTATGATGTATAGCAAGGAGTGCAACCTATATACAGAAAAATTGAAATGATAATAGTAGGATGCGTTTCAAAAACAAAGATTGGCCAGACAAGAAAAGAATATGTTCATAGTAAGGCTGAAATGCCACTTGTTAAGGAGGGTATGAAAAGTGAAATTGAGAGAGTTGGGACATTGCAAACCAACAAATGCATTGGTGCAGAACGTTGACCAAATTGAAGTGGTGGGAGAAACGAAAAGGAGGTGGAGTTAAGATGACATGGAGGAAAGTGTTGAGAAAATTGTAGGGCAGAAAACTTTCACACAGGAAATTCAGGTTCTGCAGCTGAAACTTCAAAGGCTGTAGTTGCATTCATTGTTCTAACTCTTACATAGTTAAGTATACACAGGACTTAAGTACAAATGTAACTTACAACAATACATTTCAGACCAGGCTTTACCATTTTTATGATATTTAAACCCATACTTGGACATTTCTAAAACTCAAACTCAGCCGTATCTCTCACCTAACCCTACTAACAGACTGGCTAACACTAACTAATCTAAATACAAGTTTTCCTCAAAAAACATCAAACAACAAGACTATAGTCATAGCAAGAGTGTCGCAGCCTTCAACAAGAAATGGAAGAATTAGCAACTCTAAATCTTTCAGAAAATGTAACCCTAAACTAGGCTTATTAAAGGAAGAGAACAGCGTGAGCATAAAATCAACTTCATAAAAAAGAGATGGATGTGCAGAAATACAAGAGATAGATCAAATAATAAATAAATAAATTCACAATGTGGAAGTAGTACCTAATAAGGAAAAAAGTTGAGAGTAAAGAAATTGAGAGTAAAGAAATTTAGATGGTTTGGAAAGAAATAAGGAAAAAAGTAGTACCTAATAGGACCACGCAAATCCACTAGCATGGAAGGATAAGAAAATTGGGGTGAGAGGAGATAGGAACGGGTGGATTATTAATAAAAGGACATGGAGGAAAGCAATGAGAAAGGACTCATCAACCCTAAATCTTCTGAAAGTATAGCCCTTAACCAGTTTTAATTGAGTTGACTTGAGTTACCATAGACCATCTATCCACTTTAAGCCCTCGGCCTTTGTAATTGATCATGGATCAATTGACCAAGTGCACATAGAAATATAGGTGTATACTTTTTACTAATGACAATGCTAATAGAGACAATATCCAATTTGTAATTAACCAAATGATAAGACAGAGAAACACCCAAGAAACTCACTAGTATCAAGTTAATTACAACATAACAAAATTTATGCAACACACTATTAGTGACATAGGCAAAAGTGAATGAAGCAAGGGTTAAATTAGGTCTAGAGAGACTCAAACGAAGCATTCACATTCACCACCTTCATTCTATAACAGAAAAGGGATAGAACGATTGATAACGTCACCTTTAGGATTGAGGCAGATTGGTTGAAATGAGAACTCCAAGTATCATATGTGATCACTTGAATGGACGTTCTACAGAACCACATTGATGCAGACAAGGAAAACTCAAGAAAAATAAAATTCAAAGGACCAAGAAATTTTGAATTTTGATCTAATATTTACAATTTTAATACCCAAAGGGTATTTTTGTAATTTCCAGCATTGCTGGAACAGTAGTTAAAATTTATTTAGTCTTTATTTTATTTTAAGTGTAATTTAGGAATTTTAGTGGATTTAGTATTTCCTAATTAGTATTAATTTGTTTTTCTAGTTTGGAGAACTAGTGTAGGATTCCTAATCCAAACATGATTTGGATTAGTTTCAACTCTATAAATACTTAGGCCTGTAACCATTATTATAAAAGTTTCAGATTCAATAAAATAAACCATGCATTATTGCTAAGAATTGTGTGACTCAATTCAACCCTAAGTGTAACTCCTATACCTTCAAAGTGTGACTCTTAGAAGTTTTTTCCCTTTTGCCCCTTACTTATTCCCTATCCAGATCTTATTTTTGTAAAATCAACCCTGGATTTTCAATTTTAACCCTTTAATTTTCTGAAAAATTCAAAGTAGAACAGATTATCTAAATTTGTCCGACATCAATTTGGTATCAGAGCCTCGAGATGTTAGAAGTTTGATGTTTTGAATTTCATCAACAATGGGGATATTCGATTCATGTTTTGAAGGAGGTAATCCTACAAAATTTTGTAATTGGATTGATTTTCTTGAATCTTATTTCGTTCGCTACAACTTCGAGGAAGCAAGAAAGGTAAGATTTGCAATGTCGACTTTGACGGGATTTGCAAAATTATGGTGGTATAGTGTTAAGTATGATATACAAATAGGGAGGCAACCGCAAATTAATACATGGCAAGAGATGAAAACAATGCTTCAAGAAAAATTTTTGCCACCGTATTATTGCAAAAGGCTGTGTGAAAAGGTATATAATTCAGCGTATAGCTGCATGCCAATAGCTAATCACTTGAACCAATTTGAAAAGCAGAATTCTTTTCATCAAGAGCATGAATCGAATTTTGATCAATTAAATGCTAAGATGAGTTCAAAGTTTGATCGGATAGAGGCTATGATAGATGAGTTGCATAGAAGGATCCCTTCAAATTCTAGCAATCAAACTTCCAAAACCATTAGCAGTCAAGTCTTTCTACAAAAACCAGCCTTAAGTCTACAAGTTGCATCCAAGATTGTTGGAGAACAATGTCCACAAGTTGATCAAAACCTACAAGTTGTACCAAAACCAAATCTAAGACCTAATCTGCAAACTATGCCTAGTATTGGTGAAGGAGCAAGAAATCTATTAGCAAGAAAGCCAAAAGTACAGAACCAGCAACTAGAAAGTTTTGCAAATTTACAATATGACAAGGAAAAACTTCAACGCATGCAATTGGAAGTTCCAAAGCTAAATTCACATGCAGAATTCAAAACAGCAAGTGGTAAAGACTATTAAACATCTAGAGACACTTCCTCAACAAGTAAAGGGGGTGGAACAGCAATTGCAGCTATTAAAAGAGCTCATTCAACTCTATGATCAACATGGAAAAGGGACAGAAAGTCAAATCCTGCAACCACAAAACATCAAACCTCAAAATCCGTTCCAACATCCGCATATCCAAGACATTCAAACAAAGGAAGAAATACAAAGGCAACAACCAGAAAATGCTTTTCATGATGCTTACCAACATGCAAAAGAGGCAGACAATCAAAATTTCTATCCTCATATCCTTGAACCGCAAAATCTACTCCTAGAATCGCATCTAGAACAAGTCAAAGCTAAAGAGACTAAAGCTATTGAATTCCCGCAAGCGTTTTTGGATGTAACGATTGGTATGGTTCAAAGTGGTGCAAAGAGATTAGAAGGAATAGGGGAGCTTGACTTTGTTTTTCAAGATGCTGAATTTTTATTGCCAATTGCTGATGATGAGAAGACGGAGTTTATTAATCTCAATCAGTTCATAGATGAGCCCAAAGGAAGGTTTCAAGTATTTCCATTGTCACCAATAATCAACCAACAAGAACAGCAGCCCACAGCATCACCATTTTTGTTACTTAATTATTTCAAAACTCAAGGCCAATTTTTCTCCGTCAAGGGGAGAATGATACAAACAAGGAAAACATCAAGAAAAATAAAATTCAAAGGACCAAGAAATTTTGAATTTTGGTCTAATATTTACAATTTTAACACCCAAAGGGTATTTCTGTAATTTCCAGCATTGCTGGAACAATAGTTAAAATTTATTTAGAGTCTTTATTTTATTTTAAGTCTGATTTAGGAATTTTAGTGGATTTAGTATTTCCTAGTTAGTATTAATTTATTTTTCTAGTTTGAAGAACTAGTGTAGGATTCCTAATCCAAACATGATTTGGATTAGTTTCAACTCTATAAATACTTGGGCCTGTAACCATTATTATAAAAGTTTCAGATTCAATAAAATAAACCCTGCATTATTGCTAAGAATTGTGTGACTCAATTCAACCCTAGGTGTGACTCCTAGACCTTCTAAGTATGACTCTTAGAAGTTTTTTTCCCTTTTCCCTCTTACTTATTCCCTATCCAGATCTTATTTTTGTAAAATCAACCCTGGATTTTCAATTTTAACCCTTTAATTTTCTGAAAAATTCAAAGTACAACAGATTATCTAAATCTGTCCTACATCACACATTATGACAAGCTATGATGTATAGCAGGGAACATTGGATAATGAGGGAAAAAGTGTTCGTAAAACGAATAGAGCAAACAATAGAAAGCTAAAATGGATCTGTGGAGATGCAAAAGTACTATATATAGTATGAGGAAAAAAGGGAATGTTTAAAGAAAGTTCTACAAAACAACAAAGTGACAAGCTTTGATGTGCAGCAACAAATTTTGGATAGCGAAGGGGAAAAGCATCTATAAAATGAGCATAGAAAACATGAGAATGCTACAATTGATGTGTAGAGATTTACTATGTATGATAAAAAATAAAAAACAGACAAGGTAAAGAATTAAGTGTACTTGTAGAACGATAGAAGTAGCTGATTGAAAATAAGTTTGAGAACAAGTCAATTGAGATGATTTCACCAGATCCAAAAATGATCAATAAAAAAACAAATATGGAAAGATTGAGCACATCCAAGTCAACATGAGTAGACAAGATATGCAGTAAGATGAGATCTTATAAGGAATAAGAATTTGACATAAGCAAAAGCTTCTAAAATATAGTCTTAAACTATATGAACTGAGGAAAAGAATCTATACAGATGCCCCAAAAAAACTGGCATTGAAGCTGAATTCAGTTGATCTGCTGAACATGAGAAAAGGGCAAGGATGGACTAGGTTCAGAAATTAGGAGATGTTTGTGTAGAAAAGAATGAGTAGATTCAAGGTTTAAAGATTGGCGTTATTTACAAAATCTACCATAAAGATAAATATCCCAATAAACAAGTGAAAGAATAACATTCATAAGGCTAAAAAGCCAAATTTCCGTCATCATTTGGTACGTCCCTTTTTTGTTTCTAACCTCGAGGGGCATGAAGGAGAGGAGGTTATCCGTCCTAACTTAAAGCAAGACTATGCTTACATTTATAAATTACTTTTAACCAAAGACCCATATGCATGAATTATTTTGCCCCTTCTCTTGTTCTTTTTTTTTTCCTCTCTTTTTCTGCTTTCTTTTTCCTCTTTCTTGCACTAATCCTCCACTTCTAAAGCACCATCTAATATCTCCTTAAGCACCATAACTTAGTACAATAACATTGGCACCCACAAATCCTTAATGTCACTAAGACCATTACAAATAACTATCAATCCACAATATTGACACAATGACATAAGTGTTCCATATTCCTAACGAAGTTAACATGCTACATATTTACAATTGTCATTAATTGTCGATCAAAATCCCCATTCCAAAAGAAGATAAAGATAAAGGCAATTAAAAATAGAACTTTAAAAAAAATGTGAAAACCTAACTTGAAGTGATAAACAAAGGTTGGAAATAGTTTCACTCAAGAATCAAAGATGTAGCCCATCCTCAAGTACCAAGGAAAATTCAAACATCTATAGATCCAAGCCTCTATCGTCTCTCATAGCTGCATTCAGATCAACAGCTTCCTTCACATTGTTCTATATAATCAAGTATGCAATCTTATTACAACCACCACACCCCCCCCCCCCCCCCCCCCCAAAACCCAAACACTAATCTTATATTGATTAAAAAGATACAAATTGGTCCCTAAACGTCCAAATTGAAGATGGGAAAAGACTTGATTAAAAATGCAGTATAACATGTTCCTATTTTTAGGTGTGGAAGACAAGCTCAAAAAATGCAATTAATTAAAAAGTCAGGGCACCAAAGGAAAACAATTTTGCAGCAAAATTTTACCATCAGACATAATTTGCTAAATACCAAAATAAATAATCATGTATACCTTACACCACCCTCATTATGACCAGGTTTATTGGTATTACAAATATTGCACTTTGTACGTTTTGCCCAATTGATATTGCCACACCTGAAAAAAATAATAATAATAATAACCATAAGCAAATGAGACTAAACTATTCAGGGTTTATCATGCAATTCGGAAACTTTGCCCAGTAATACTTGAGCAATTAGATATGAAATCAGAAACTGAAGAGTATCATTGAATGAGAAATAGGAACATAAGGTCTCACATTGGACAAGGCCAGTCATTAGGACCAAATAGTCCAGTAGAACCACTAACTGACCGGCCATGAGCTGCAGAGTTTTGACCACTACGACCTCTCCCACGACCATTAGCACCTGCACTCCCACCGGAGGCACCAGAAGGTCGAGCACTTCCACAGCGGTTGCACACACCACGAAATGCAAAATTTACATTGGAACAACTGGTAAAAGAGTCATGCAATGAGAAGCTATCCACATAAAAACTATAATAAAAAAAAAGAAAAAAAAATCTAATCCAAAGCTATAGAAGAGCAAGAAAGAGCTGCTCACCAATCTCACATCACAGACCTTGTATTTGGACACAACCAGTCTCCCTCCTGTTGCCATGCTTTTCCTGAAACATCACCCCTGCCTCTACCTTTTCCAGCACCATTTACATCCGTGGCACTTTCCTCCAAACCACCAAAATCAGCAGCAACAATTGGATCACTCCCAAAGTTATAAGGGTGATCATCTTTGCTTTTGGATTCTGCCATGAAAACTCCAATTATACTACCATGAAAATCCTTGTTGTTGAACCATTCAACAGCAGCTAAAGCAGCATGTGGATCCTCATATGTAACAGTAGCATCTCCCTTTGGCTCATTTGTGATTTTATCCCGATACAACCATACCTTAGGTCGACCCGTTCGCTTGTCTTTCTATTAAGCAGAAAGTATAAAAGTAAAACAACACAGATAAAACTAGCAACATTATACATAAATCTAAAAACAAATTCTAGCAATACCTTTAGCAAACCAATGGTGCCGAAGTATTCAGCCAACATATTCTCGTCTGTACCCTCAGGCAAATTACAAACATAAACAGACCCATTTGAAGGAGCTCCTTTTCCTGAATAGCTTGCCATCATACTCCAATTTCATCAAATTAACAAGAACAGAACTGCCTGTCAGCTCTACAAAACAAAATTAATTTTAGGGTTTCAACCAAATCGATATTTTTAGGATTTTTCAGAGAAATGACCTCATTAGTTCAATTCAATTCTTACAGATTCGAGAAGGATGGTGATGAATTCAAAAGTCAAAGACTAATTAAATTACAGTACCTGTAGATTGAAGATTCGAATCAGAAGAAACAGTCACTGTCACGATCAGCTAGTTTCGATTTTTTGAGCTTTGTTCGTCTAATTGGAAATCGAAGACGCTTGCCTGCTTGCTTCGATTTATTATTCTACGAAATCTTTAAAAGAGCGACTCTGGAATGGGAACGCTTCCACAACAGCTATCACAAGCGCTACAACTTCAAAGTAATAATAAATAAATATTTTGTATTTGCATTTTTTTCCATTATATATCAAAGAGGGTAGAAACTTATGCCTTAACCTTATTACAGGTCATTTGGCCCAAAAAAAAAAAAAAAAAACCTTTTTTTTGTTTTGAAATCCAAAAAAAAAAAAAACCTTATTATAGGTGATTTGGCAAAAAAAATAAAAATAAAAAAAACCCTACAATGGGTGAAACGGGAACAAAATTTTCCTCTCCGTCCCTGAAAAAAATTGGAAAGAATTGGCGAAAATTTAAATTAATAAAAAATTATTTAAATGTGCATAGATATTTCTGAAATTTATAACTATCAAATCATTAAATTAAATTTAAAATCTCAACTATTAATTAAAGTGATGGTTATATGATAAACCTATAATTAATTTTTAATTGTTTTATTTGCTACTTAATGAATTTTTCAAATTATTTAAAAATAAGCAAATGGTACATCAAATGAAACCTTAGAAAGTAAAAAGTCAATTATATCAAAATTATCAGTCGAAACATCACCATAACAAAGTTTATAAAATCTTGCAGATAATTTGTTTGAACGGTGCATGTGGTTGATTCCAATGTTTGTTGGCGACGAATTTTATGCCATTGGAAAAATCAATGGCCTCTTTTCCTAATGGTTCAGCGTGTGTAATTTTTTTTTATGATTGGAAGATGGCATCTTCGTTGCTTGAAATTTCTGCCGTCCTTCTATCTATCTCCTCTCTCCCTATCCAACACTAACAATAGTCGATTGATCAGTTTAAAAGTGATCCAATCAACTTATTCATAAATATTTTTTTATTAAAAGTATACAAAAATTAATTTAAAATATAGTAAAAAATCTTTTATATCATAATACATAACAAAATTTCAATAAAACCACTTAGATTAATCTCTCTCAGATCACAAACTCAATCTTTAATATTAATGCATTATATATATTTTTTTCTACACAATTAATTATCATTTTATTTTAAAATAATTATTTTATTTTAAATAAAAGGTATAACTTACCAAATAAGTATTCTTATTTAATTAATTTTAGTAAAAAGAAAATATGAAAAATATTTTCAAAAAATATCTTTATTATTTTAAATTTAAATATCATTTATAAATTTATAAACTATAATTGAATAAATAATATTTGCAAAATCATAATAATCTAACATTATAATAAAATGAAAATTTTAAATATAAAAATATAGCATAAGAAATTAAATAAAGTCTATATATATGAAAATTTTATATATGATATAGCAAATGTAATTAAATAATTATTTTTTCTTATTAAAATAGAATTTTAAAAATAAATAGTGAAAGAGGAGGTGACTAAGTCAAAAGAGATGGTCATTAAATAATTATTTTTTATTAAAATAGATTTTTTTTATAATTAATATTTTAGAAATTAATTTTTTAAACTTTAAATTTTAAGTTTATGATATTTTTAATAATAATATTCTTAAGGTATTTGTTACTAAGTAATAATCATTTAAAATATACTCACGGACATTATTACACAATAGCACCAAGTTATCACCATTTATGTTTTAGAATTTTAGCAACGAAATTTTTATATAAATTAAATGTGAAAAATGAAGAAATTGTTACATAAATTAAAAGTCAATATTAAAAAATATATTAAGATGTAAAAAAATCATACTTATAAACAATAATTAAAATATTGTCACTAACCAATTTCAAAAATTAAAATATTAATTTTAAAATAATAAAAATTAAAGTTAATTATTTCAAATTTTAAATATGTTAAAGTAATTTAAGAAAAAAGAGAAACATTTTTTTTTTTTAATAATCATGACTTTTATAAATTTTATTGATTTCAAATTTGCATATATAGGGTGTTGGCTTATGATTAATGGTTTGAAGTATAATTATTTTTTGAATTAGGATTTGATTGTAAACAATTTAACTACAAGAATTTTGACATTATTAGTTGTCTAATAGTGCTCATTGAGCCGTTATATTAGTTGTGTTTTAAATTTTGATAAATATGCTTGGCTTTGCTTAGAAGGAAAAGTTTAAAACATTGATTGTGAATTTATAGATACCAAATATATACATATACCATATATTGTTAGTTTATCTTATTACTATATGATTTTTGGTTTTTCTTCTGTATCATAATTGATTGATTCTTTGTTTTTATCATTTTTTATTTCATTCGTTTTTTTTTTTTTTTTTTTGTCTTGATATCTCATTTAAATATGAGTCAAAAGAAGTAACACTTAAAGAATCAGGAAAGTAAGTAGAAAACTTGAACTTTCTTATTTCTGATAAAAGTCCTATCATCATGGGTTACATTGCTATTAAAGTATAAGCCTGTTAGGTGGGTTACAGACTCAAAAGGATAGGAATTGATAGACTTGGATTCTGAAAAAGACTTAACACAAGAAGACTCAAAAGACTCGGATGACTCGAACTTAGACTCAAATGACTCAGACATGGACTCAGAGGTGTTTATAGGATGGCTTGATGACTTAGGAAATAATTGAGTTGACACTGTAATACATAAGATTTCTCTAGCCTATGATAATTTACAATAATGTCATTCTTAGAAAAATTGTCATATCCTAACTTCAGAGATATGATGGTTCTAGAACATAGAGAGATATGAGGTCATCCACGCCCGTAAAACCCACTTATACTTATACAAATACTACCTATGATCATACCAAAACCTCTTACAATAACTTAAATAAACCTTTTTTTTTTTTTTTAGAAAACCTTAAGTTGCAGAAGCATAGTTAAAATATACTTTTAACATAATCCATAAGGAAATAATTTAGAATCCAATTAAAACCTTAAAAGATAATATTTCAACATAAACATCCAAAAATAAATATTCCTGGAGCATCTATGGATAACTCTTCATAACATATTAAACTAATTATCTGGGACAATGAATTCCCCAAGCGAAGTAGGATGCTTGAGCCATTGCCTTGCCTCCTCATACTACTCACCTGGAACCACACAAAGAAAGAAGGGATGAGATAGATGATCTCAATGAGTAAACAATAAGGTTTATACAATAACACATATCCTTTAGAAAAGGCTCATAGCTCATAACTTATAGTTCATGATTCAAAATTCATAGTTCATGGTTCATAGTTTGAAATTTAGAAAGGTTCGCAGAAATCATATTTATAACACATAACACATAGAGTGAAGGTTGTTGCTATAATAACCCGAACACATAGAGTGAAGGCTATTGCCGTAATCACCTAAACACATAAAGTGAAGGCTATTGCCATAATCACTCGAACATATAACACATAGAGTGGAGGCTATTGCCATAATCACTCAAACACATAACTGATAATTACTCGCATCAGTATGAGGATCGCATAGCCGTTGATTACTCACATCGGTACAAGGATTACATAGCCGATGATTACTCGCATCGGTACGAGGATCACATAGTGTAACAACTCACACCTATCCTAGAAGTTTTCATGATCAATTTGCTTGACTTAGAACTATTAACACTAAGTGCATGCTTTTATAGGAATATTTGTGCTATGTGATTGATGAGTATGTGGCATATTAAATTAATTTTAATATGCATAATATGAGTTATTATTGTGAAATAAATGATTTATATAAAGTACATTAGGATAAAATAAATTATTTTAAATAAAAAGAATTTTAATGCATAAAGATATTTTTAAGCATAAAATGATTTTACGAGTATTTTAAAATATTTTTTTAAAATAAATATTTTGGGGGAAATATTACAGAAATAATAAGAAAAATATTCTTTTTTATTTTTAATTATAATCAGCCCAAAATTTAAATAAAAAGTTCAAATACCCAAAAGCCCACTATACTAAAATCCTCCTAACCTAGTTCATTAAGGGTATTAGTGGAAATTGCACCCAAATCCTAATATATATTGTAAAATTCAGGCAGCCTAGGTTTTCCAATAGCCATCACTTTATTTTTCTATATCTTCGCAGAAAAATCCTCTCAAAATATTTTTCTCAACCGAAATTAAGAAAACACCTTTCAGTTTCGCGATTTCTTGACCGTAATCGTAAGTTTTCCTTCTCTTTCAATTCCTAAACTGATTTCTATGAAATAAATTATAAGAAAATTATTTTGAACAAGCTGTTTACTGATTTTTATAGATTTAATTCTATTTGGGTGACTTTTTGGGAAAGAAAATTTATTTTCTGATGAAAACACAAATCTTTCCGCGAGATTTCTCCAAAGGTGAATTCTATAACTTAAAATCACAATTTTTATGCATAAACATCACTAGAGGGGGGCAATTTGTGCATCAATGGTTTCCAAACTGATTTTTGATTTGTTTTGATGAAAAATATTGGATCAAATTATATTTTTGCATATTTCTGTGATGACTGAAAAGTTTCAGAAAACAAAGGAGTTCAAGGTTTTTGTGCTATAACTTAGAAATTAGAAAATTTTGTTATTAAATTAATATGTGGCTATCAATTTGTGCGAGAAAGAATTCTAAGATGATAATTGTTTTTTTAGATGAAAAATAATGATTTGAATCATGTGTTTGTATATTGCTGTAATAAACGGAAAGCACAAAAACTCATGATTTTCACCTAAGGCTTAAAACTTGGATTTTTTTTTTTGTATAAATATTATCTATGGCTACTGAATCATGCATGGACATGTTCTAAACTGATATTTGCTATGATTGAATGAAAAATAATAGTTTAAACCACCTGTTTATATATTTCTGAAATGACCGAAAAATACCAAAAATAAGAAAACTCATGGTTTTGTACCCTATAATTCAAAAATTAAAATTTCATGTATAAGCAATACCATATGTGGCCAATTTATGTGAATTAAAATTCTAAAATGATTTTTGTTGTGTTTACATGAAAAATCTTGGTTCAAACCATATTTTTACATATTACTGAAATAAATGGAAAGTGCGAAAAGGAAGAAAAATTTAGTTTTCCTTTTAAAGATGCATTCGACATGCATTAACATTTTTATTCCAATATCTATAATTTTTATGTAGTGTTTTTTGATGATTATTGACATGTTTGTATGTATAATAAATGATAAAATTGCATGTTAGTTGAAGGTATGACCCTAGACAAGCTTAAAGGCATTTTGGTATATATAAGGCATACTTAAGGTATCTTATTCTTATATTGTGATTAGAATGTAAATGTGATTGGGAAATATGGAACTAGATGTTATGATGACTTAATAATGAATACATGGTTTTGAGTTGATGAAGTGACAATTGAATAAAAGGATCATAAGAGTTAAGCATGACACTTGAAAGGTTAATTGTTAAGTTGACATGTATGAAAGTGTAAAAGTATATTAAGATGATTGTTAAAGTAAATTGATATTGAGGTAATAATATTGTGATGACCTTAGAAAGGTATTGACATGATTGTAATGTATTTTCGTGTAGGCCTAAGTGTGCAAGACTTTTAAAGTCGACGTGTTATGTGCAAGTGATGAGTACACCTATATGTGAACTTTAAATGTATGTGTATGCTATATGTGCATGGAGTAGTTATGGGATAAGAGCATCATGAGTAAATAAATACTAAGTATTAAATTAAATATTATGTTAGAGTTTGAGAAGCTTTAGAAGTGCAAAGGAGCTACGTATATTAGGAGCAAAGGAACACTAAGGTGAGTAAACATCGTATTTATTCTTCAAGAGTGAGAAAACTCTATATTCTTGCTTTCAATGTGAGTAAACACTATAATCTTGCTTCAAGTGTGAGTAGCATCATGATATGTTATAAATATGTGATATCTTGTTATGTGAGCCTTATGATATTTGAAACCCAAGTCCTTTTTATTCTAAAATATTATTATATGATTTCTTTGATAAGCTTGGCTTGCCAAGAGACATTTAGTCCAAAAACTATTTTATTTATCCAATGAGAATTTCTTATGATTATCACCCTAACTTATATTCTTTCTGAAACTACACTATCATTGTACCTTTTGTTCAAAAGCTAACCACTATTGTTATTGGGATACTTGTTATTGTTGCCTTATGTGTTATTATTATTTGTGATTACCATTAGCTCTAGCTATGGTACCTTTAACCCTTTATGTAGAATTCTCGTACCAATACAGGTAATCATCAGAACCTGTGCATATGGTCTTAACCCGATGGATAGGAGTAGTGTATCCACCTCAGCTAGAAATGGGTGGTTCTAGCCGTGGGCCCTGATCAACTTCATGCCTTCTATGTGATAGGAGTTGGAATTTGGTATAAGGCCACCTTTACTTAATATGTTTGAGTGATAGAGCAATAGCCTTCACTCACTATGTGTTATAAGTGTGATTTCTCCTAACTTGCCAAATTGAACCCTTACTAGATTGAAACTTGATTCATGAATTATAAATCATGAACTATGTGTATAAGCTATGTGTTTTCTTTTCAAAGGAATATGTGATAATGTATGTGCTTTATCGTTTACTCATTGAGATCATCTATCTCATCCCTTTTCTTTGTGTGGTTCCAGGTGAGCAAATGTGAGGAGGCAAGGTGATGGCTCAAGCATTCTACTTCACTTGGGGGATTCCTTATCAAAGTCATTAACAATACCATGTTATGAAGTTTTGTCATTATATGCTCCAGGAATATTGATTGACACTTATTTTGAGATATATTATTTTTTCTAAGTTTCCAAATGGGATATAAATATTATTTTCCTTATGGATTTCATGGAAAATGTTTAATTATAGTCTTTCGCAATTAAAGGTATTCATTTAAATTTTTTAAATGAGTTATTGTAAGAGGTTTGGTACGATCCTAGACATGATTTGTATATGTGTAAGTAGGTTCTACGGGCGTAGGTGATCTTATGTCTCTCCATGTTCTAGGACCGTCATATCTCTAAAGTTGGAATGTGACACAACACTGATAATTACTCGCATCGGTACGGGGACTTTTGCATAAAGGGTTAAAAGTACCATAGCTAGAGCTAATGGTAATCACATATAACAATAATGTTTAAGGCAACAATAACATGTATCACAATAACAATAGCAATTTAACTTTTGAACAAAAGATACAATGATAGTGTAGTTTCAGAAAGAATGTAAGTTGGGGCAATAATCATAAAGGTATTTTCATTGGATAATCAAAATGGTTTTAGACCAATTCTTCCTTGGCAACCCAAGCTTAACAAAGAAATCATAGAGTTCATTTTAGAATAGAAGGAACTTGAGTTTCAAGAATGTCAAAGGTACACATATCATGATAGCTTTTACTTATAACAAAATCATAATATTTACTCACACTTGTAACATGAACATAGTGTTTACTCACCTTGTGGTTCCTTCGCTCCTAGTACACGTAGCCCTTTTTAAACCTCTAAAGCTCCTCAAGCTCTAACATAATATTTAATTCAATACTTAGTATTTATTCAATCATGATGCTATCCTATCCCATAACTACCCCATGCATATATAACATTCACATTCACTTAGAGTTGCACATAGATGTGCACTCATCACTTGCACATAATATTTTGACTTTAAAAGTCTTGCACATAACATGTTGACTTTGAAAGTCTTGCACATTTAGCCTTTATAGGCTCACATGAAATCACATTATAAATCCTACCAATACTTTTCTCAAGTCAAGCATAATGTCATGATCTTAATATCAATTCACCTTAGCAATCATCTTAGTATACTTAACACTTCCATACATGTCGACTTATCAATAGCCTTTCAAGTATCGTGCTTGTCTCTTATGACCAATGCATTCAATCAATCACTTCATAAATTCAAGATCATCAATCCATTATCAGGTCATCATATAACCTATTTCCATATCATCCAATCACATGTACATTCTAATCACAACATAAGGTTAAGATACCTTAGGTATACCTTAAGTATACCAAAGTGCCTCTAGGCTTGTCTAGAGTCATTTCTTCGACCAATATGCACTTTAACCATTTCTTATACATACATACATGTCAACAATCATTAAAATACCTAATATAAAAATTATAGACATTGGGATAAAAATCTCATGGTAGGCCGAATGCTCCATTAAAGGGAAAAACTGAATTTTCTTACTTTTCACACTTTCCGTTTATTATAGTAATATGTAAAAACATGATTTGAACCAAGATTTTTCATGTAATCAAAATAAAAATCATTTTAGAATATAGACATGTAGGAATCGGCCCATATATACATTCATATGCATGAAAATTTCCAACTTTAAGTTTTAGGATGAAAAACTATAAGTTTTCTTGTTTTTGGTACTTCCCAGTCATTAAAGCAATATATAAACATGTGGTTTAAACCATTATTTTTCATTCAATCATAACAGATATCAGTTTAGAACATCAGTATGTTAAAATTGGCAGCCATGGATGCTTCTTGTACATGAAAATTTTGAATTTAGGGTTTGGGGGGAAAATCATGAGTTTTCAAGCTTTCCGTTCATTATAGTGATATGTAAACACATGATTTAATATTTTTCATCCAAACAAAACAAATATTATATTAGAATTCCTCCGTACACAAATTGGTAGCCATATACACATGAAATCATAGAATTTTCTAACTTCTAAGTTCTAACACAAAAACCTTAAATTTCTTTATGTTCTGAAACTTTTCGGTCATTATAGTAATATGCAAAAATATGAATTAATTCAATATTTTCCATCTAAACACATCAAAAATTAGTTTAGAATAGCAATATGTAAAAATCGCCCCCCTTGGTAGTGTTTATGTATGAAAATTTTAATTTTGAGTTGTAGGAATCACCTTTGGAGAAATCGCATAGAGAGGCTGGTGCTTTCAGTAAAAAATTGATTTTTCTCACAAGAAATCACATAGCCTGAATTTTATCAGTAAATATTCAGTTCAAAATAAATTTCCCAAGATTAGTTTCATAAAAATCAAATAGCAAATTGAAAGAAAAAGAAAAACTTACGAAACGGTCGCGAAATCGCAAGTTTGAAAGGATTTTTATGAATTTTGGTAGAGAGAAATATTTTGAGAGAATTTTTTTGCAAAAATAATAAAATAACATAATGGTGGCTGCTGGAATGAAGAGCTGGCTGAAATTTAGGTTAAATATTAGGGTTTTGGGTAAAATTTCCAAGATTACCCTTAATGAGCTAGGTTAGGACTGTTTTGGTGTAGTATGCTTTTGGGTATTTGAGCTTTTTATTTAATTTTTGGGCTGATTATATGTAATTAAAAATAAAATATTTTTCTTATTATTTTCATTAAAATTTCCCCCAAAACATTTATTTAAAAATATTTTAAAAATACTCATAAAATTAATTTAAGCTTCAAAATCGCTTTTTTACATGAAAATTTATTTTACGAAAAATAAATTATTTCATGCTAATGTATTTTATTTAAATCATTTATTTCATAATAATAATTTATATGAGGCATATTAAAATTAATTTAACATGCCCTAAACCCATAAATGACATCACAAATAAATTTTTAGATAGTCACATAATTTGTCACAATAACTTTAAATTTAAATAATTTGTTACTAAAACTCCTAAGATAGATGTGGGTTGTTACAAAAATCCTCTTTAAATTTTGGCCACTCCTCTCCAACATCAAGCTAAGAGTATTCCAAGGTGAATTCTTATGCTCAATCATTCTTTTTTTTTATTCTTAGGTTGAATTTTGTGTTTCATTGTGATAGAGATCAAGGAGCTAAGATTACAAGATCTTCCTAAGATCCTTTGCAAGGGATTGGAAGTCCAATGACAATGTCAAAAACAAAGAAAATGAAAGAAGTCTTGCAAGGATTGATCATGGAAATGAAAGATGAAGCGTCAACTTTAGAAGGCTTCCATACTATCCAAAAGATGCCAAAACCTCCTTAAAGGTTTCACTTACTCTTGGCTACAAAATGGAGGTGAAGTGAAAGAGGACGCTAAAAACTAAAGGAGTTGCGGGTGCGACACTCATCGCGATCACGACGAATCCAGAAATTAGATTTGTCGCACTAGCGTAATGGCCGCCCGGGTGCAACAGAAGCTAGCATGCTGCTCCCCAGTTGCTGAATTCCAAGTTTTTTTTTTTTTTTTTTTTTTTTTTTGTGTTTTACATATCTTCCTTATATTTATGGGCTTTGAACTTAATGTACAGATTAGTCCACAATTGAGTTATTTTGTTTGGATTAATGTTAGGAATATTTTCTTAATTAGAATTCTATTTTTGATAAGGATTCTTATTTCCTTATAGGAATAGATCTCTTAAATCCTTCGAATTATTAGAGTTTTAGGGTTTTTAGCCTCTTTAAAAATTAAAACCTCCATTATAATTTCATATTAGTTTTTTTTTATGAATAATAATAATCATCCTTGAATTTTGTTCAAGTGAGAGATTCTTCTAAGTTCTTGTTTAGGACTTAAATCTAAGCTTATCAAGATAACTTGTGGCGCTCACCCTTCATAGCTTTAGTTTTCTTCAACAGGGATGAATTGGGTCAAGCTTTTCTTTGTTCTTGTTTGTTCGATTCTTGGGTTTTGATTCAATATATTCGGTTCCTAGTGTTTGGTATCAGAGCCTGGTTCTTCAAATCAAGAATACTTATCCTTCAAATTCTTGTTCTTAAATCTTCGAAGAAAAAAATCACGAAATTCTTTTTGTTCTTATGTCTTTATTGGTCTTGTTGCATCTGAATATATAAAAAAAAATCATATTTCTTAGTGACTTAATCTCATCTAATTGTGTTTGTTTGTCAATTAAGTTCTTTCAGTTTTGAATTTATTTCTATTTAAATTGGATAGAAGAGATTCATATCACAAATTATAGTTCCAATTAGATCAATCTACAAACCCAAAACCCAAAAGTTTATTCTTATCATTTCATACCTGAATTTTATTTCTTTGTTTAAAATTCTGTCCTTTTTTCTTTCCATTAAATTCAGACCTTTAACCTTTGTTACTTGTTACCTTGGTGAGAACATTGATAGAGTTCTCTATAAGAGCTAGTGTAAGAATCTAAAGAGTGGTAAAAGGCCTGAGTGGTGAGCTTAATTCAGAGAAAAGCCAATAAAGTTAGAGTAAAACACGAGGGGAGTGGACATTGTGCGAGTGAAAACACGTGAGTTGAGTTGGTGAGGAACCAAATCTGATTTTTTTTCACTAACCTTTTTTTTTGCAGGAAAAATTTTCAATAAGCAATAGTGGTAGTGAACATCAAGATCCTGATATGAAGTTATGGATGAAGGCTATGATGGGTCAAATGAAGACACTTAGTTCAAGGATAGATGGTTTGTAAACTCCAAGCAAATCAAAGCTATTGGGAAGTCAGATGTACGAGGAAGATGATAAGGGTGAATTCAATGTGGGAGAATCTCATTTTAGGAGAGGAAAGAGGGTTGTAGTTGAAAAGGATAATAACTTGGGAAGCATTAAAATGAGGATTCTTGAATTTTAAGGAAAAAATGATCCTGAGTTATATTTGGAATGGGAAAGGAAGGTCAAACATCTGTATGACTGCCATAACTACTTTGAGGAAAAGAAGATGAGGTTGACAACCATAAAATTCATTGATTACGTAAGTATTTATTAGGATGATCTTCAGCAAAAGAGAAGGAGGAATGGTGAGAGGCCCATTCGAACTTGGGAGGACATGAAGATAGTCATGAGGAAACAATTTATCCCTAGTCATTACTATAGGGATGTGCAAAGGAAGGTTCAAAGTTTGGTCCAAGGCTCTAAGAGTGTAGAGGACTACTACAAGGAGATGGAGATTGCAATGATTAGAGCTAACATAGATGAGGACTGAGAAGCTACAATAGTAAGGTTCATTGGAGGGTTAAATAGAGAGATGACTAACATAGTGGACTTACAACACTATGTAGAGATGGAGGGGCTGTTGCACAAGGCTATTAAGGTAGAAAGGCAACTCAAATCAAGGAGTTCAAAGGCTAATTCATCTTTTAACCAATCATGGAAGTCGAATTAGAAGGACAACAAAGTTGTGTCCAAGCCAAAGGAGGAGCCCAAGTCCAAAAAGTCTATCGTTGTTCCTAAAGGTAAAATTGATTCAAAAACTCCTACTAAGACTCGTGATATCAAGTGTTTTAAGTGCCAAGGCTTCAGGCACATTACTTCTTAAAGCCCAAACAAGCGAGTCATAATGGTAAGGGACAATGGTGAGATTGAAAGTGTAAGCTCTATTGAAGATGAAATGCCTCATTTGGAAGATTAGTCGGATGTTGAAATTGAAAGACCAATAAAGGGGGACTTATTGGTAACTAGAAGAGCTTTGAGCATTCAACTAAAAGAAGATGGTGATAAGGAGAAAAGAGAGGAGATTTTCCATACAAGATGCTTGGTGAATGACAAAATCTGCAAAATGGTTATTGATAATGGGAGTTGCACTAATGTGGCTAGCACTTTATTGGTGAACAAGTTAAAATTGAAGACTATGAAGCACTCAAGGCCATACAAGGTGCAACAGTTGAGTGATAGTGGGGAAATCAAAGTAACCAAGCAAGTATTGGTTTCCTCCTCCATTGGAAAGTATGAGGATGAAGTTGTATGTGATATGGCCCTAATGCATGCAAGTCACATTCTTTTGGTAAGCCCATGGCAATTTGATAGGAGGGTCACTCATAATGGGTATAATAATCGGTATACTTTTGCCTTTAATAACAAAATTTTTGTACTAACCCTTCTCTTACTTATGCAAGCTTATGAGCATCAAATAAGGATAGCAAAAGAATGTAAATTGAGAGAAAAACAGATGTGTGAGTTAGAGGAAAAGAGAAAGCAAGAGAGTGCTCAAGAAAAGAAAGAGAGTGAGCAAGAGTAAAGAAAGAGTGAGGATGAAAAGAAAAGTGGAGAAAAAGGAGAGAAACAAGAAAAAAAAATGAATGCATTTATTGGAAAAAGTGAGGTCAAGAGTGTTTTAATGTCAAGGCCATAATTACTTGTACTTATATACAAGGATATGTACCTTTCAACTAATAAACTTAACTCTTCCTTACTAAGTGTTGTTGTTTCTCTATTGCAAGAATTTGAGGGTCTATTTCTCGAGGAGATTCCACATGGTTTACCTTCATCGAGAGGCATTGAACATCAAATTTATTTCATGCTTAGAGCTTAAATTCCAAACCGTCTAGCTTATAGAACAAACTTGGAAGAGACAAAGGAGATTCAAAGGTAAGTGGACGAATTGGTGGAAAAAGGATTCATAAGGGAAAACCTAAGCCTATGTTCAATTCCTGTCATTTTATTTCCCAAGAAAGATGGAACATGGCACGTGTGTGGATTATCGAGCTATTAACAAAATCACTATAAAGTATAGACATCAAATCCTTAAATTAGATGATATGTTAGCTGAATTGCATGGCTCTTATTTGTTTACTAAAATAGATTTAAAGAATGGTTACTATTAAATTAGAATGAAAGAAGGTGATGAATGGAAAACTGCATTTAAAACTAAATATGGCTTGTATAAATGGTTAGTGATGCCATTTGGTTTGACTAATACGCCTAGTACATTCATGAGGTTAATGAATCATGTGTTGTGTGCTTTTATTGGAAAATTTATGGTAGTGTATTTTGATGATATTTTAGTGTTTAGCAAGAGTTTGGATGAGTATGTAAACCATTTGCGTGCTATTTTTAGTGTGTTGAAGGAGCATAAATTGTATGCTTATCTTAAGAAGTGCTCATTTTGCATGGAATCTATTGTATTTCTTACATTTGTTATGAGTTTGCATGGGATTAATGTTGATGAGGAAAAGGTAAAGGCAATAAGGGATTGGCCTGCACCTAAGAATGAGAATGAGATAAGAAGTTTCCATGGTTTGGCAAGTTTTTATTGAAGGTTTGTTTAAAATTTTAGTTCAATTGCTGCACCTTTGAATGAACTTGTTAAAAGGAATGTTGTCTTTAAGTGGGATGATGTGCATGAAAGGGCTTTTAGTATTTTGAAAGATAAATTGACAAATGCACCATTATTGAGTTTGCCAAACTTTGATAAAGCTTTTAAGATTGAATGTGATGCATCGGGGATTAGGATTGGGGCTGTTTTGATGCAAGACTCCAAACCCATTGCATACTTTAGTGAAAAGCTTAATGGGGCAGTTGAATTATCCCACTTATGACAAAGAATTTTATGCATTATTTAGGACTCTACATATATAGCAACATTATCTTTGGCCTAGGGAATTCATAATTCATTTTGATTATGAAAGTTTAAAATTTTTAAAATCCCAAGGTAAGCTTAACAAAAGGCATGCTAAGTGGTTAGAGTTTATAGAAACATTTCCTTATGTCATCAAGTATAAACATGGAAAGGAAAATATTATTACTGATGCTTTGTCTAGAAGGTATACATTACTTTCTTCATTTCAAACTAAATTACTTAGTTTTGAATTCTTAAGGAATTGTATGCTAATGATGTTGATTTTGGCCAAGTATGGGAAGCATGTGATAAGTATGCATTTGGAGAATATTATAGGCATGATGGGTTCTTGTTTAAAAAGGATAAATTGTGTGTGCCTATATGTTCTATTTGTGAATTGCTTATGAGGGAAACTCATAGGGGTGGTTTGATGGGGCATTTTGGTGTATAAAAGACTTTGGACATCTTGCATGAACATTTTTATTAGTATAATATGAAGCATGATATTCAATTTATTTGTGATAAGTGCATTACTTGTAAACAAGTAAAGTCTAAGGTCAAGCCATATGGATTGTTGTGAGGCCTCAACCAAGCACTGGTCTGATTCACTAAAGGGAATTGAAATGCTCATTTAGGAAAGAACTCATAGCGAAGCTCTTCGGCTTATCTTTGATAGATTTAAAAATTATTTCTTAGAATCACCATCTTAATTTATTTTTATTTAGGAAAATATAAGGAAAAAACCTATTTGACTCTAATTATTATCCAAAGGAAAAAGATTACTAACCTCAAAACGAAAGAGAGTTTGAGGACTAGGTTTTTGATTTATCTTAATAAAATAAGTTTGGCTAATGAATATAAGAGTGACTTAAATATATTTCATGAACAAATTAAAATACATGAACAATTTATAATATGCATGATCATTCAACTCATCTATTTCAATAATAAAGTAAAAACACAGTTAAGGTTCGAAATAAGAGAAAGTTAGTATTATAATAAAATCCCAAACTTAAGGGATACTTCCTCTAGCCCTTATGGATTTTAGGGAAGACACACATTCCCTAAGCTAAGCCTAATAATAAAGCAAAAATAAAATAAAATAAAAGCAAGTGAAGAAGGTGATAGGAGAGAGAGTTGGTTAGTTCTAATTGGATTTGATGCTTGAACCAAGTATGCCTACGTATTCCTTTGAATGGGAATAAGAACCTACGTAGTTCTCCTTTCTCGCAAAGGGGTTAGTTTAGCCTAGCCACTTTATCATGTTCTGATTAATTAATTAAAAGAGGGTTGAGTTAATTAATTAACTTAATTGACTACCAAATTGATTAGCTAGCAACTTAGATGAATCAATTTAATTAACTAACTAAAAGAGGCAAGGAAATTTAGACAAAAGAAAATTAAAGGAAAAGAAGCTTTGAATGGCGAGCGATGATTGGCCTCGGATGGTAGGCGTCGGCTAGACTTCAGATAGCATGGTAGCTTGCCTCGAATAGTGGGCAATGGCTAGCCTCAAATGAGAGACATGAGCCTCAAATAGTGGACAACGGCTAGCCTTGAACAGCAGACATGAGCCTCAAGCAATAGACTTGCCTCGAACAGGTGGGCGGAAAGCCTTTAACTAGTCAGGTAGGAATTAAGGAGGAACCTCCCAACACGAGCCTTGGGCAATAGACTTACCTCAAATAGATAGGCGGAAAGCCTTTAACTAGTTGAGTAGGAATAAGGAGAAATCCCCTAACTTGCTTTGTGAAGCAAGGAGCAAATGCAAAGTGGTTGCTTAAAGTTAATGCTTTTCAAGCTCTAAAAGTTCATGATTTGAAGTGTGGAGAGGTCTTCTATATATAGAGGGAAGGTTGGAGCATATAATGTATAAACTTTCGATGTGGGATAGTGCAAAAATAGGGAAAATCGCACAAATTGCCACATAGGTTTTTACTGCACTGCAGAGGTCTGTGCGGCACTACTGTACTGCTTCTGCTATAGTGCCATAGAAGATTATGTTACTACCGCATAGCCCTATATGGCAGCCCATCTTGTTTCAACTATTTCACTTGTTTTCTCCTGTTCTTGCTTGTTTCTCGTTCGTTTTTTGCAATTCTAGTTACGTTGTACTGAAAGGGTTCAAATGTCAAAAAGACATATTTTAGTTTTTCCAGTTTTTCCATTTTGAGAGTTTTCAGCTTTTGGAGGTTTGTTTATCAAGCCTAAGTGCTTTTAAGGTTCAAACGCACAATGAAGAGTACAAAATTAAGGGTTCATAGCTGTCCCCTCATACGAATTGTCTTTGTCTAAAAGGCAATTCTGATGACAGTAAACTTGAGGATGGGAGATGGTAAAAAGGCACCAAATTAATGTCTAGGTCAGAGTTTAAACATTTGGGTAAAAGGTGTGGCTAAATTTTGAGGAAAATGCTCTCAGTATATTTAAGAGATCTGTCAGTTGGTAACATTTGGTTTTCGTCCTTTCCGGTAGGAGCTAAAGTAATATTCCTGTCTGGTTGGAATGATAATCTCATCTAGAAAGAAAGAAAGCGACCCTATTTGGTAGGAATTGACAAAGTGGTAATCCTATATGGTAGGAATGATGAGATGACCATCCTATCTTGTAGGAATGGTAAAGATAACTGTCCTATCTGGTAGGAATAGTAAAAGTGATTATCCTTTTTGGTAGGAATGAAAAGTGGTGATCCTGTCTAGTAGGATAAAAAAGATGATCATCCTATTTGGTAGGAATAGTAAAGATAATTTTCTATTTGGTAGGAATGGTAAAAGTAATAATCCTTTTTAGTAGGAGTGAAAATTGATGATCCTATCTCGTAGGATCAAGAAAAGATAACCATTTTGTTTGCTAGGATTAGTAAATGTGACTGTCCTATTTGGTAGGAATAGTAAAAGTAATAGTCCTTTTTAGTAGGAATGAAAAGTGATTACCCTGTCTAGTAGGATTAAAAAGATGACCACCTTATCTAGTAGGAATGGTAAAGATAACCATCCTGTCTGGTAGGAATAATAAAAGGAATGAAAAGTGATTATCGTGTTTGGTAGGATTAAGAAAGATGACTATTCTATTTGGCAAGAATAGTAAAGATCACTGTCCTGTCTAGTAGGAATAGTAAAAGATAGTGATCCTAAAATTGAGATTGATTTTTGAAAAGAGATTGATTTAGATCGGTCGAATTGATGATCTATCTTACTTTGAGAGTTTGATGATCTGTCTTGATTCATGAACTGGTTTAGTACAAAAATGATGGATAATTATGCAATGATCAGATAACTTGAACCTGTGAAGGGTCAGCCTGATATAAAAGTGTTGATCTTTGGGAGAAAGATGCCCCCATTTTAGAAAGGTGAATATATAGAAAGGATGGGCCCCTACTTTAGAATGATAAAGAAAAGTGGTTTAGTCATTTAGTTTTTGGTTGATTGGCTAGCTCAGAGGTGAAATATGCATATCAGATATGAGATTGGTTGGTCAATGGCTATCAGTTTGGCATAGGAAGAAGTCATCAAGCAAGACGTGGCCTTGGAAAGATCGGGCTAGTCAATTTGAAAGACTTAGATAGGTCTGACTTCAAAGAAGACTTGGTTTGAGGCTGCATTGGAGAGTATGATAAGGAGGGAGAGGTCTTTGGAGATGATTAGGTTGGAACATTTTGGGAAGGTCAACTTATAGCACTTGTCCTTAGAGAAGTTCACATAGAAGGCTTAGTTAGGTTTGACACTTTAGCTTGATCAGATTACGACCTTTGGGGAGTTCAATTAGAAGGCTCGGTCAAGTTCTGCCTTAGGCTCAGTCAGGTTTAAAAGACTTAGTCAGGTTATGGTCTTTAGGGAGTTCATTTGGAAGGCCTGGTTAGATTTTTCCTTAGGACTAGGCTAGGATGCTAGACTTTGGAGGAGGTCATACTAGGAGGCTAAGTTTTGCTTAGAGGAAAGGTTAGGCTAGGAAACCAGCTTGGGAAGGCTTGGTTGGATTTGGCCTTAGAGGAGATTATTGGCTTCATAGTGAAGGATTTTTGGTTTGGGCATCATGGTGAAGGCTTTTTTATTTGGGCATTATGGTGAAGGCTTCTCAGTTTGGGCTTTATTGTGAAGGCTTTTTAATTTGGGCTTCATGATAAAGGCTTTTTGGTTTGGGCTTCATAGTGAAGGCTTTTTGGTTTGGGCTTCATGATAAAGACTTTTGGGCTTGGGCTTCAAAGTGAATGTTTTCATGCTTGGGCTTCCATGGTGAAGGCTTTTGGCTTGGGTTTCATTGTGAAGGCTTTTTTGTTTAGGCTTCATAGTGAAGGTTTCTTGGTTTGTGCTTCATAATGAAGGCTGTTGGGTTTGGGTTGGGCTTCATGGTGAAGGCTTGTTGAGAGTGGGCTTCACAGTGAAGGTTTTATGGCAAAGGTTTAAAGGTTTTTGGTTAAAGGGCTTTCAGGCTTTGAGGATAGTTTGTCAGTTTGGGCTTTTGTAAAAAGGTGCTTTGGACCTCTTCAGAAGATGGTTGGCTTTAGCTTAGGTATGATGGTAAAGATTTTAGTCATAAGGATACCATAGGCTCATGGATAGAAGGCTTGCCCTTTGTCGATTACATCATATTTTCAATGCCCATTGGTTGATTGGTAGGCTTTGACTCGATTGGACTTTATAAGTGATGTAATTTGCCAATGAGGCTTTGTCTTTTCAAAGATTATGAGATTTTTCCAAAGAGGTATGGGATGACTTGATTTTAAGTGGTTTGAGCCCTTTTTAAGCTTTGTAAGACATGACTTGATTTTGATTGTGTTAAAGAAACCTAGCTTTAAGGATGATGGTTCTTGAAAGACTTAAGATTTTTGGTTCTGCGCATAAGCTTAGCCCTTAGAAGATGATGAGACTTCACTAAGGAAAGGGTGGTATGAGGCTTGAGCTTGAAAGGATGGTATAAGGCTTGAGCTTGAAAGGATAGGATGGTACATTTTAAAGTTTGGGAATGGTTCAAAGGTGGTTTAGAAATTTTGAAAAGGATAAGGGAGGTTGTATGATTTTACTATTTGTAGTGTGATTCATGGAAAAGAACAAGCCAAGCTAATCTTATTGTTTTGAGATTAAAGAGACATTTGGGGTGACACTCTATTGGCTTGAATGTAGATGACATACTAGTTGAAGAGAACTGCTCTAAAGAGAAGCTAAAGAATTGGTGAGAAAAGATAACTTGGGAATTATGTTCCTAATAAAAGATAGGGACATGATAGACAGGCAATCGATGTGAGAGATTATGCATTAGCTCTTTGAACAAAGTAATTGGATGGATTGACAAGAGATGATGATGACCTAAAAAGATATGCCTTTATTGTGAGATAAAGGCATAGAAGACAATATCACTTTAGATAATAAGCCTCTAATAAGGAAGGATAATTTTGGAACAACATGATCGATGAAAAATACATGAAAAGGAAAACAAGATGATAGACTTAGACTCGAATTTAGACTCAAACTTTGAGATTTGGACTCATACTTAAACTCATACTTGGAATTCAATATTAGCTGCACTTGAACTATTCCATGTCATGCCACTTAGGGCTGAGGTAAGGTGGGGCTGCATTGGGTTTGGGTTCTTCATTACTGTTTAGGTTGGTGGTGGAGAATGCAGGTTTAAAGTGATGCACTTTGGATGCAATCTTCAACCTTTGATGTAGTTGCGACCAAAACTTTGAAAGTGGGTAGGTATTGGGTTAACAAGTGGACTCGGTAGGTTGGAAGTAGGTTTTTGACAAGAATGTCCACTTGTTCTCATTCTATTGGTCTAGTTATCATTTGAACAGCTTTAGCCCTCCACCTTGCAAGGAATATGGAGAAGGATTCCTCTAAAAGTTGCTTGGTAGTTTCTAAGTTACGCCTAGTGATGTCCATTTCATCATTGTAATGATACTTATCTTAGACGGCGGGCGATGACTGTCCTCGGATGGCAGATGGTAGCTGACCTTGGATGATAGGTGTCAGTTAGCCTTCAGATGGCATAAAGGCTTGCCTTAAAAGGTGGGCATTGGTTAGCCTCGGATGGTAGACACGAGCCTAAAACAGCTAGCAACGGCTAGCCTCGGATGGTGGATACGAGCTTTGGGCAATAAACTTGCCTCAAATAGGCGGGTGGAAAGCATTTAACTAGTCGGGTAAGAATCAAGGAGAAACCTCTTAACACGAGCTTTAGGCAATAGACTTTCCTTGAATAGGCAGGTAGAAAGCCTTTAACTAGTTGAGTAGGAATCAAGGAGAAACCCCTCAACTTGCTTTGCAAAGCAAGGAGCAAATGCAAAGCGTTTTGTTTGAAGTTAATGCTTTTCAAGCTCTAGAAGTTAGTGATTTGAAGTGTGGAGAGGTTCTCTATATATAGAGGGAATGTTGGAGCATATAATGTATAAATTTTTGATGTGGGATAATGTAAAAATAGGGAAAATCATGCCAATTGCCGCACAGGTCTTTGTGGCACCTCAGACTTCAGTGCGGTATTGCTGCATTGCTTCTGTGGCACTACTGTAAAAGTCTATATAGCTGCAGCATAAGTCTGTATGGCGTCGCTATAGAAGGCTCTGTAGGCAGTGTGGCAGCCCTCTTTATTTTGCCTATCCAGCCCATTTTCGCATGTTATCCAGCCCATTTTCGCATGTTATCCAGCCCATTTTCGCATGTTCTTACTTGTTTCTCGTCTATTTTTTTGTGAATCCAATTGTGTTGTATTCATTACTCAATCCCAGATGACTTGAAGGGGTTAAAATGTCAAAAAGACATATTTTTATTTTCCCAGTTTTCCTGTTTTGAGAGTTTTCAATTTTTAGAGGTTTGTTTATCAAGTTTAAGTGCTTCTAAGGTTCAAACACACATTGAAGGGTGCAAAATTAAGTGTTCATAATTGTATACCCCTTTATATATACCTAACTATCCTTGGACTGACATTTCAATGGATTTTGTGTTAGGATTGCCTAGATCTCAAAGTGTTATAGATAGCATAATTGTTGTTGTTAATAAATTTAGTAAAATGGCTCACTTTATTGCTTGTGCTAAAACTAATGATGCAACACATATTACTGATTTATTCTTTAAAGAAGTGGTTCGTTTGCATGGTTTGCCTAGGACAGTTATGAGGATATGGAGTGATATGGATGTCAAGTTCCTAAGCCATTTTTGGCACACTTTATGGAGAAAATTGGGAATTAAACTACTATTTTCTATTGTTGCATATCCTCAAATGGATGGACAAACTGAGGTAGTCAATAGGACACTCTCTACTTTGTTGCATGCAATCATACAAAAGAACTTGAAATAATGGGAGAAATGCCTACCACACATTAAGTTTGCATATAATAGGACTGTTCATTCAAATACTTCCTTTTCACCTTTCAAGATTGTGTATGGTTTTAATCCTTTGACTCCTTTAGACATTTTGCCTTTACCTATTAATGAGCATACATATTTGGATGGTAGAAAAAGGGCTGAATTTATAAAGGACCTTCATGTCATGGTGAGAGCTAATATTGAAAGGAAGAATGAACAATATGCAAGGCAAGCAAATGAGGGACGAGTCAAGATTGTGTTTGAACATGGAGATTAGGTGTGGGTTCACATGAGGAAGGAATGATTCCCTACCCAAAGGAAGTCCAAGTTGTAACCTGGAGGGGATGAACCATTTCAAGTCTTGGAGCGAATCAATGATAATGCCTACAAGCTAGATTTGCCAAGCAACTATAGTAATGTTAATGCTACATTTAATATTATTGATCTTTCTTTGTTTGATATAGGTGATTCGAGGACGAATCCTTTCAAGCAAGGAGGAAATGATAGAGATCAAGGAGCTGAGATTATAAAATCTTCCCAAGATCCTTTGCTATGGAATCCAATGACAAGGTCAAGAACAAAGAAAATGAAAGTAGTCTTGCAAGGATTAATCATGGAAATGCAAGATGAAGCATCAACTTTAGAAGGTTTCCATACTATCCAAAAGATGCCAAAATCTCCCCAAAGGTTGATCACCTACTCTTGGCTACAAAATAGAGGCGAAGGGAAAGAGGAAGCTAAAGACTAAAGGTGTCACAGGTGTGACACTCTTCGCAGTCCTGACGGGTCCAGAAATCAGACCTATCATGCAGGCACAATAGAGAGCCAGCGTGCTGCTTTCGTCACGGGGCACAACAATCGTCGTGGGCATAATAAGCCCCAGCTGCTAAATTTCGAGTTTTTTTTTTGTGTTTTACATATCTTCCTTATATTTATGGGCCTGAACTTAATATATGGATTAGTCCACAATTGAGTTATTTTGTTTGGATTAATTTTAGGAATATTTTCTTAATTAGGATTCTATTTTCGATAAGGATTCTTATTTCCTTATAAGAATATATATCTTAAATCCTATCAAATTATTAGAGTTTTAGGGTTTTTAGCCTTCTTATAAATTAAAACCTTCATTGTAATTTCATATCAACTTTTTTTTTTTTTTAATGAATAATAATAATCATCTTTGAATTTTTTTCAAGTGAGAGATTCTTCCAAGTTCTTGTTTAGGACTTAAATTTGAGCTTATGAAGGTAACTTGTAGTGTCACCCCTAATAGCTTTGGTTCTCTTCAACAGGTGTGAATTGGGTCAAGCTTTTCTTTGTTCTTGTTTGTTCGATCCTTAGGTTTTGATTCAATATATTCGGTTTCTAGCTCTCTATAGCTAGTGAGTCGCATCACTTTGTCAAGATGTTGAGTTTTCTTCTTCTTTTTCTTCAGCCTTATGTTTCGGCCAAATATGGGAAAGCTAGGAGGAGTAGTTACTTAATTTGTTTATTGATGGATGTGAACCTTAATTTTGCACCCTCATCATTTGGCTGCAGCCTAACGCCTGCTAAGTTTAGTGTAGTACGCAGAACTGGTATGACAGTCCTATTAGCTAATTGGCGGGTGGTGGTTCAGAGGTAGCACCCCCAAAAGAAAATTTTATCCTTTAAGTATATTGCTATCTAAACACTTCATTTTCCAACATAGACCAACATCAATATCTAAAAAAAAAAAAAAGCCTTTCATGTCAACAGCCATAGGATTGACTTAAGGCATCGTACCAGTGTCTACATCCGCATATGCTATCTACGGCTAATCGCAGGCAATGGTTATGAAGTTGCATAGTGCTTGTTCTAGTGCCACATTGCCCTATATTGGCCGTCTCCCTTTTTGCCCTGAAATTCTAATTTTGCCCTCCAATATGATTTTTGTACATTTTTAGCTCTACTCTTTCTTGTCTTTTCACTTTTCTTTTTCTTAAACTACCCCTCACCCCATTTGCTTATAAATAGGCCTTTCCATTTCTCATTTCAATTCACTCCTTGAATTTGAGTAGATTGCTATCCTTAAATTTCTTTCTTCTTCTTCCTCCAATCACTCTCTTTAAATTAATTAATTAATCATTTTAATCAATTAATTGCCCTATCCTTACTTAAGTTAATTAATCCTTTTAATTAATAATTTTTTTTAAATTAATCACCAAATTATTAATTAATTAATCATTTTAATTAATTAATTATTTTTTAAAATCAATCCTAATTAATTAATTAATCATTTTAATTAATTAATCCACCATTTTTCATCATATTAATTAGTTAATTAATTATTTTAATTAATTAATTAATCCATTAATCAATCCAATCCTCCAGTATTGATAAAACGAAATTTTGGTCTAGCAAAATCCTCCACCAAACTTACACAAAGGTATAAACACCTTCTTTCACCATACAATCCCTAGATCAAATCAAATCAATCTGTAAACCCTCCATTTAATCATGGAATGAACTACACGGGTTTTGATCCTGATTCAATGGGGTACATAGGCACATTTGAAATTTAAATCTAAACCTCAAATCCAATTTCAAATTAATTTCATTTTCCATTTACTTTCAATGGTAATTATCTATTTCCATATTTTTGTAAGGGAATTTGTAGTCTTCCTAGAATCCTATAAAGGTTAAAGAAGACATTCCATTCAATTTTCATAATTAATTATTTTTGGAATTAAGGAGCGATTATGTGGTTTCTAGTATCCATAAAGACTATAGGGAATACTCTCCTTAATTTGTGGATGATTTAAATGCTCTTTTAATTTCCCTAGCACACATATTTATGTTGTGCATTCATGCATTTTTATAATTCTCATCTAGTATTTATCATTTATGAAATCAATTTTTCTAAAGTCAAATAAACTTAAGAGTCAAATTGTGATTATTTAAAACCAAAAACATAATCTCCGAGCTCAACCTAGTCGAAGACTAGTGATTTATCTTTAGGTAAATTAATTAACTAAAATTAATTAGAGTCATAAATGAGTTTTTTCCATAATTTTTCTATTTTAGAAATAAATTAGGGTGGTGACTCCTAAAATTATTTTTTTAAAAAATCAAAAATCAATTTTCTTAATGATAACCATTCCAATTGTAAGCACCAAAGTTCGTTCCATAATCTCCATAAAAACGCTTGCCTTTCTTTAAGGCTTTCCCAAGCGAAGGACGGGCGTTCAGGCGAAGTCTCACAATGGATAATGATACTAAGCTTGATTATGATGATTTGATGGCATGAAAATAAATATTGAAATTTGATGCAAAACTTGAAATCTTTGGACGGGAGGTTTGGGTTATGCTAGAATTTTTTGTTATATAGTATTTGTTTTTGTTGTTTGATTGATGATTTGAGCTTCTAATACGTTAATCATATGATTTAAAAGTCAATTTATGGATTGACTAATAGATTATAAGTTTTTCCCCTTTTACCTTATTGAAAGATTGAAAGTTATGGTTTTTTTTTTTAAATTAAAGAGATTTAATATCAATTGGTTGTTAAAATCTTATAGGGTTTGATATTAATTTGATAAACCAATAATCATTTTGGAGTTTGATTGTGAAATTTTGATTTTTCCTCTTTTGATGTATTCGACCAAATTAGAATTTTTTGAATCCAATTGGAATCATGTAATTGATTGGTGAATTAAGCCTAAAAATTTGATGGATTGAATGAATATGAAGAAAAACTTATAAGAACACATGTTTAGAATTGCTTGTTGTAAACCCTTGAATTTGGGGGAAAATGGGAATATGAAAAATTAACTTATAAGATGCATATAAAGTGTAAAATTTGTGGTTATAGTTGTGGAATGATTAAAGTATGGATAGTTATGAGATTGAAGAAAACAAGTTGAGATGTTTTAACTAGGTTGCAAAGAGTAGGAAGTTTGATAAAAGTTAGTTTTGAAACTATTAAATTATTAACTTGGACAAGTCCAATTGACCTAAAATTTTAAATTGAATTACATCTATGTATGTACTATCTACCTATAAAATTTTAGAACATTTAAAGTTTATTGGGTAGGGTAAATGAACCTTGATATACGAGATGCTTGATAGTACTCTGTGTAGGGCAAAGTTATTTAGCTACTATAATTAATTTATTTCATAGGGTAAATGACCTTTTGTTTTGAACAAAATTTGATATGTAACTTTATGTATATGTTAGCTAAGTCTCATAAAAACTTTTAGGTTAAAATGGCATAGTTTGGTAAGGCAAATAATTAGTTAAGTACATATTGCTTAGACCATCTAGCAGAGTGATAATTGGAGAAACATAATTGATTAGGCTCTTTGATATAGTAAATGAATTTCAAACGAATTGAAATTTTTTAATCAAATCATTTAAGGTCTTGTGATTAAGATTTAGTAGATTAAAAAGTGTAATTGAATACTCTAGTAACAATAAGTGCATGAGTTTTATATGAGATAGGTAATAACAAATGTAGTCAACCCTAGAAAAAGGGTAAGTATTCGTATATCTTGAATTGTGCCTTCTGTTTGAAGAACCTAGAGATTGAATTTAAAATAGTGAAACATGAAAGTTGTAGATATATATATATCTCAAGTATATAAATGTATAAGGAATTTGCAAGATTTGATGTATGCGATGAGATATCTTACTTGAATTAAAACTAGTATAGATTGATGACCAAACAGGTAGCCTAGATTAGGACAATTGCTTTGATGACCTTAGAGGTATAATTAAGCTAAGAATATATACAAAATGATCATTGATATGTTTAGTAAGTCTCTATAAAAGAAAATTATAATTGGACTTACGTATTTAGAGATATAACCAAATGAATGGAACAACGTTAGTTTGCCCTTACAATAGAAATAGAGCAGACTTTGAAAAGTCATCATATTTTGTGTAGAGTATGTTTTAAGCCCAATTTTCTATATTTTGTACGTTGATATATCTATTTTAATATGCAAAAAGAATCGACGCCTTTGGGAAGTAGTGTTGTAAGGCCAAACTTGGTTAATGGACAATATGTGAATGTACATTGTTTTAGTGTCACCTTATATAATCCAATGAATTCTTTATGTATAAAATGAACAATGAGAATGTTAGATCTTGATGCCTTAATATAATGTGAGTTATTTATTTTAGTTAGAAAAGTACATGTAAGTTGGATTTCAAATCAATTTAAAAATTGGATTGAATTTGATTAAGTTTTGACTTAAATGCTCATTGGACCATTTTATAAAACTTAGGAATGGAAGTTAAGAATTAAAATAAAGTAATTGAGGTATTCTTGAGTAGATCATTTGGCAAATAAAAAAATTAAAGCTTAAACTCTTAATTATTGTAGCTATGTATGTGAAATGTTTATGCGATAATCGATAGAGTATGAACTTGGATTAAGTAGTGTAAATCATCTGATTTGGATTTACACCCTTGGCCATTTGGCCAATATAAGTCTATAACTATACATGTTCCATGAATTGTAATGAACATTCATATGAGTTAATATTATTGAAATGAACTTAAATCAATTACTCATTGATAGGATTGTAAAGTTAAGTTCTAAGTTAGGTTACTAGAATTTAGTACATAGAAGCTAGAATTCGATTGAACTATTTAAGCATTAATATACAAAGTGTAACTTGAAATATGATAAATGATTATAAAGAATAAATATAGCAAAGGAATGGAAGGTGCTCAAAGTTGAGGAAGCATCAATTTTATATGTGCAAACTATATAGGAGCACAGGTATTGAGGTGAATATATGGTATTTAATATGATATGTGCATCCATAAGTTAAACATTATTCATTCATTGTATCTAATTAAGACCTTAACTCTCTTTGAACTTCAATCTTGAGTATCCAAAATGAAATATGATTCTTTGAACTAATGAATCTTTTTGAATTGTTATCCTGATATATTGTGATACCTTATCCATTAGTAGCCTTGTTAAAGTAGAAATCTCCAACTAATGTAGGGTTATACATCAGTCATGTGCACTTGAAAAATTTGTAGGTAGGGTAGGAGTACCTAAACCTCAGCTAGAAAGGGTTATCCTACCCATAAGACCTGATTAGTCTTGTGTTAATTGATATGTGTCAGTGAGAAAGACAATAGCCGCCGCTTTAGTGATTTACTAATTTACAAGGGGAAGTACACCACTTCCAAATTTACTGATTTTCTGCTAAAGTGATCATGATTGATTAACCATTGATAATTGATTCTCTTATTATTACTAACCATTTTTAATTTTTCATTAATATTAATCATTATTGAACCACTATTGATACCATCCTTTGTCTGCCTGTATATTATATTAAGTTATCATGTAGTCACTGAGTTTTATCTCACCTCTTTAGTGGTTTAAATTTTTTAGGTGCTATAAAAGATCAAGCAATGTAATTCTCTAGCATAATTCCTCCGCTTAGGGTTACTCTATTTTATGAGGTTCATTTTGTTTTTGAGATCACAATGGTTATGTAACTTGAAGAGTATGGTCTAGAGCTCAATGGTCACAGTGGTCTTAATAATGTTATATTTTAAGCTAAGTATAAATCATAGATTCTAATTATATTAAGTTAATATAATTTGGTATTCAAATATTTATTATGTATGAATAATGATAAGTTTATTAATGATGAGATACTAAATACACCTAAGTAAGATAATGGTATGTTATGCATAAATAGATATAAGATAAAGTAATACCAGTTGAAATCTTGGACAATGTAATAAGTATTAGTAATGATAATTTAATAATAGACTAAAAGATTCTATGGGTTTAGATGACTTTAAGTCTCTTTATACCTTAGGACTATCGTGACTTAAAAGTTGGATCATGGCAGATACTATTGTCAAAGTAAAAATTAATGAGTGGAGCTTGAGATGGTTGGATGAGCTTAATATGATTAGATTCATCTGTTCAATAATCATATAGATGGATTCAAAAAGAGCAGATTCCATGCTTACTTCCCAGTCATCCTCCATTATATGGACTGGTTTGCACCCCTTTAGGTTAAGCTTGACATCAAAGGAAATTTCAAATCTTAGGATGGCAAAGTGTTTTGGCTAGATCTCTAAAATAGGCACAAAGCTTAGGATGTCACTTTTCCTATATATGTCACCTTTGATAATCAGAATATTTTTACCATAGGAAATTTGAGTTTTGGTGCAAGGAGGATGGGACAACTTTAACCTGATGAATCCATAACCTTCTAAGGAGGAGGTTGAAGCAGGTTGAGACATCAATCACTTGAAATAGGATTTGCATGGTAACGAGCCTAACAGTGACATCCAAATTGGCTACACTTAAGACCTCCCTTTTGGTGTTGTCAGAAGCTCTTACCATTTGGTCTGACAGAGTAAAATCTATAGCCTCTAATCCTAGGCAGCTGGCCATTTTCAGTGGTATACATTCAAAGCGGACCTTATTGTTAATTAACACCATGGGCACAGTCTTTCTAAGAGTCATAATTGTGATATAAAGGGCACAGTTATGGTTTTCTTATTTTTATAGGATGTCATGGTCGCTGAAAGATATGGATATGAATTTTAGAGTGTTGGTCAGATATGCCATAAGTGTCTCGGGGTTAGCACTGGTTTAACGCCTTGCAAAGATCTTGGTGATAAGGGTAAGATGACTAGATGAGGCTCCATATAGAGATGTTAGCTTTAAGTTATCCAAGATGGGATCTTCCTTGAGCTCATTGTGAGGCTTTAGCTTTTCAATTAAAAGAGGAATAATGTGGTTTACTCAGTTGGATTCATTTGGAATAGTGGGTTACAGTGGTGTTGGAAAGACTTTCCCACTTCAGGTAATCAAATTGAATTAATCAACAAAATCATTCAAATCTAGCAAACAATAATAATTTAAAGTGGGGTGGATCAAACTTTAGCTTGGTAAAGGCAATGAAGTTAACATTTGCTTAGTGGTTCGAAAAAAGAATGGTGGTGATATTGGGCTTTGGCTTAGAAGCAATAATATCTCTAATGTCAATGGGATCTTGAATTTTATGTAATAGCGCCTTGCACACATTAGTTTTATACCCCTTTCCTTGGTGATAATCACAATAGTTCTTGGATAAGGGACTAGGATGCGCTCTTAGCTCTAGCAGCATAATAAGATGAGCTTCTAAATCTTTTTTGTAGACAATGCTTACAGGCATGCCTAATTCAAAAAAATTCCTCCTTACCTCTAATCTCATTGGCTGGTGGTAACTGACCACATTAACCTTCCTTAACCTCCTTTCCTCTTTTGGTCATAAAATTATGGTGTAATTGGTGTTCTTGTAGTATCTTGAACTGGAGGATTCATCCTTAATTTGCCTAGATTGGATTGAGTCCTCGATCTTAGAGGTGTTGGAAATGAAAGCTTTGAAGTTAGGGAGGTATTGTGTCTATAAGTAGGTCTAATATTGAGGAAGGAGATTCTTCACAATTCACCATTTGGACTGCTTTTGATCCCCATATTATAAGGAATACAATGAAAGATTCTCTTTAGCATTGCTTATTCTCTTTAACATTGCTTTATGGTTTCTAGATCTCGAATCCACCTCAATATTATAGTGATGTTGCTTCATAAAAGCATTACATATGTCATCCTATAATTTCTTATGGTTTAGGTCGAGATCCAATAGCCACTTAATAGCAACTCCAGTTAAGGACTATTGGAATAGTTGAGTAAGGAGTTCATCATCTACTCTAAATGGTCTTGTGGCACTCACATACATTTTGAGATGAGTTTTAAGGCATGCGGTGCCATTGAACTTGTCCATAACTAACATTTTAATCTTTGGTGGAACCATTGCATTTAGGAAAAGAGCTAGAGAATTGACATCTCTCATATCCTCATGTTTCTTGGTGTTTTTAAGCATCTTCTCCATTCCCTCAAGTTTCTCCATCAATTTATTTGCTTTGGGAAAATTAGAGAAATCCCCACTTTGAAAAGGATTTGTAAGGGGAGAAGGGACAAAAGTGTTTAAGTCTATGGCAAGAGATGTGGAAGTCTCAGGTAATTTTTCCTTATTGGTGAGATCGATAATTAGAGGAGAAAAAGTCAAAGTGTAGCTATGAGGCCACTCCTGAGCACCAGTCCGATCCACTAAAGGAGAATCTGAATGCTCATTTGAGAAAGACTTCACAGTGGAGCCCTCATGCTGAGATAGATTAATTTTGAAAAGTGATTTTGAGTCGCCACCTTAACGTTATTTAATTGGAAAAAAAGATTAGGGAAAAATCCTAAATTGACTCTAATTAATATCCTAAAGGGAAAAAGAGCACTAGCCTCAAAATAAAAAAAGATTCGAGAATTAGGTTTTAGGTTCATTTTAAAAATAGTTTGGCATTTAATTTAGTTGTGACTTAAAAATAATTTCATGATTAATGCATGTACAATTTATTGTGATGCATGACCATTCATTTCATAAAAATAAATAAACAAAACTTAAAGGAAAATAAAATTAAAATTATAATAAAAAATCTGAATTAAGGGATATCTCATCTAGCCCTTATGGGTTCTAAGGAAGTCACACATTTCCCAAATTAAATCCTAAGAAAAGTAAATAGTGAACAATAAAGTAAACTAACTTGAAAGAAAAGTGAAGAAGGTGATTTGCCCCCGGGGGGGGGGGGGGGGGAGAGGGAGAGGGAGAAGTTGATTAATTCTAGCTGGATTCGATGCTTAAACAAAGCATACTTGTATATCTCTTTAAATAGAAATCAAAACCCATACAGTTCTCCCTTGTTGGGAAGGGTTTATTTGATTGATTGACGGAGTTGAGTTGATTGATTAATTGATTGGCTTTAATTGAATACCAAGTTGAATCAATTATATTAGGTTTTAATTAACTAACTTAAGTGAATCATTTAAGAGAGTCAAAAGTAAAAGAGAAAAGAATTAGGCAAAGAGCCTAAAAGGGAAAGAAGAGAATCCCAAGAAGGGGAAAAATAAAATGAAATAAGTAAATAGAAAGGAAAGGACAAAGGAAAAAAGACTTACCTTGAGATAGAGGAGACTCGTATCAATCTGCGGCAAACTTGCCTCAGATGGTAAGCGGCAGTTTGCCTAGGATAGCGAGGAACTTACCTAAATCATGATTGAGGGAAGCTACCTCAAATGGTGGTAGAAAGTCTTAAACTTATTACTTTGCTAAGCAAAGAGCAAAACCAAATCAAAAAATAAAAAGTAAAATAAAAGAAAAACTTTAAACTAGGGAGCTTGTTCCTTTATGAACAAGCTAAAAATATTGTTTGCTTTGAGAATGGGGTTGATCTAATAAGGCTCAGTGTCAATAGGTGAAGAAGATTGAGTGGCAAAGGCTGAGAAAAAGTTTCATAAAATTTTGATGTTGGATATAGTATAAAAAAGACAAAAAAAAAAAAGCAAAATTTCGAATTGCTATTGCGCAGCAGCCTTGCGGTAGCTGTAGGTCCGACAATTTTTTTTTTTAAGAATCTAAGGGTGTAAATTTTAGGTTTTAGTTGCCCCTCATCAGAATTTCCTTATCTGAAAGGTGATTCTAATGATAGTAAACCTGAGAGAGGGAATTGATATCTAAGTTAGTTTTTGGACATGTTTGGTGAGAGTTATGGTTGTATGATGAAGATGGCAAAATGAACCATATGGATGTTTAGGTGATCGTTTCTATATATTTATGAGTGAAGGATGTGTTTGACTTGGATTAAAAGGAGGCAGGAGAATGGACTATAGGGATGGGTAGAACTTGACTGATAAATGAAAGTCAAAAAAGGAATCATATGGATGCCTATATAACCGTTGCTAGACATACATGGGTAAAGTTTTGAAAGGATTTTAATAAAGGGTAGAAATAGCAACCATAAAGATGTCTATTGTTAGACATATATAGGTGAAGTTTTGAAAGGATTGTGATAAAGGGGCAAAAATAAGAAACACAGGAATGCTTAGATGATCATTACTAGAAATTTATGGGTAGAGTATCCTAAGACTTTCCTAGGATGATTTAATTTTGAAAGAGAAACTAAAAATACGCTATGTTGATGATCCTAAGGTTGTCTTAAGATGGTTTGATTTTGAAAGAGAAACCTAACCTTATGCTAGGTTGATGATCCTAAGGCTATCCTATGATGGTATGGTTTTTGAAATATTGATGGTCCCGTCTTGATTTGGAAATTTAGATTGATGATCTATCTTGCTTTGGCAATTTAGATTGATGATCTATCTAGTATAAAATACTTTTGACCTTGCAAAGCTTTTATAAATTAGATACTTTGAACTTGTGAAGGGCCAACTTGGTAGGAGAGTGTTGATCTATTGGAAGGAAGATGCCCCCATTTTGGAAGATGCAGGAAAGTGGCTTGGTTATTTAGTCTTCCATTAACTAGCTAGTTTAAAAATGAAAGGTCATACTTGACTTGGGTTAGGTATTAGGGTGGTAGAAGAATTTGTGTTAAGGGCTTATAATTTTGGTCTCAGGGAAAGTCATTTAAGAAAGCTTAGCCATACATGGCCTTTGAAAAGATCGGGCTAGTTAATTTGGAAGGGTTAGCCAAGTTTAGCCTTGGAGGAGGTTTGGTTTGGGATTGGAATGAAATGGAAGGCTAAGTTAGGTTCAATCCTAGAGGAGGTCATTTAGAATGAAAGGGTCAGTTTGGAGGGCTAGGTTGGCTTTGGCCAAGGAGGAGGTCATCTGAGAAGGCTTGGTCAAGTTTGTGCTTATTAAGGTCACTTAGAAGGCTTGATAAGGTTTTATCCTTGCAGAAAATCAATTTAGAAGCTCAGTCTGATTTGGCTATATAAAATGTCATATTAGAAGCTTAGTCAGGTTCATATTAGAAGGCTCGATCATGTTTGGCTATATAGGAGCTTAGATTGAAAGCTTGATTAGATTTAGATTGGAAGGCTCGGTCAGGTTTAGCCCAAGAGGAGATCGAAGTGGATCACATTGGAAGGCTTGGTTGATTTTGGCATAAGAAAAGACCATATTAGATCATATTAGAAGGCTCGATCAGTTTTCGCTTAAAAGGAGGTCAGTCTCAAGCAAGTCTTGCTTAGAGTATAAAATAGGCTTCTTTGTGTAAGCTTTATGATGAGTAGCATATGGGTTTGGGTTCATGGTGAAGACTTCCTTAGGCTTAAGGCTTCAGGGATGAAGGCTTTTTGGTTTCGGGATATGCTAAAATAGGCTTTTGGATTTTGAGGATAGTTTATTAGCTTAGGCACCTATAAAGGTGACTTTAGATTTCTTGAGAAGGTGATTGGCCTTATGTGACTAGTACACTAAGAATTTTCCTTTTGATATAGCTATTGGGAGGGGTTTACCCGCCGGGTTTGCCCCTCGAACATGGCTTTTGAGGGTGATTTGGCCATTCGGGTTGCCTAAAGCTAGTTTGGTAAACATCAACCTTTGTTTTACTAAAGTATTTTCGGGTTTGAGGGATGATATGATTTTGTCAGGGAGGTTTAGATATTTTCAAGGACAATGAGTTTTTTTTTTTTTTGCCAAAGAGGCATAAGAGGGGCTTTGACTTTTTCAGACCCCTCTTAATCAACTTGAGCTTTAGGGATAATATGACTTTTGGTTTTGCTAAGGAAACTTATCTTCAAGGATCATGGGTCTTGGGAGACTTGGGATTTTTGTTTTGCCAATAGGATTGGCCATTGGAAGATGAAATTTTATCAAGAGGACCTAGGTTTGAAAGGATGGTAGGTTGGACCTTTAAAAATATTAGGAAGGTTGTATGATTTTGCTATCATGGCATGATTTATAAAGAAGATAAGCACAGCTATCTTACTATATGAGATTGAAGGGACTCTTAGATTAATAAGAATCTTGAGGAGACATTGGATTGATTTGGACGACGACCTGGAAGACTTGCTCCTTAATGGATGATAGGACCTATTTAGCTCTTTAAGCTAAGAGATGTGACAAATGACATGAAGGATATGCCCCTATAAAATGATAAGGGCATTATAATGGATTGCTAAAAGACAATATAGATAATATGTCTATGATGGATTAATAGAAAATGATTTAGAAGGAGTGTCTTAAAGAATGATGACTTAGGAAGATATGCCCTTAATATGGGATAAAGGCATAAGGGACACTGCCCTTATCTCAAGTACTTTTTATCCTTTTTTTTTTCTCTCTTTTTTTTTTGCTTTTTTCTCCTTTTTTTCTTTGCTTTTTCTTTTTGTCTCTCTCTTTTTTCTTCTTTTTTAAGCTCATCCATATCGGATTAAACAAGAAAAGTAAATGCATGAATAATGAAAAGAAAATGTGGATGTTTTATTATAAAGGAAATTTTATTATAAGATAATGAAATGGGACCAACATGGTCAATAAAAAACACAAAAAAGAAAATAAGATGAAAGACTTAAACTTAGCTTTATACTCGGACTTTGAGATTTGGACCTAGACTTAGACTTAGACTTTAGAATTCAACCTCATATAGGTCAGATTATTTGGGCTTGAACTCCTCCATATCATGCCAATCAAGGTTGAGATAAAATATGTTGAGTTGGGTTTGGGTTCTTCATCACTATTTTAGTTGGTGATGGGAAATTCAAGTGAAATGATTCTCTTCGGATGTATTCTTTAACTTTTAATGTAGTTGCAACAAAAGCTTTAAAAGTGGGTAGGTATTGGGTTAACCAATGAGCTTGGTAAGCTGGGAGTAGATTCTTGATAAGGATATCCACTTTTTCTTGCTTGGTTGGTCTATTTACCTTTTGAGTAGCTTTAGTCCTCCACCGTGTAAGGAAAATGCAGAACTCATTTAGAAGCTATTTGGTGGTTTCTAAGTCGCCCTTAGTGACATTTGCTTCAATGTTGTAATGGTACTGCTTGACAAAGCATGGCATATATCATCCTATGTTCTTTTCTGGCTCTTGTCTAGTGAAAGAAACCATTTGATGATGGCACCGGTTAGGGATTATTGGAATAGTTGATTAAAAAGCTCATTGTTAAGTCCTCCCTTACATATATCTTCAAATGGATCTTAGGGGAAGTATACTTATCAAATCTATTTAGTTTAGGCATTTTGAATTTGGGAGAAAGTTTGGCATCAAGGAATAAGATCAAGCTGTCCACATCATTTAAGTTGCTATTGTGCTTTAAGGATTTAATGGTTTTCTCTATAGCTTCAAGTTTATTTATGAGCAATTTGGTGTCTGAATGAGAGAAAGCTTCCCCACTTTACAAAGGATCCAGGAGAGAGGAAGAGCTAGAGTGGGTAGTGGTACTCGGGTCTTGAGTATTGGTAAGTTTCTCTAGGTAAGTCTGGTTCAGATTATGGTTGAGGTTGACTTAGTTAATCATAACTCAAACTTCCTCAATGATGAACTACCTTTGCTCCTTGAATTGGGCTTATTAAGTAGTTATGATAGCATAGAAATTCTCTTTTTGCTTCTTAAGGAGGTTGGTTTTAGGTGTGGTCAAGAAAGACATGTTAATTTGTTTGGCCATTAGTATCTTGCAGCAAAATACCATAGGACTTTGGTAAGTATTTATGAAAAGGTGATGAGCTCATGGCATGTTGATCCTGAGTCAAAATGATTCCCTATAGCATTGTGGGCCAACCATATTTGGGCTTTAAAGATCTCCTAAAGTAGGATGGGTTAAGATCTAAGGCTTAAGGTAATGTATTTGGCTCAAAGGTGTTTAGGCTTTAGAGGTTCAAGTATATTGAGCCAAGGCTATTGCACTTAGAGGTAAGGGGTTGGTTTTTAGGCAAGGCATAATTTCAAAGGATAATTGTTAGTATTAGGGTCCTAAAGTGTTTAGGTTTTTACGATAAAGACAAGGCACGTGAGTTAAACTTATGGTTAAGTAGTGGATTTTGGGTAAAATGACTTGAGTTTTGGGTTGGAATATAAGGAAAAAGCTTTTAGGGTTATGAGTTTAAAGTTTAAGGTTTAGGGTTGAAGGTGGTTAAGATTCATATTCAAAAGGAGGGTTTGAGGTTGGGTGCTTATTATTTAGGATAAGGCTAAGGTGTCTTTAGGTTACATGGTAGAGCCATAGTGTTTAGGGTTTAGGGAAGAAGTGTTTGAATGGAGGTGAGAGTGCTTATGGTTAATGGATAGAGTGAGGTGTTTGAGATAGAGGCAAAAGTGTTTAGGATAGAGGTGAGAGTATTTTACCCTTCTTTGGTTCAAGGTGCAACCTAAATTAGGATGAATGCATTTTTTTTTTTTGTACAATATGAATGTATGATATACATAGGAAACATTTTATAAGAATGCATTATACAATACTTGATTGTGGTACATATAACCTAAGGTCTAAGTTCTAGGTCCACTACATCAAAGGGTATAGGTGACTTGGATAGGGTACCTATTATACAAAAGTAATGATATGCCTAACCACATGTGAGTCAATGAGCCTCGTGTGGGTCCAATAATATGTATTTTTCATTACACCTTTGAAAGGATCAAAGGATTTATCATAGGGTGGATGATTTCACTATCGGCAAATAGACCCAAGGAGGGATATCCATTCGATTCTATTCACTATCTATTATTTTCCTAAAACTAGGTTTGGAGGCATAGAGTCTATGTGAGTGATGCAAGAAAAGTCACAATTATATTAAAAGCCAAACTTTATTTTTAAATCAATTAGTAGTCCTCTTATATTTTCCTTTTAAAAAGAAAGTTTATGCCCATTGAAGTTGCCAGCTATAAGGCCTCACCTAATTGGTCTAATCTAGTAAAGAGAAATCAAAATGCTCATTTTGAAAGATTTCATGATGGAGCTCTCGAGCTCAGATAAATTGATTTTGAAAAGTGATTTTGAGTCGCCACCTTAACTTTATTTAATTGAAAAAAAGATTAAGGAAAAATCTTAATTTGATTCGAGTTAATATCCCAAAGCAAGAAATTGCATTAGTATTAAAACCAAAGAGGATTGGAGAACTAGATTTTGAGTTCATTTTAATAAAAATAGTTTGGCATTTAATTTAGTTATGACAAAAATAATTTCATGATTAATGCATATACAATTTATTATGATGCATGACCATTCATTTCATAAAAATAAATAAATGAAACTTAAAGGAGAATAAAAGAAAAATAAAATTAAGATTACAATAAAAAAATCTGAATTATGGGATACTTCCTCTAGCTCTTATGGATTCTAGGGAAGTCACATATTCCCTAAATTAAATCCTAAGAAAAGCAAATAGCAAACAATAAAGTAAACTAACTTGAAAGAAAAGTGAAGAAGGTGATAGTGGGTGAAGTTAATTAGTTTTAGTTGGATTCGATGCTTGAATCAAGCATCCCTGCGTATCCTATTGAATAGGAATTAGAACTTACATAATTCTTCCTTCTTATGAAGGGGTTTGTTTAGTCTAGCCTTTTATCATGTTTCAATTGATTGATTGTTTGATTGAGTTGAGTTGATTGATTGGATTGACTTTAATTGATTACCATGTTGAATTAATTATTTTATATTTTAATTAACTAACCTTTGTGAATCAATTAATAGAGTTGGGATAGAAGGAAAAAAAATTAGGCAGGGAGCCCAAGAGGAGAAGAGAATCCCAAGGAGGAAAAAAATGAAATAAATAAATGAAAAGGGAAGGATAAAGGAAACTAGACTTTACCTTGAGATAGAGGAGACTCATCTCGGTCAACCATAGACTTGTCTAGGATGGCGGGCAACTGCTTGTCTCAAATAGTAAGGAACTTGCCTCGATCAAGTTTGAGGGAAGCTACCTCAGACGATTGTAGAAAGCCTTAAAATTATCATTTTATAGAGTAAGGAGCAAAACCAAAGTAAAAAATAAAAGAAAAATTTTGAACTAAGGAGCTCGTTCTTTTAGGAATAAGTAACTAGAGTTAGGTAAGGAGCCTTTATTATGCAATGTGATATAAGAAAGTCAAATTAAACTTAAATGAGTCAAATGGAGATTATTTTAGAGAAAGTCCCAATGAAATAGTAATCCATTTATTTGCTTTCCTTTTATTAAAAAGGGTGGCAACTAATCCCCAGTGGAGTCACTAACTATAAGACTTCACTAGAACGCCCTGTCACTTGAGAGCTTTAAAGGCAAGTGATTTTTAAGGTTTAGGTTTGAATTTAGGTGCTCACGATTGGATCAACTAAAGATAAGCCAAGTTGATTTGATTTTTGGAAAATGATTCGAGAGTCACCACCTTAATTTATTTTAAAATGGGAAAATTTAAGAAAAGCCTAATTTTGACTCCAATTCATAAAGTTTTCAATTAATTTACCCAAGGATAAAATCACTAGCTTTCGAATCAAGTTGAACTTGAGGACTAGATTTTTTATTTCAAATAATCTAAATTTCACTCCTAAATTTGATTTGACTTAAAAAATTAATTTAATAAATGATAGATATAAATGATTGTTAAGATGCATGAACATAATATAATTATGAATGCATGGAGAATGGAAAGTGAATAAATTAAACATCCACAATTAAAGGAGAGTATTTCCTCTAATCCTTAAGAAAATAGGGAAATCACATGATGTCTCCTTTACTCCAAAATAATTAATTTAATTACAAAATTAATGATAAGATGTCTTTTGGGTTTTAGGAAGAACATAAATTCCCTTACAATAGAATTAAACATAAATGTTTGCAAAAATAAAGGGGAAAAGGATTGATTAGGGGTTTGGATTTGATGCTTGGTGTTAAAAACCAAGCATGCCTCTATACCCTATTAAATAGGGATTAAAACCTATGTAGTTTATTTCCATTGCGAAGTGGAGAGGTTTAAGGATTAATCAGATTAATTTGATTTGATTTGATTTAGGGACTTTCTTGGGTGAGAGAAGATGATATACCTACTCTTTTGGCATATGTGAGGGATGAAGGGTCTTTTCAGATCAAAGTTCCATCTTATCAGTCTCAGAAAATGAGAATCCTATTCAAGGAGAGCAAATTTGATTAAATTAACCCAAGGAAGATTAATTTAATTATTTAATTACTCAAGGAGAGTACTTAATTATCTAACTAAATTAATTAATTAATTTGGTATAATTAATTAACTAATTAATTATATTCAAATTAATAAAAATCAAAGAGAATTTAATTAATTTTAGAGGAAGGAAATACTTAAAAAGAGTATAGAGAGATTAATTAAAGAAAAAGAGAAAGAGTGATAAATGCAAATTATGCTATTAATAAAAAGAGTATTTGTTATTGATTATCCATCAAATATGTTATTTACATTTTGTTTTATTTGTTTTTGTTAAATTTTGTTTCTATAGTTTGTTTTAAGTTCTGTTTAATTATTTGGAAGGATTCTATTCAATTTCTAAGGATTTGGAAGTTTAGAGTTAATTAGAATGAAGTTGGATGCAAATCGAAAGCAAAAGAAGTGCAAAAAGAGAGTTTCAAACATGTATGGCCGAACACCTTTGGATGGATATTGACAACTCAGACACCTTTTGATATTTTCATCATAACTAGAGCTATGGATATCAGATTGAGGTGATTCAAGATGTATTGGAAACCTAAGAGAAAGAGCTACAATATAAAGCCTAATTTAGTCATTTGCTGGATGAAAATGCAAAATAAGTAACATGGCCGTGTAATCAACAAGTTATATGGCCATGTAATAAAAAATGAGTATGTTTGTGAAACAAAAATTTAAATTTTGAGAGGACTAGTTACATGGCCATGTATTACAGTAATTATATGGCTATGTGATGTTTGATGGGTTCCAAAGTGCGATCTTAATATTATTTTTCTTCCTATTCAAGTTGTATTTCAAAAGGGGATTAAGGATTATGATTTTCTTAAGTCTCTTAGGGTTTCCAACTCCATCTAAATCTAAGATTTGTATACTATAAATAGATTAGATCATTGAAAACTCATATCATCTAGTTTTTGCAAAGTTTTAATTAAGTTTTCTTCTCTACTAAAACTTATTGTATATTATTTCTTTTTCTTTCTTATGAATATCTAATTCTTCTCTAGGATTTAGATGTAATCTTATGATTTGCCTATGATTATCTATGTTTGATTAATTGATTTTGATTATTGAAATTAATCTTTTATCTTAGGGCTTAGTACTTGTGAATAAGTAATCACTATTTACATGTTTAAAGATATTATATAAAGTAGCGAGAGTGGAAGCATAATATTAGTTCATTGTGATATTGGACATAGGGTATGTATTACTTAAAGATAAGAATACTCCTTTGCATAAAACTTTATGGATTTGTGCTAATTACTTGTGATCATAAGAGTAGACATAAAGTTAATTTGAATACTTGTGTTGTATCTTGAGATACAACATCATATACTTTAAGGAAACCATTAATTCTAAGAAGATAAAAATCAATCTAGAGAACATAGAGAAGTCATAGATAGTCAATTAATAAAGTCTAAATCATTGGTTTTTTTTATATATATTGAATTTATCTTTTTCTTATATCTATTTAATTTTATTTGTTTTCTTCCATGTTATTTGATTTTTCTAAATAATAAAGAATATCCTAATTTTGGTACTTGTCAACTCTTCCTTGTGTGATTGACACTTTACTTCACTATTTTATTACTTGTTCATGACATGTGCACTTACAAATTTTGTGCAAGAAGTTTTTGATGCCATCGCTAGGGAAGGCAATTTATCAATATCAATGCCAAAGATTTTCTTTATTAGTTTAGACTTTATTAATGGGCTAGCCATAATATAAATTTTGACATACAAATAGAACAATTGGCTAGTCTATTAAATACTCAAGGCATGGTAACTTTCAAGGCAAATTGAAAGTACATTTTAGAGAGCAATGCTTGGTAATTTCATTGAGTAATGATGTGCATGAGGTGGTTAATCAAGTAGATACTTCAAGCAAGTAAGATAAAAAGATGGAAGTTGAGCCCAAATTGCCCAACAATTTCAAATATCCTTTCCTTATGGATAGTATCTGTGGGTAGTTGAAATTGATGGATTAATTAAAGAGGTATTTAAAGAAGAACATCTAAAGGAAACTTTTCCAATTTGTTTGGCACATACGGCAACTGAAGATAACAACGAAAATTTTAACGTGAATGCTATACCATATGTGCCTTACCAAAGAGAATATGAATGTAATACCCAAGTCTTTCATAGCTTATTATAGTTACTAATAAAGAATGTTAGTAATAAAGAAATTACTAATGATGCTAAAATACTAGATCTTTGAATGTTAGTGTAGTATAGAAATGAAAGAAATCAGTTAGGAACCTTGTGATACTCCTTGAATAATTTGCCTAATATATGATCTTATTGTGACTAATTGTGCTTTACTGTTTTAAATAGACTTTATATTATAGCTAATGATGTATACAAAGAAGTTAGAGAACATAAATTTGAGAGTTATGGTGAAAGGAAAGAAAAGAATTTAAAAGGAAAACTTTTAAGCTTGTTAATGGGCTTATGGGCTTGTTAATGGGCCTTGAAGTAACAAAGGCCTAAGCCCAACAAAAGGAGGCCGACCCATTGGGCCTAAGAGTAATAATACATCAAATGCTTATGAGTAGGAATGTTAGCCCAAGATAATAAGCAAAATATGTTGTAGAGAGTGAGTCATATGAATTTGACTAATTAGCCACAAAAATTAACTAAGTCAAAATCCTAAATCAAGTTAAACTCTCACTTTTTCTACATATGAGAATAGGTTTACTTTGAGCACTCCAACACCTTATGATGATCATGACCATAGTAGAGAGAATCCTAGCCATCCAACTAGATCCAATCTTAGTCATTCATTAAGATTAAATCTTAACCATTAGATCTAACTTAATCAAATCTTCACCATTCAACTCATCATATATAAATATGTAAATTTATGTTGTGCAATAATACTTTGCCTATCTCTACACCAAAATCTCACACAAAAGAAAAAATATCTCTCTACATCAATTTCAATAAGAGCTTTAGCAAATCAAAGCTAACTAAGGTGAGGAATTATGCCCATCTCCTCTTTTCCATGTTCTAAGGTTGATTTTAGTGATTTGGTTGTCTAAAAATTTCTTTTACACCATATGAAGAGTTAGGCCAACTTAGTGTGATTATGCATAATATGTAGTCTTGAATGATTTTAGATGAAATATAGAGATTTGACTAGAGAATTAAAGGATTAATGGAAAGATAGGAAGTGAAAACATAAAATATACCGAAGTAACACTAAAGGGGAAATTCGGCCATGATAATGAGTGACCAAGGAAGTATTCTAAATTATGATTAAGTACATATATTGCTATTTTAGATGAACAAAAATGATTTAGAAGTGTTAGAATGACTTTTGAGAACATGATTCAAAACTTGAAAATCATAGAGGCATAAACAGAGTTAAAAGGGGAACTAGGTGTTCTAATATTGAATGGTGATAATTAAGTGATCATATATATTATATTTTATGTTAATTTCATAATTCTACAATTAATTTGAAGATTTGAAGAGGAATTATGAGTTTTATCCAAATTTGATATAGGTGGGACAATTAGGGTTCATATGAATAAGAGTGAATTAACTCAAATTGATTGGTGGGAATTGATTGCTTAGGTGTTAATTTGATGAATCTATAATCAATTTGAGATTTGAAAGTGAGATTGATAATTTTCCTCAAATTCTAGGGTTTATGGCATAAATTAGGAATATTGAGGTTTAGACTTGAAATCATAAAATTGAAAGAAGGATTTAGCTTGGAAATAGTTAGACATAAGAATGAGTATGTGTATGATATAATAAATACATCTTCATTATAAGTTAAGGTAATAAACAAATAAAAGATAAAATTAGTAACACCACTAGCTACTAGTTATCATGTAATTGAAATATGATGGGTGTAGAATTTCAATGCAAGGGCAAAGAAATTGCTAAAGACCGTGAAGGACATTAAACGAATCAAAGAACGAATAAACAATAGAAGCAAAGGAGTTAAGGTGAGTACTTAGTAATATAATGTAATCATACCTTTTTCTTGCAACCATTGATAAATTCCATTCCTTGGCATGTACTTGAAATGAAGTTTGATATATATATGGTTGCCTATTGATTGTTGAACTTTTTGGAAATCCACACCTTTCTTACATGATATTGACCGTGATGAGCCTTTTGCTTGGGTCCTATATTTTGCTCAATGATAAGAATGATTAATATGCCAAACTACTTTCCATGAATTCTTATTGTAGACCTTGGATATGACTTTCATTGAAAGCTATAAATAAGCAGAAATCCTCCATGATGCGAGGAATTACATCAGACCTTGTGCACTTGGTATAAGCCCGTGGTTAGGGTGAGAGTGCCTAACCTCTGTTAGGAGGGAATGCCTAACCGTAAGGCCTGATCAATCTCGTGTAATATGATTCATACGAGTGAGCAAGGCTTAGGCCACCACTCTTTAATATTTATGTGTGGGAGGCTTTCCGCTTCAAAAATATATTATTTTTGCTAAAATGCATTCTAAAAGTCCAATATGACCAATTTTGATTAACATCACTTCATTCCTACCTTGAATTAATCCAACTGTTGACCTTTATGTTATGTTATATTATTATGTACTCACTAAGCATATCTCATCCTATAGTTGTTTATAATCTTCCAGGTCAAGGTGAATTGTTAATAAGGTAAATTCCAGGTTACACTTCATCTCTTGGGATTTGCTAAAGGTGCTAAGTTTTTGTGTTGCTTGAGTTCTCTTAAGGATAATCAATTAGAGCTCAATGGTGTTTAAAGGTTTTGTATTAAAGTATGTTGCATTGAGGAGTAATATAAACAATTAATAATACTTGTTATGTATATATATACTTATGATAGTAAGTAAGAATGTATGGATAGTATTTGTTAATACCTAAGCCTTGCTCACTCACATATATCACATTACGTAAGACTGATCAGGCCTTGTGGTTAGGCGTGTCCCCCTAACAGAGGTCAGGTACTCTCGCCATACCCATGGGCTTAAACCAAGTGTACAAGGTCTAATGTTTTCCTCACATCAGAGAGGATTTCTGCTTAGTTATGAGTATTCATAAAAGGCATATTAAAGGTTCATAATTGGAATTCTGTAGATAATATGTTGACATATCAATCATTCTTATCATTGAACAAACATGGAACCTAAGCAAAAGGTCCATTACGGTCTACATCACACAAAGGAGATGTGGGTTCTTAAGGGGTTTATCAACCAATAGGCAATCATATAAACATATCAAATGCCATTTTGAGTATACATTAAGAAATGGTGATTCAACAATGGTTGCAAGGAAAAGACTTGATTACATTATATTACTAAGTACTCACCTCAACTCCTTTGCTTCTACTAATTAGTTCCAGGTCCTTTTTGGTCTCGAGCAATTTCCTTGCCCTTGCTTTGAAGTTCTACACCCATAACATGTCAATGACACATTAATTAGTAACTAATGTGTTACTAATTGTACTTTTCACTTATTATACTACTTCCACTTACAATAGGGGTATACTAATTATGTCATACATGTGCTTATACTTTATTATTACTTCTAAATATCTTCAAGTTGAATTCCTCATTCAATTTCATGATTCCAAGCCCACATTTCCAAATTCTCAAATTGTTCCATAATTCCTAGAATTTGGGGAAAACTATCAATTTCACTTTCAAATCTCAAATTAATAAGAGTTTCATCAAATTAACACTTAAGCAATTAATTCTCACTAATTAATTTGAGTAAATTTACTCTTATTCATATAAACCCTAACTTATCTCATTCATGTCAAGTTTGGGGAAAATCTCTAATTCCTCATCAAATCTTTGAATTAGTTAAAGAAATGCAAGAATAACATATCATATGACATATATGATCACTTAATTATCACTATCCAATGTTAGAATATCAAGTTCCTCTTTTGACTATGTTCATGTCTCTAAGATTTCTAAGTTTTAAACCATGTTCTCAAAAGTCATTCTAACACTTCTAATCCACTTTTCTCTATCTAAAATAGCCATATGTGAACCCTCAAATTTGCACCTTATGATCCTGCTGCAGCTTGACACCTACTAAGAATAGTGCGCTATGCATACGGCGGTCCCACTAGCCAATTAGCGGGCAGGGGTCAAGGGGGCAACACCCCGTTGAAAAATAAATTTTCTAAATCTTTTACCTCCATTCAACTGATTTTTAGTCACGAACCCACAGAATAAAATTGAGATTTAATCGGAACTGAAACAGACCCAAAACGGACGAAAAAGCAAGAAACAGTTCAAACTAGCCGGCCAGCGTGCAAGAGGCACACTGCCGCTTTGGGCAGCACGCCGGCCATTCTAGCTCATAGGTGGTACAAAATGCGTGCTGGTGGTAGGGCGGCACGCTCAACGTGCCGCTCGGACACCTGGTGTCTCACCAGTGCCACCCGTGTCGCCGGTGACGTGCCGGTGTCGACGTCCATACCACCAGTGCCCTCCTCAGCAGCACTATAAATAGAGCCTCCTTCAAGCTCATTAGAGGGGGAATTCCAAGGCAGAAATTCTCTCTCATACTGATATACTTATTGTGTTTAAGTTCTATTTGAAATTTGATACAAAAGGGCTGTTGTTTTGATTTCAATTTCGATTTACATTCATCACGCTATTTTGCTAATCTTTTGTTGTTAAGATTCAGATTCCAAGTTTTTTGAATCCAAGGTGGAGTTGAGATCCAGAGCAAGGCTCGTTCCATTCATCCAAAAATCAAGAAAAGCAAAGGTATAATCCCTTTTCCATTTTCAAAATTCTAAAGTCAGATCTAGAATTCTCTTTAGGTCTAAAACAGAAAAGATCTAAGATTTATTAATTTAAGAATCATAATTAAATTAATAAATGAATCAACACTCTTTTTCAGAACCCTTCCTTCACAAGAAGGAAGAACTGCGTGGGGTTTGATTTCTATTTAATAGGATACGCTGGCTGCCATTCTGAAAAGGCATCAACTCCAAAATCTTTTTATTAACATTTTTTCCTTTTACTTTGATTTATTTGTGTTAATCTTTTATTTCTGATTCTATGTTACTTTAGTTGAGGAATGTGTGCTTTCCCTAGTACCCATAAGGGCTAGAGGAAAGATCTTCTTTATTTTAATTGTTTTGGCTTTGTAATAATTAAGTAGGATTTATTCTTTTACTTATTTATTGCCTTTTCAGTTCATTTTATCATATATATCTATTTCATGCATCATTATATTCCTGTTCATACATATATGAAAATTCCTTTTTCAAGAGTTATTTTGCAAACTTTTGCCAAACTAAAGAAAATTATATTTTCTCAAATTGTGTAATTACCAAAACCTAATCCCCGAGCCCTCTTTGGTCACTCTTGGATTAGTGCTTTTCCATTGGGACAAAAATCAAAATATTTTTCGAGTCAATCAATTTGGGTTTTCTTTAATTTTCCTAATCAAAATAAATAAATTGAAGTGGCGATTCACTTTCACAACTTTCAAATTACAAAGATCAATTTTCTGAACTCACAGCGAGTTCCAATCATGGAGTTTCTCCCGAAGAGCATTTCAATTCACCGGTGATTCAGACCGGTGCTCGGGCGAGACCTCACAGTTGGCGACTCCACTGGGGACTTAAAATCTTTTTCAAATAAAATATAAAGTGGATTACTTTTGGCAAAATACTAAGTTTGGCTTTAAATACAAAATAACTCTTTCATGCATCATTACATCAGACTCCTGGTCCACAAAAAAAACCTAGCTTCTAGGAAAACAAAGGATAGAAAGTAACATCGAGTGGGCAACCTTCCTTAGGTCTGCTTACTAATAGTGAAATCATCCAGCCCATGACATATCCTTTAATCCTTTTAGAGGTGTAACGAGTATGCACGTACCATTGGACCCATGCGAGACTTCTTGTCTCACATGTGGTTAGGTATATCACATCTCTAGTGTGATGGGTTCCCTTTAAAACTACCCTAACTTTTTCATGTAATGACTCATAAAACCTTCATTTAGGATTTTATGCACCATAATACTGAACTTGGTATATCATTATCATGAAACCTTTTTATTCATGCATACATGCATGCATAGCTTGAACTTTGTGAACAGTCAAAAACCTATCAAAACACCTTCACACCCAAAGCCCATGGTCCACCTAAACCCATGGTCAAAACCCAAAGCCCATGGTCCATCTAAACCTATGGTCAACACCCAAAGCTTATGACCCATGGTCCATCTAAACCCATGGTCAAAACCCAAAGCCTATGGTCAACACTTATGGTCAAGACCTAAAGCCCACGGTCCACTTAAACCCATAGTCAAAACCCAAAACCCATAATCTACTAAAGCCCATGGTCAAAACCCAAAGCCTATGGTCCATCTAAACCCATGGTCAAAATCCAAAACCCATGGTTCACTTAAACCCATGGTCCACCTAATCCCATGGTCAAATCCCAAAACTCATGTTTCACTTAAACCCATGGTCTAGTCCTATCCAAACCCATGTCAAACTCATGGTAAAAATAAACCCATTTGTGTTACCTTTATCTTTATCCATAAACTCTTACCCAAGCTAAACACTAATTTAGCTTTCATCTTTCATAGTCCTTACCCAAGCTATACACTGATATACGATTATCCTCAACCATCCTTACCAAAGCTAAATACTGACTTAGCATCACTCTTATCCTTACCCGAACTAAATGCTGACTAGGTTTCATCTCTTACATCACTATCCAAACCCATGGTCCATCTAAGCCCATGATCTAGTCAAACCCATTACCCAACTATCACCAAACCCATGGTCCACCCAACTCTATGGTACATCCATACCCAATCATAAAACTCATGGTCACTCTATCTTTAAGCCCATGGTAAACCATTTATAAATCACAATCCTAATCACCCAAAGCTAAATTATGATCTAGCCACTCAAAGCTAAAATCTAACCTAGCCACCCCAACCTAAATTCTGAACTAGCCACTCAAAGCTAAAATCTGATCTAGCCACCCAAAGCTAAAATCTAACCTAGCTCCCTTAGCTAAATACATACCTAGCTAACATCATACACCTCTACCCTCATCTTTACCCATACATAGTCAACCTAACCACAAGACACTGTTATCCACTATCATTAAACCTAAGATCTTTTGGTTTGTCACACCTCCCCATAACCCTTTTTTCCAAAGTTGGATACTAACCCAGTTCCTTTTCCCTTTCAAAGGTTGACAAAATGTCTGTTACTGGAGATGAAGTCACTGCTACCAATTTTTTGCTAAGCTTTTTGAACAACAAGAGACCCTGATGAAGAGGCAAGATGCCTATTTCTAAGACTTGCTCAAAGCCCAAAGGAGGGCCATTATGGAAGATGTCCGCACCTTGATGGAACAGACCTCTCTGGTCCAAAGCTCAACTGACCCAAAACTACTTAAATCAGACCCAAAACCCACTCTTTATCCTATTTATGGATTCACTTCTAGAGCTAATTCCAAAGATAAAGAGCCTATAAACACTGACACCATCCTACCACTACCCATTCCATCACCTGAATTCCTCAGAAACAACTCACTCTATCAACCTATGATAGTTCAACCACCAAATTTCACCCCTACTCTCATTTCCTGACCTGTGGATCCTTTCCAAAGGAAGGAAGTCAACCCTGAAATCAAAGCCTTCATGAAAAAAATGAAGCACAAGAAAGAGAACCTTGTTGATATAGGCTCCCTGAGCTTATTTCCCAATGCAGGAGTTCCACTAAAGTTCAAGATGCCGAATTTGGACAAATTTGATGGTACTATTTGCCCCAAGATCCATTTAAAAATGTATATAGGGGCAATGCATCCCTTTAGTATCAACAATGAGCTTCTTGCTCAACTCTTTCATCAAACCCTTATGGATACTGCCCTAAGATGGTTTATTAACATGGATGACACCCAAAAATAGACTTGGGAGGACATTTGCAAGGCATTTGTCAAACAGTACCACTATAATATTGAAGTGGACATTAAAAGAAGGGATTTAGAAACCACAAAGCAACTTTCAGATGAGTCTGTTTCTATGTTCCTTACAAGGTGGAGGGCTAGAGCTGCTCAAATGGTAAATAGGCCAACCGAGTAAGAACAAGTAGATATCATTGTCAAGAATCTACTTCCTACCTATAAAGCCCATTTGTTAACACAATACTTACCCACCTTCCAAGCTGTGGTCACAACTGCATCAAAAGTTGAAGATTGCAACCAAAGTCAATCATTTCAAGCTAAATTCCCCACTACTAACCTGAACAGTGATGAGGAATTTAATTCTAACTCAACCCCACCTTACCTCAACTCTAGAAGGCATGTCATGGAATAGTTCAAGTTCAGCTAAATTTGACCTATCTGAGATTGAATTCCAAGTCTAAACCTGAGTCCAAGTCTGAATCTCAAAAGTCTGAGTCTAAATCTGAGTCAGAGTCTGGCGTTTTATTTTTCTTTATTCTTGTCAACCAGTGGTTCCTTTTATCATCTTGCAATAAAGTTTCCTTTATAGTAATACATGTACATTTTCTTTTCATCTTCCTTGTTTAGTCTAATATGGATAAGCCATAAAAAAAGAGAGAACAAAATAAAAAAACAAAAAAAAAAAAAGAGAAAAACGAAAAGAGGAAAAAAGAGATCAATTAAACCCACCATAATTAGCATAAATTATAATTTGAGGTGCTCACAAATCAACTATTGCTTCGTCGGCTCCTAATTAAAGAAGGTTAAGTAATGGACCTCTCATCAAATAATTGAAGCACAAAAAGCAAATCAAATGAAATTACCTATTGCACATTAGGTAATCAAACAATGCACCTCCACAAAGGCAATAAGTTAGAAAAGACCTTTGTCAAATCTAGAATTCAAAGGCCAGAGCCCCTCAAAGCAGCAGCCCAAATCATCATGGAATATTTTCTCCTAAATGCAAGCTTGCTAAGCTGAAAACTCAAAAAGGGTGGCTTAGGCAAAAGTTAGAGCTGAGAAAGAAAGGGAGAGAAAAAAAAAGCTCATCTAAGTCATCTTCTCTTATGTCTGAAGTTGTCAAATCATCTTCAATCAATCCATCATCCTTCCTAATAAGAGGTTTATTCTTTAAGGATATACAATCTTCTATTCCCTTATCCTACAATGAGGGCATGTCTTCCTAGGTCGTCATCTGTTGTCAATCCATCCCGCCGCTTAGCTTAAAGAGCTAAGGCACAATCCCTCATACATATCTCCAGTCTATCACATTCTTATCTCTCATTTGGAAGTATGATCCCCAATTTATCTTCCTCCACTAGCCCTTTAGTCATTCTTAAGAGCTCTTTGTTTCAACTAGTGCAATTTACAATTAAGTGTCACTCCAAGAGTCTCTTCAATCTCAAATAAGAAGAAAAGCTTAACTTGCTCTTTTCCACAATTCATGCTATAAAAAGCAAAATCATACAACCTCCATGATTCTTTCTAGAAGTTTCAAGCTACCTTCAAACCATTCTCGAATTTTATGAAATCATATTGTTCCATCCCAAGCCTCATTAGCAAATCATACCACATACCACCAATTCCTTGGCATAATCTCAAAATGAGTAGAACCAAAATTTCCAAGTCTATCAGGGCTTATCATTTTTAAATCTAGTTTCCTGGGCAAAACCAGAAGTCGAGGCATATCTCCTGAAAAGCCTTCATCAAGAAGCCCAAATCCAAAAGCCTTCATAAAGAAGCCCAAATCTAAAAGCCTTCATCAAGAAGCCCAAATCCAAAAGCCTTCACCATGAAGCCCAAAACCTAAAGCCTTCACTATGAAGCCCACTCCCAAAAGGCCTTCATTTATGAAGCTTATGATCTCCTTTAAGGCAAAATCAGACTAAGCCTTTCAAATGGATTTTCTAACCAGACCAACCTTCCTTAGCCAAGACCTTTCCCCACAAGGACTAATCCTCAACCATAACTTTCAATGAGCAAATCGAGTCAAGCCACCCATGTTGACACTCCCACACCCCTCTTCTTTCAGAGACATAACCTTCTCTAAATCTAACACCAAAGCCAAACAAATAGCTTTGATCCCAATCCTTATAATACTAAAGCCAAATAAATAGCTTTGATCCCAGCTTTTCTAACATTAAGCCTAAACAAATAGCTTTGTTCCTATTCCTCCTAACATCAAGGAGCTTTGATCTTATTCCTTCCAACACCAAAGCCGAACAGATAGCTTTAATCCCAATCCTTCTAATACTAAAGCCAAACAGATAGCTTTGATCCCAACTTTCCCAACCAACAAGGCCAAACAGATAGTTTTGATCTTAATCCTCCCAACACCAAAGCCACACAAATAGCTTTGATCCCAATCTTTCTAATACTAAAGCCAAACAGATAGCTTTGATCCCAACTTTTCCAACCAATAAGGTGAACAGATAGTTTTGACCTCAATCCTCCCAATCACCAAAGCCAAACAGATAGCTTTGATCCTAATCTTCCCAAACATCAAAGTCAAATAGATAACTTTGATCATAATCTCCCCAATAGTAGGGTCGAACAGATGGCCTTGCTAAACCAATTTGAATTCCCTAGGTGGACCAAATCTCTAAATCTTTCAAAGTCTAGGTAGAACAGATAGCCTTGATTAAAATTCACCAAATCATCTTTACCTCCAACAATTAGGCTGAACATACAGCCTATAACTGAAGATCACCATGACCATTCTCATATCCAACGCTAAGGTCAAGCTAATAGCCATTGACAAAACCTCATTTATCCTATGGGCCCTTTCCCAAAAGGTTCATATCTTTATACCATGTTTGTCCTTCTTCATAAGGTTCAGTTTACACAAAGCATGAATGTCCTCATGCATGATATGCACAAGTAGATATCACAAGCCCAGAGTTTGACATAGTATAACCTAGAATTTGATATGGTATAGCCTAGAGTATGATATGGCAAAAGAACATATAGGCTAAAAATATGATGTTGCAAGAGCACAAGCCCAAAGTCTGACATGGCATCTCTTCCCAGGGTTCACTGTCATCAGAATCGCCTTTTGCTTAAAGCCAATTCTAATGAGGGGGCAGCTGTGAACCCTCAAATTTGCACCTTATGATTTGGCTACAGCTTGACACCTACTGAGAATAGTGCGTTACGCATACGGTGGTCTCGCTAGCCGGTTAGCGGGCAGGGGTCAAAGGGGTAGCGCCCTATTGAAAAATAAATTTCCTGAATCGCTTTTTACCTCCAGTCGACTACTTTTTAGTCACAAACCCACAGAATCAAACCGAGCTTGAATCAAAACTGAAATGGACCCAAAACGGACGAAAAAGCAGGAAACAGTTCGAACTAGCTTCCCAGCGTGCAAGAGGCACGCTGTCGCTTTAGGTGGCATGTCAGCCATGCCACCTCATAGGTTGTATGAAATGCATGTCGGCGGTAGGGCGGCATGCTCAACATGCTGCTCGGACACCCGGCGTGTCACTGGTGCCACCTGTGCTGCCGGTGACATGCTGATGCCGCCATCCGTACCACCAGTGCCCTCCTCAGTGGCTCTATAAATAGAGCCTTCTTCAAGCTCATTGGAGGGGGAATTTCAAGGCAAAAATTCTCTCTCATACTGATATACTTGTTGTGTTTAAGTTCTGTTTGAAATTTGATACAAAAGGGCTATTATTTCAATTTCAATTTTGATTTACATTCATCACGCTATTTCACTAATCTTTTGTTGTTAAGATTCAGATTCCAAGTTTTTTGAATCCAAGGTGGAGTTGAGATCTAGAGCAAGGCTCATTCCATTCATCCGAAAATCAAGGAAAGCAAAGGTATAATCCCTTTTCCATTTTCAAAATTCTAAACTCAGATCTAGAATTCTCTTTTGGTCTAAAAGAGAAAAGATCTAAGATTTATTAATTTAAGAATCAGAATTAAATTAATAAATGAACCAATACTCTTTTCTAGAACCCCTCATTCGCAAGAAGGAAGAACTACATGGGGTTTGATTTCTATTCAATAGGATACACAGGCTGCCATTCTGAAAAGGCATCAACTCTAAAATCTTTTTATTAACATTTTTTTCCTTTTACTTTGATTTATTTGCATTAATCTTTTTTTTCTGATTCTATGTTACTTTAGTTGAGGAATATGTGCTTTTCCTAATACCCATAAGGGCTAGAGGAAAGATCCTCTTTATTTTAATCATTTTGGCTTTGTAATAATTAAGTAGAATTTATTCTTTTACTTATTTATTGCCATTTCATTTCATTTTATCATATATATCTATTTCATGCGTCATTATATTCTTGTTCATACATACATGAAAATTCCTTTTTCAAGAGTTATTTTGCAAACTTTTGCCAAACTAAAGAAAATTATATTTTCTCAAATTGTGTAATTACCAAAACCTAATCCCTGAGCCCTCTTTGGTCTCTCATGGATTAGTGCTTTTCCATTAGGACAAAAATAAAAATATTTTTCGAGTCAATCAATTTGAGTTTTCTTTAATTTTCCCAATCAAAATAAATAAATTGAAGTGGCGATTCACTTTCACAACTTTGAAATTACAAAGATCAATTTTTTGAACTCACAGTGAGTTCCAATCATGGAGTTTCTCCCGAAGAGCATTTCAACTCCTTAGTGGATCGGACCGGTGCTCGGGCAAGGCCTCACACCATAGGTACATTTAATTAGAAAATAGGGTCTTTTTATCTATCATGGCTGAATTCCCCTTTATGGTGTAGAAGAAATATTCAATCACCTAAACACTAAAATCAACCTTAAAGTGTAAAAAGAATAGACAAATGTAATTTCTCACCTTAGTTAGCTCTAATCCACCAAGTTGTTTTTGTTGCAAGTGGATAGTGAGAATTTCTT